>OX333080.1:12744281-13344281 GCA_946863875.1 Alloplasta piceator
AAATGTATTTGCAATCGAGTGTTATTATTGTTACATTATTCTTTCAATAACAGATTGAACGAGAGAGTCCTGCAAACGGAGAAAAGCAAATGGCTGGATCACATCGGTGCATTGCCAAGTAACGAGGATTACACAAGTTGGAGTCCTCAGGACATGGTTGCGTGGCTAATGAAAAATACCCATTATTTGTCAATTCCAAGACGAACAAGCGTACGACATTTGTACACTTTATGGATCGTCGTTGATCTCGAGACCGCCGCTGGCCGAAAACTTTTGCGTGATTCCCTCGAATACTTGGTGAGAAAAGTCGCATTGTTTTCATCTTCGTATCTTCGTTCAACGATTAATCATTAATTTTTTTCTGGATCATAGAGGAAATTTTAATGTGCATGATCTTTTAATCACAGGAATCGAACGTCGACGTGAGACTCGCGATAATCATAAACAACAATGACGACGACTCCAGTCCAAAAGCCAATTTAATTAACAAGATAGTGTTAAACGAGCTAGAATCCATATCCTCCGAGAAAGCCATCGGTGTCGTGAAGGATTGGATTAAGGAGGAAACTGTGGAATTGATAAAAAATGACAATATCGACATTCCGGCTATTGATAACAAGTACGATTTTATTCTGAATGTGCATCGACATTTCGTGAAAAATGTTCTTGATCTCGAGACCGGAGGAAGGGCAATCGTTTGTAATGGACGTGTCATCGGTCCGTTGGACGATTCTGAGGATTTCACCAGCGAGGATTATTCTCTTCTCGAGAGACACAGTCTCAGCACTTACGGCGATAAATTGCTCACGAGTTTGATGGAAATTCAAGCAATCGAGGACGATGACGATTATGGTAAGTGAAGGAAGGTTTTGCTTTTGGAAAAGATTAAGAAAATAATTTCTGTTTTGATTTTTTTTAATTTACGGTTTTGATAAAAGAACTTGACGATCGAAGATATTGAGTCTGGTTAACGGGTAAAAAAAAAATTGAAATTTTTTATTGTAAAACTCTGTGAAGCTTTCCAAACGAAGTTTTTCATATATGCAAAGATTTTACTTAAGTTTAAATGAATTAAAAATATTACAGTTGCAGAATACGTTGGAGAATATATTGTTCTTATTCCTTCTGATACGATTCAATACATTATTATTGTTAATCAACATAAAACAATCAGAGTTTTGAAAATAGTAATGTAAAAGTAATGCATTACCCATTACTTTAAACAATGTGTATTGAATAAGTTTTCCGTTGCAAATTACAAAAGTAACGTGTAATGAATGAATGTTCCATTACAAATGAAAATAGTAATGTGTAATGGATCCGTGTTCCATTACAAGTAAAAAAAAGTAATGTGTAATGTATCCATGTTCCATTACAAATAATGAAAGTAATGTGTAATGGTTGCATGTGCCATTACAAATAAAAAAATAACTTATAATTAATGAGTGCTCCATTGCAAATTTTAATTGAAAAAAAGTAATTTGTAGTGGAGAATATTCCATTACAAATTAGTGTGTTTCTACGACAATTTGGAGCAGGTACTATTTTGCTCAAAGGTAAGTCTGTTTATTTTTCAATGAAACTTATTTGTGTGTATCAACTTTTTGTAAACTTTACTATCGTAGTGGTAAATGTGTGAACAGTGATTGTTTGGAGTAATTTTTACTCCATTCTTGAATTGTAATATTTACAAGAATGGAGTAAAAAGTACTCCAAAAAATCACTATTTATACATTTACCACTACAATAGTAAAGTTAACAAAAACTTGATACAAACAAATTATTTTCATTGAAAAATTAATAGACTTACCTTTGAGCAAAATAGTACCTGCTTCAAATTGTCATAGAAACACACTAATTTGTAATGAAATAGTCTCCTCTACCAATCACTTTTTTTTCATTTGTAATTTGTAATGGAGCACTCATCCATTACACATTACTTTTTTATTTGTAATGGCACATACATCCATTACACATTACTTTTTTATTTGTAATGGAACACGCATTCATTACACATAACTCTTGTATTTTGTAATGGTACACTTGTCCATTTTACATTATCCAGTGTAATGGGTAATAAATACAGTAATGCATTATGAAAACAATGCATTATTTACAACTCTGAATACAATACATTAACATGATACAATCAATACAAGAACATATAACGAGTGAAAAATTTCTAGGATTTTTTTTATTTCCATGCAATATCTCAAATATTAATTCTTTCCAATTTACAGATAATACCGAGATCTCGGCCGACATGATAATGCAAATATCATCCCTATTAGTGCCAAGGCCTCAAACTCGCAGTCGTTACGAAGTTCCATTCCGCAGCGACGAATACAGGTACGTTATTCACTTCAGAATGCAAAAAAATGGCAAAAAAACACAACTGCGGAAAGAGATAAACAAATGTAATTTATTTTTACAGTGCTATAAAAATTCCCGCTGCTAATCCGAACGAGGTGGCCTTCAACCTAATAGCGATCGTCGATCCTGTATCTCGAGGTGCGCAAAAGCTCGGTTCCATACTGACGATATTGCAAAAATCGTTAAACTGCAATATCAAAGTATTTCTAAATTGCGTGGAGAAGAACAGTGATATGCCGCTGAAAAGTTTTTATCGTTTCGTTCTCGAGCCCGAATTGCAATTTACTTCGGACGGACAATTGTCCGGTGCAATAGCGAAATTCACAAAATTACCAACATCCTCGCTTCTCACGCAGTACATTCACGCACCGGAAAATTGGTTGGTCGAGGTTGTCAAGAGCATCTACGATTTGGATAATATCAAACTCGATAATGTGGCGATAGGCGTACACAGCGAATTCGAGCTTGAACATTTGTTACTCGAGGGACATTGTTTCGAGACTTTGATGGGAAATCCACCGAGAGGATTGCAAATAACACTCGGCGCTGAGAGTCAACCGGTCATGGTCGATACAATAGTAATGGCGAATCTTGGATATTTCCAATTAAAAGCGAACCCCGGCGAGTGGCTTTTGCGAATGCGACAGGGAAGATCGGCTGATATTTATGATATTACGAGCGTCGATGGACAGGATGTCATACAAAATGGCAATGACGTCAAGGTTCTTCTCAGCTCACTTCGCAGCCATGTTCTCAAGCTGAGAGTATCCAAGAAACCCGATAAAATTGAGATGGATTTGCTTAGCGAGGACGAGGTGAGCTCCGGACTCTGGGATTCAATCTCGAGGTATGCAAAGAAAGTAAAACTATTCTCAATAATTACGGCTCTCGAAGAGTCATACCTAGTCAGTAGGCTTAAAGAAAAACTGCTCTTTAAAATTTGTTTTCCAAGAAACTAAGTTATCTTTCTCTTATTATTTCCATGACATAATTTACCCGTATCAAAGTTTTTTTAATTTAAAATATGTATAAAAATTCTTCATTGTTAGTTATAACAAAAAAAATCTCTTTCGGAATGGCGTAGCACCCACAATTTTGTAGCTGATTTTAATGAAACGTTCAAGACATATTATCAAGATGTTATGTTGAAAGAAAACCAAAAAATCCAATATCATGTATTTTTTTTTATCCAACTGACTAAGTGTAACTCCTTAATAACGGAGCTCGATGCAACTATCTTCTATCTTTTCATCCGTTCTGTTCTAGCTTTTCCAATTTTTGGTAAGCTTTTTATATGTTACCAATTTCATAGAACACTAATTTTTAATTTTTTTTTTGTTATTGTAAATGAGTAAAAATTTTCTTAGAGAAATTATCTAGAGTTGACTGGCTCGAAGCTAAAAAATAATTATTGTGTGTTATTCAATTTTGTTTTTATTTCTCCGGATGACAGGACTTTCACGAATACCGACGAGACCGGCGAAGGCGAGGAAAAGCTCAATATATTCTCACTGGCCTCGGGACATCTCTACGAAAGGTTCATAAAGATAATGATGCTAAGCGTTATCAAACATACGAAGACACCGGTGAAATTTTGGTTCTTGAAGAATTATCTTTCCCCGACGTTGAAGGTAAAAAAAAGTTCAATTTTTCGCAGCATTTTTGAATTAATAATCTTTGGTAATGAATAAGAAGAACAAAAGAGATTTAATTTTCATCGCTTGTACGATTTTTTTAAATGTTTGTTTGATCGATGGAAACGTAATTTTCACAGAATTTTTTACCACACATGGCCAAAGAGTATGGCTTTGAGTACGAACTCGTGCAGTATAAATGGCCAAGATGGCTTCACCAGCAAACCGAGAAACAACGAACTATTTGGGGCTACAAAATTTTATTCCTCGACGTTCTGTTTCCACTTGACGTGAAAAAGATAATATTCGTCGATGCCGATCAGGTTGTCAGAGCCGATCTCAAGGAACTCGCCAATCTCGATCTCGAGGGTGCGCCATACGCTTATCCACCGTTCTGCGACAGCCGAACAGAAATGGATGGATTCAGGTACTAAAAACCATATAAAAGAACAATTTTGAAAACCGTGCATACAGAGTTGCAAAAAATGCATTATTTTAATAATGCATTATTGATTTCATTAATGATTATTTTTTCACTTAGTAATGGGACTTTACTTCCATTATACATTATTCATTCAATAAATAATGTAATAAAAAAAATATTGCATTATATTTTTAGTTAATAATGCAAATGTCAGACCATTAAACATTGCATTAGTACTGGAAAATGAAAAAATGAAACATTATGCATTATGTTATTAATGCATACCTGGAAAAGCATTACATTATCCGTTGCTGAAGTAATGGATAAAGTGCAAAGAGTTACACTACTCATTACTGAAATAATGAGTAATGCAAAAATGTTCCATTATACATTGTTAAAGTAATAGATATTGCAAAGTAGCGTTAATTTTTCATTACTATAATACTAAATATTTTGAATAATGAATTATTCGGAATAAAAATGTTTTATGCATTCGTAGTCCAAAAGGACAATGCGATAAAATCTTCCTTTTATTTACGAAAGTGGAAAATATGGATTGATGAAACCGGTTCAGGGATACTGTAATAATGGACAATGGCAGCGTTTAACATTATTAATTATTAATTTGATGCATAATCGTTAGGTTTCACATTTTTCATTACAAAAATAATGCTTAATGTTTCTATCGTAGGATTTTCATTATTTCTAAAATAAATAATGCATTATTTTTACATTATAATTTCGGCAATTATGCGTGCATATACAAAATTGAAATGTTTATTAAAATGAAAATTAAGTTAAATTGAAAACTTATTCTAAAATTTAGACTCTTGAGAAATGGTTACGAAAATCAATATCAAAATCCCTTAATGAAGAAGCAATACAGTAAAAAAAAACCATTCAGACTCTAAATAATCGAACTAATGTTATCAGGCTAGATTTTTCTATGGTTAAACAAAAAAAGCTGGTTTAAAATATTAAAAATTGATGTGAAAATTGTATTTTCCCTTTTTTCAGGTTTTGGCGACAAGGTTACTGGAGAAATCATCTTCAAGGGCGAAATTATCACATAAGCGCTCTTTACGTTGTAGACTTGAAGCGTTTCCGACGAATCGCCGCTGGTGATCGTCTTCGTGGACAATATCAGGCTCTCAGTCAGGATCCAAACAGTCTTTCGAATCTCGATCAGGATTTGCCGAATAACATGATTCATCAAGTTGCGATAAAGACACTGCCACAGGAATGGTTGTGGTGTGAGACTTGGTGCGACGATAGATCAAAGAAATACGCAAAAACTATAGACTTGGTGAGACAAAAAAATGTGGTTGAAAAATTTTGAAGTTTGATTCGTCAATTTCCACGAATATTTATTAAAAAACGTATGTTTGCAGTGCAACAATCCAATGACGAAAGAAGCCAAGCTGCAGGCAGCTATAAGAATCTTGCCCGAATGGACGGGTTACGACGAAGAGGTCAAAGCTTTGCAACAGAGGCTCGAAAACGAAAATAGACAATTGGAAAAAGATGAGAAGGATGAAAAACATACAGGTACGATTATACAGTTTTTTGCATTATTTTTTCATTTCGATGAAAATGAAAAAATGTCGTATGTTGAAAAAAATATATATATATGTTTGCAAAACAAAAAATTTGTTTTTAGATGACGCTGCCAATCACGAAGAGCTGTGAAACTTTTATCCCCATTCATGGAATCACATTTTTTCTTTAGTCATAAGTTGTACAAAAAGATTTTTATAACGTCACTTTTTTGTGCTAAAAAGTTCTTTTTTTTTCTGTATGTTGTCAATGAGGAGCGAGCGGCATAAAGTGGAGCGGAGATTTTGGAATATGCGATGAATTCATAGAAGCGAGGGATTTTTTCCTGCCGCCTGATTGTTTTTTCTACAGTCACTTTATTCTGGGCCAAATAGCGAATTTTGTCATATCGCTGCAGTGAAACTTTCATTCCGAAGGATTAATTAAGGAAAATGAGGATTTAAAAAAAACGTAATTCCTCGACGAGTGAAAGGAAAATAAAATTACGTTCCAGGTGCACTTTAAATGGATCGAATCCGTTTTTTAAATCCGGGAAATAAATTCAATCGATAAATCGATCGAGAAAGAAAAGTGAATAAGTTGAAAATACGGTTTATTGGCCAAAAAAAATCTTATTGAAAATTTCAATAACAAGATTGTTCAAAATGGGTTTTCCGATCGCGTAGAAAAATATTAATATCAAAGTTCTATTAAAAAATAATTGTTCCATTCGTTAAAAAAAAATGATTTCGAATATTTTTCAGAAAAATCTAAATTTTTTTTTATCTGTAAGAATTTCGAACAATCGGTCGTTCGAGATTTTTTATGACATTTTTCCATTATAAAAAAAAATTAAATGAAATAGTATCGTCGCTTAAACAATTTAAATAAAATAAATAAAATCGATTGAATTAAAATCACGAATTAATTTCGTTGAAAAAACAGCTTTTCGATGACACATTTTTTTCTTGGTCAATGAATTTACTCGACGAATTAAATTTGAGAAAATCGAATCTCCAATGTGAAATACGAGAAGTTCAGTGAAATATCCTTCGAAAAATGTACGATAAAAGCGTTAGTTTTCTAATGAATAAAATATCACGCGAATACAATTGGAGTAAAACGTAAAACGAGAAAAACGTGATGAAGAGAAGATTTTTTTTTTCATTTGTCTTTGTTCTCACGGGTAATGTATGTTCGTCGCTTTACGGTTCATTCTTTGCCGCATCGATGTTATTAAATCACTCAAGGTCACGGATGAAAAAAAATACTCTTTTTTTTCTTTATTTTTCCACAGGAAATCGCCACGACCGCCAATCAACGACACAGGATCAATTATGCGAATGCAGCACGTGATACAACAACAGGCGAAAGGACAATTCGTTCGTCGGTTGAATATTCGCTGGTGTATAGTCATTTCACTCGGGTGAGAGGAGAAGCGCGTAGGACGAAGTCTCGCTGAAAATTTGGGTCAGTCGACTCTTCTTTCGCGTCGCACGCGCCTTGTTTTATCTCTGAAAAGGTGAAAAAACCCCATTTTTTCTTTCCTCTTCCACAAACATTCGCGTATCGTCGCGCAGAACGATATATTTCCTCAGTCGTTCTCGTACCGATCAACGCGTCGAATCGTCACGTGATTTTATACGATCACTCACGTGCATTATCGATTTTTTTAATCGATTTTTTAAATCCACGTGCGTGCTCTTGAGTGCGTGAAGAAAAAAAAAGGAAAAAAAACCCAAGCAAACCAGTTCTCGTGGTTTCACGGTCTCGATCGTCGCAAGAACTCGGGGATAATGGATGGAATTCGGAAAAACGACTATGTGACGTAAATTATTAATGCAAATTTGATACTCTTATCGTACGATTTTAAGAGGCTCGCTGGTGCAATTCGATTCCTTCGATCTCTCGAGGCTATACTTTTATCCTGTAACGATGCCTCGTTATATCATCCGTTGGATAATTCACGAGAGGCAACTTTGTCGAAGCACGTTTTTCGAAAAAATCGATGAGAAACTTGAATTTTTTCCGGGTTACAAAGCAGTTGGTCTTGTGTTTTCGTTAATTTCTATTCTCATGAATTTTTTAATGAGCTTCGATAATTACTTTTTCTCGCTCTTTCAGAAAAATGCTGTGTTTGCTATTTTTAATTTTGAGTCAATGCTGATTTTGTCGATCGTAATTAACCTCATATATTTTTAAATTTCAACGCCAATAATGAAACTTCAATTTTTGTCGTTACATCCAGTTGATTGCCGAGATAAATCGATAATTTTGGGTATTTTTTGCTAGCGAACCTATCAAGTTTTTTTTCAGATGAATCTTTTCGAACTGTAAAGAGCTTGTCTCCGACAATCTTTCATGGTGTTTTTATTATGACAAAGCAAATATTTTATAGATTCTATTCTCGACGATTACATGAAAAATATGCATCGAAAAAATTCTTACCTCAATAATAATTACTTCTATTATTTAATTAGAAATCATGTTTCATTGGAAAACAATTAGAATTAAAATGGAGACAATTAACATGACTAAAGTAATGGTAATTAAAATCATGACAAATTCAAATACAAAGACAATTGCAACCAAATTCAACTCAATAATAATTACTAAATTTCTAAATTCAATTGGTTTGTGCAAGTGACTTATAGATTTTATTCTCGTCGATTACATGAAAAATATGCATCGAAAAAATTCTTACCTCAATAATAATTACTTCTATCATTAAATGAGAAATCATGTTTCATTAGAAAACAATTAGAATTAAAATCGAGACAATTAACATGACTAAAGTAATGGTAATTAAGATCATGACAAATTCAAATACAAAGACAATGCAACCAAATTCGATTCAATAATAATTACTAAATTTCTAAATTCAATTGGTTTGTGCAAGTGACTTATAGATTTTATTCTCGTCGATTAAAAGAAAAATATGCATCGAAAAAATTCTTACTTCAAGAAGAGTTTTTTGGCTTGAAGAAACTTGCAAAATAATTACTTTTATTATTAAATTAGAAATCCTGTTTCATTAGAAAATAATTAGAATAATAATGGAGGCAATTAACACGACCAAAGTAATGGTAATTAAAATCATAACAAATTCAGATACAATGGCAATTGTAACGAAATTTGTTAACAATAATTACTAAAACTACTAACTGAAACAATTAACAAATAACTAAATGAATATTTCTTTCACTACTTTGATTACTAAATTAGTGAATTCAATTCATTTGTCCAAGTGACTAATTTTGTTCTCATCCTGATTTTAATTGTTTTTACTATTTGTAATTTTAATTGTAATTTCTTTGATTTCAATTACCGTGAAAAAGTTTCATTCAATTTTAAGGTAATCGATCGAATGATTCGAGTATTACAAAATTTCGAATTTTGAATATTTAAATCTTGCACAATGAGGTAATTTATGACCATTGGTTAAAACACAATCGTCAATTTGAATAAGAATTTCGTAAATGAAATTCTTTGCCATGCTAGTCACCTTCAAAAGAATGAAACTCTGTTGCTTTCACGTTTGGCGACAGGCGGTGTGTGAAAATACTAAACATAAAAAAACGACTCGTAACTTGGATAGTTTAAAAAGAGGGACAGAGATAGAGAGATAGAGAGGGACGAAAAATGTTGCGGTGACCGAGTTTGTGGATTACGCGATGAAATTTATCGCTCTTGTGTGTAATTCACCGTATTGTCCGGTAAGAAATTATACCGTGATATTAAACCACAGACTCGGCAACAACTCATTTTTTTCTACACATTTCCGGCAAAGTAGAACTGCAGCAAAATATTATTTTATGATCAATATAGAAATATTTCTCTCAAATTATGAAATCAAAATCGTTTTCTCAAAAATTGTGAGAAAGTTGCTAATTTTTGCATAGATTATCGATGAGAGAGACTCTATATTAACACTTTTAAAGTTTCCGGGTCATTGACTCACTGATTTCATAAGATATATCTCAGAGAATCTCGAACACTATTTGAATAATTAATTTATCATAATTTTTTAGAAAGGAAATTTTGAAAAAAGATCGTAAATTAAAAGGAGAACTTATTCAGGGAGGAGCATTTTTTTTGATTAATTTGATTTTTTTATTTAAATTTCATTGGTTGAAATGATGTAAAAAATTTGCTTCGTCAATGTTTTATTCATTTCAAATCAAATACTGATTTATCTCATTCTCAATGTCATTCCAGTAGACGAGAAAGCAAAGTTCAAAGGTCTCGTGGCATTTTATAAAATTAATTCCTTGGCTCAGTATTGCAATCGAATTTGGTATCAATCGGGAGACAAAGATTTTGAATAATTGTCATCGTTTCGTGGATCTTTGCTCGTTGACTTTCGATTGGCCCGATCGATAATCCGAATTAATAATCGTATTGATAATATATACCTTCTTTTCTGTCAAGTCATTTTACGAACTTTGTGAAAAATCATTGATCATAGATTGAGATTTTTTTTTTACTGCGGAGTAGAAATGTTTGAGAGTGTTTTTGTTTCCTGATAAGAACAGAGTCGTTGCATTCTGGTGTTTTCATTTTCGCTAATATAATATCAGTCGTCGTGCGTTTGCGATGGTCCATGCACGCGGAATTTTCAAACCGTTCGAATATTTATTTACAAAATTGTGTGCAGTGACGTGGAAAATTTATTCTCGACGAATCATTGAAAATCTGTGATGGTCTCGATTAATCGGGAAGTCGCATTGAATAATGAGTACGTAAAAAAAAGTGCCAGAATATAGATTACATGGCAAAATTATTTTTTTCGATTTTGAAATCCTTAAATAATATTTTCATCATCGAGTTAGTTTTTTTTTATCATTTTCAGCAAGACATTTTTTAACGTTTGGCATATAAAATCTATCGGTCAAATTTTAATTAAAAAGTTTATGAAAATACTTTGAATAATTCGTGAAAAGTAAAATAATAAATATTGCACGTGGAATATTTATTTAAAGTAAAAGTAAAATTAATTTTTTGATAAAATTCAGCCGGATTTTCGAGAAATATTTTATTAATTTTCAGAATAAAATATATGGTTGCATAATGGGCATTTAATAGAATTAATTAGATAGAATTAATTATAAAAATTTGGCTCAACATTTGGGACAGTCGAGGCGTGATCAGCGAAACATGATATCAAAATGCTCTTCTCAATAACGCTCTCAATTTTAATTTTGCATATTGTATGGCACGTTTTTGCTCGAATTCCTTGATTGCTATCTATCATCGCTGTTCTTGCATAATTCAAAACGAGTATTCTCACTCTGCTATTTCCTGTCCCACATGCAATATTTATCATGAAACTTTGACGACATCTTCATGTCCGACACATTTAGTGCGATCTTGAATTTCTTCAGTTTGTCTGAATATCAGATTTTTTTTTTATTTTCCGTTTCCTGACTTTCCTTTTATTGAATTTTCATGAAGTTTTTTTTTTTAGATTATGTGAAAATTTGAGTTTTAATAACTTCACAACTAACGAATTCAATTTTCATTTCACAAATATGAATTTGGCATGAAAACTTTGAATACTCAAAAAAATCTAACCAAATTTGGAATTATCAAGGGGAAATCAATCCATAATCGTTGATGTTTGAATTCTTTACACGAGATATAATTCAATCCATAACTTTTTGATTATTCAGCTTCGAGAGAAATGAAATATTTTCAGTGGACTTGAAAGAAAATATTTTCTCAAAATTGTTGCAAATTTTTGTTTGCAATCATTTTTTCCTATAAACAAAGCTTCAAAATTATGAGGAATCCATGTTTATATAAAATGTTTTCTTTGAAGCTTACTAAAAAATCCTATTCAAATGAAACTGAATTATTTTGAATAGATCAAATTTCGAATTCAAAATTCAAAATTAATTTCCACCGTTTGACATTGGAAAAAAGCTTTTTGATTTTTTTTTCCAACCCCTACCTCGAGCCTTGTATCTCCGAGTTATCTTTCAATCGAATCAATCGCACTCGCTTTTTTATCGATACAATACGATATTTACTATATTTATCGTGATAGCTCGTTCGGCTAAAGTCGGTGGGAGATTTATTTTCATTTTTTTTCTATCAAAGAGGGAATGAGCGCGAGGGGGAAAGTACTCGGAGAGTTTTGAGAGGGTCTTCGTCTTCGTATCTTAAATTTTTTTGTTCACTTTGCCTCATATGAGTGGTGCTATACGGGAGAAGTTGAGCTATCTTGTCAAACAACACGATGGACGGTCAGACAGACAGTGTAGATCGTTACCTTTTTTTTATTTAACCAGTTAAACTCGGCGATTCGGTTCTTGCAACGTTTCAAAACCTCCGAGTGCAATCGTCAGTACTCGACGCGAACTAAAACCAACGTAAAATCAATTTTTCCTCATGATTAGCGAAAAATAATCTTTCTGCTTACAATTCTTTTTTTTCCCCTTTTATTTTATTTTTATTTTTTGTTTAATTTTCCCTCCCAACTTCGTCAGTTGCCGCGATGGATGACGAGAAGATCAATCTGTGAGTTCAGTTATTTGAAATTTTGTTTATAGTGTTTGATCAAATTGGGAAAAAGAAAATTGCAAAATTTTATAAGTTCCGAAATTGACAAGTGACTCAGTTTGAATTTTTTTTCTTATTTTAACGTGCAATTGTTTTATTTCCTAAATTATTGTTGGCCAACTGTTTAAGTTGAATAAAAATTGTAATCAAATTCGACTTCTAAATGAAATTCAACTGAAACTCTATTTAAATAAGTATCCATCAAATTTGAATGAGATAACCATTAAATGAAGGTCAGATTGAATGCAAATTTAGTTAAATGTACAAAATATTTTTTTGACATTTTTCTGAGTTTTATTTTTTGTAAATTTAGTGTCGTAAAGTCCGAGCATGATCTTGAAAGCCCGATGCAGTTTTATTTGCATTAATGCCATTTTACTCGTTACATAAAAAGAAGGTATCAAATTTGATTTTTTTTTGATATTCGAGAATCTTTTATTCCTTTAGCTTCGTGCATATCTTGTGTGACTCAGTGGTGTCCGGTATGGATCGAGATTAAGATAAAATCGTTGGCCTTCGAGAAGTAACGTGTGCAACGGTGCGCACAGATAATAAAATTATATAGATATACGGATAATACAACGAAAATCAGATCACACGCGCTAAATTCCACTTGGAGGGCAAGATCAATGTTCTTTTGCCGACATTGTTGAATTATCGAAAAAAAAATCATTCAATTTTTTTTAATTGATCGATCGATTAAAAATTAAAAAAAAAACACTCCGAGGTGACACTGATACACTAATAATTGAGATCTAAGGACCTCGAACCAGTTTGATTGGCGAAAAAGAACGTTTGACCTTGAGGGAATCGGTTCTGCTCCAATCCACGATGAAAAATTATAAAAACAAATTGCATTACCGATTTTTTTCCATCCGCATTCTGTGGTTTCCGGTAATTAATATGGAATTGAAAAAAAAACCGTCTATGCTGATAATGCGATTGGTTGTAGTAAAAATTACTCCGAAAATGAGTTACAAATTCGAGTTAAATTATTTAACAATATCAAGATCTGATTTTTTTCAAAGTAACAATTTGAAAGGTCAATGAGAATGAAAAACGGCTCCAAAATATTCCTATAGATCTTTATCAAAATTACATCCAAATGACTTTATCAATTTTCACTCTATCAATAACAATAATGATAATTGAATTCGCATTTTTTCGCCACTTGCACAATTTTTTTTATCTCACTATTTTTTCACGATACAACTTTGTCAAAGTATTTCTCTATACTAAGATTCACTTTTTTAAGATCCCAAGTTGGGAGGAATTGGAAAATTGCTACAAATAATTAAATTCGTCAATGATAACAACAAAAACTTTACTGATAATAACGATTAATGAATTTGCCCTTTTTCCACTTTGAGTCGAATTATTTGTCGTTATCAAGATCGATTTATTTTGCATAATAAAAATGACAAAAATTTCCAAAATGATTAGATACAACTTTTTCTGCAGCCAAACGAATTTACATGCATCTCATTATCAACAATAAGAATAATAATAATAACAGTAACAAAAATAAATGAATTTGCACTGTTTCTTCCACTTTGAATCTAATTATTTGTCATTATCAAGATTTGAATCTTTTTTATTATAATATTCCAAACATAATGAAAATGAAAAAAAAATTTCAAAATGATTAAATAGATACAACTTTTTCCAAACAGCAGCCAAATGAATCTATATGTATTCTATTAACAACAATAACAATAACAAAAAAATCAACAATAATAATAATAATAATGATAATAATAACAACAATGACAAATGAATTTGCACTCTCTCTTCCACAGGTACAATTTTAATTTTTTTTCTCTCTCTTTCTCTTTCTCTCGTGTTAATAATATACCTTGTCCCGGTTTATTAGAGAGCACAAAACTTTCCATGTCATTGAGAAGATTCGCGCGAGTTTCATCGCGTTAGTTACCGATTTTATCAAAACCGCTTTTGTACCGCTTTTGTACAAAAGATTTCGACTTTCACGTGATTCGTTTGTAGACGGGATAAAAAAAATATGATAGAAAAGTGGTAAAATAATTTCTATCGTGACACGAGGGTCGTTATCGTGACGGTTTCAATGCTGCACGTAACGACGAATCTTTTCAAACTTCCTCGACGTTTTGTGCCACTATTACAATCGTGGGTTTTGTTCAGCTGCGGGTGAAATTTATCGTTCGGGATCGAGAGCGAAGCTTTTCCATTGTGAGAAAAGAGAGAGAAAAGAGAGACTCGTAAAATTGTACTGATAAGAAAAGGCAGTGCATCGGTAGTTGCATTAGCGCATGCACAAGAATTTTTGCCTCGTGTGTGAAGGATTTACCAATAATGTCCATTGAAAAGTAAAAGATCGTAAAAAGATTTTTTACGATCTTTGCTGACTGAAGTCTCGATATACTTTATCTTAAAAAAAAATAATAGAAAATTGTCATGCTAACTAATTGTTTGAGAATCCTTGGTGCTGGAATTCCGTATATATTGTCCAAAGAGTGCATCATAAGTGATCTTTTTTCATCAAGGTACGGAAGTTTGGGACGCAGAGCGAAGACCTGGAAAAAATAGGCCTGAAATGATTGAATAAACTGAAATCTAGAGATTTTAGTTTATTCAATCAAATACATTTTTTTTATTTTTCTTTCAAAGCTAATATCGATTTATTTTGTCCCCCAGAAGACGAATCTACCAATAGTTTTCTCAAAAAATGAAAAATTTTATGCATTTTCACCAAAAACATTTTTGCTGAATTTTAGCTCCGTTATAAAAAACCTCAAAATAGTGAAATTTCAAATGTTCGTAATTTTTTTTCTGTTTGACCAATTCTAAAAAATTTCGTACTTAAAGGCTATCACTAAACTTAGTGAAAGGCATTTTGTTCATTCCGATAACTTAATTTTTGTAAAAATGAGAGCACATTGAAAATCGCCGAAAAAAATGGAAATTTGCAAAAATCGATACCGAAGAGAATGAGCGCATGTAGAAGCCGGAATTTTATTTTGAAAATAAATTACAGTAATTTCAGTGAACCGATTAAAATTTCAACAAAATGCCAACAAATAAATTTTTTTAACTTTTAATTTATATCGATGTATATTGTCCCCCTGAACACGAATCTACGAATAGTTTTCTCAAAAAGTTAAAAATTTCATGAATTTTCATCAAAAACTTTTTTGCTCAATCAGTTTGAAAATTGCTGAAAAAAATGGAATGCTTTCAAAAATTTCCAAAAATCGAAAAATGATCGGAATCGAATGAACGAAGCTCCACCGATCAGAAATAGAATGAGCTCTGAGCAAAGTCAAAATTGAATCGAAATATAAATTGAATGAATCTAAAATAAATTTGTCATTTTAGAACATTGAAAAGATTAAATTTCGGTCAAAATAGTAAAAAGAATTTTTTTCAAATTTATTCTGATTGATATTGAACATAATTATGCAAAACTAAAATGAAATAATGGAAATAATATAATAAAATAAGATAATTATGCAAAAATAACAATAGTAATCATTCACGGTCATTATTGTCATTATCGTTATTATTATTTTATCAAAAACGGAAGTATCGTGAGTGGCGTTCGTTGTGGTTGGAGTGATAAGTAAAAAAAGAAAAATTCTGTGTGGGCAATTCGTCAATCTCTTCTTGTCTCTCATCGCCGCGTTCCGGTAAAGTTTGAGAGCGAAATCGAGAGCGGGAGAGAGACAAGCAGACGGAAAGAGAGAGCGAGCGAGTGAGAGACAGGCAGACAGTAAGACGGGGGAGCAAGAGAGAGAAAGAGAGGGGAAAAGAGAGAACGTGACTGTTCAAAGATCGGAGATCTTCGTGAGGCGCGGACCAGTTTTTCCGGATTCCTCGATGAGAAGCGATCTCTTGGTTCCCGGTCGTGTCCGCACCCTCAATATTTTCGAATGCACGCATAAATATAACAATTCGAACGCGTACATACGTATCTAGAGCCCGGAAAAAAAGAGAATCGGTTCTCCACAATGGCGTCCAGTTATACGAAACTTGACCTTGGCGGCGGTTCCTCGACCTTGTCGATCTCGCGAAATCCCCGAAAACGAAGCAATCACGAAGAAAACGACGAGGATTTCGGGAGGATGAAAGCCGAGAACTTTCACAAGGCGTAGGATAACCATTTACAAGTATTTCCTTAAAAGTATAGTATTAAAAAATAACTTTCTCAAAATCGTTCGCTAAAGTTAAAGAGAAAAGAAAATTACCGTCCATTAAAAAAAAAGTCAAACTTTCATCGGATCACCGAATATAGTTTAAAGTAAATAAAAAAAAAAAAATAATAAAGTAAATAAAAAATGACTGAGAGTAAATAAAAATTCAACTTCATTTAATTGCTCATGTAAAATTGCGTTGATGCAATATTAATCAATTTTTGTTTTTTCAAATGACATTTCAATTAATAATTTCCTTTCATGTTTATCACCATAGAATTGATTTAATGAAAGGACAATATCATAAATTAATTTTGTCGAATAAATAAACTAATTGATTATTGAAAGTAATGAATGAATTAATTCGACAAAATTAATTTATGGTGTTGTACTTTTAACAATCAATTCTATGGTGATAAACATCAGAGGAAAGTATTAATTGAAAGGAAATTATTAATTGAAATGTCATTTGAAAAATTGTCAAAAATAAAATTGCATCAATGCAATTTTACAATGTTTATACATTGACATTTATTTCATGGCTGATGAGAAATCACATCAATTCAATTTCAACTCGTAAATTGGAAATGCAATTTTAATAATTAAGGGATCATTCTACTTTGGACGCTCAAAAAAAAGCTATTTTTACGAATATTAGTTGAGGTTGCTATTAAAGATATCGATATAAAAATTGTTGGGCTCAAATACACTCTCAAAATACATGACACAACTTTTTTAAAGTTTATCTTACACAATTTTTATGTACAAAAATGGTAGGCAAAGGTATCTCTGCAAGAAGTAAGTAGAGTTCGATCTGAACTAAAATTTTTAACATTTATACATAATTAACAAAATGGCCGACTTTTTTCGAAAAAAGGAGCTGGACATTTTTTTCAATAGTTTTTGCAGTAAAAAAATAGTAAAAACTAATGTTTGAATATAATTCTAGTTCCGACCTAGCCCATAAATACTAGGAATTTGTGGTTAATATTTTGAGAGGATCAGTTGAGTAGTTTCTGAGAATCGGACCACATAAGGCCGGAAAACGTTTGTTTCGAGAAAAACTTGGAAGTTTTTCTTTTGAAAAATCGTGTAAATAATCTTACTGACGCCTAGTCGGCGATGCCTATACAAAACTCTCTTCCTATTCAAAATTATTTCTGCATGTTCAAAAACTCCATGTTCATCCAAATTGGCCACTCTATGCTCCATTCTACCCTCTTTAGAAGCCTCGGACGAGGTTCGCTAAAATTATACGCGCATTATCGCGCGAGTCAGCAATCTGAAGAGCGCCTTAACCGAATTCGACGCCTATTATCTCTATAATTTTTTTAATTGAATGAAATCCTTCATTAAAAATGCAGGCTGCACTAAAAAGGCACGCAATTTCAACAATTTCTTTGCCACAGTAAAATGAATCTCTTGAGCCAAATTTTTGATAAACACATTTCAAATTTTATTCAATAAACAAATGATTAAAAGTAACAAAAAGAAAAAAGTAAACAAACATGGAATTTTACTTCCTGAAATTCTTACTCCTGAGATTGCATCGACACAATTTTAACTTATCGATTAAAAATACAATTTTCTAAATTAACGTTATTTGTTAAATCAATCAAGTTGCATGAATAAATGAGAGTCATTATGACGGTTCATCGAGTGCAACGTTCGAGTCTTCATAACGATGAGTCACCGAAATTACGGTATTTTATTTATATAGGAGAATTATGGTCGATGAGGGGAAAGTGGGGATAAACAGAGAAACTTGAATCAAGGTCAACGTGCATGAAATTTCTTTCTCTTTCTCATAACCGTTATGATATGCATTTGCAAGAATCACCTCTACTTCCCGCGGAACAGGTCGTCATAAAAAAGGTCAAAAATAATTAATGAATTAATTCATTAATTAATAATTAATTTATGTTAATTGAATTGGATTGACAAAAATCGGTGAATAACAAAACGAATTGAGTGACTTTTCCCATTCATTTAACTTTCGCTTCATAATTTCACTCTCATTTTCATTACTAATAATCAAAGTCAAATTATTCAATTGATTTTCTTTATTTCCCACTTCATTTTCCAGAAAATTGACGCCAATCATTGAAATCATAGCGCTAATCGTTTTGTTTTGGTCGCCAAAACTCTTTCCTCAATTATTATTTTTCCCCTCCATCGGCCTCATTTTATTTGCCGCCTATTTATCACCTTCCGGGATAAATATCGGGCTTGAGGGCGTATCCGTGTTTTTTTTTAAGTGTTAAAAAAAAACTATACGGACCACATTACTTGATGTTTTTGTTGATATTTATTGTTGTCGAAGAAAAAGGAAAAAAGTTTCATTCGACTTCCGATATCCCTCCTCGATACGTGTCTCTCTGTATTTATATAGGTAGAGGCACATATATTAGTTATATCCCTTCTTTGATGATTTTATACTATTCAGTATCGAGTTATCCATCGCGCTGAACGCCTCGGAGAGTCTTATCCTCTCTTTCTCTCTGTCTATCCGTCTCTCTCTTTTCTCTTGTCCGTGTCGAGTGTCTCTCATCGCGAAATCGTGTCTTCAACCGGTGCGTGCCGGGCTTGTCCGTGCCCAGGTAGTTTACAATCGTTAGTGTTGATACAAACTTCGTGTTTGAATCCAGTCCTCGCTCACTTGATCGATCACCGGAAGGGACCACTCTCGTTTGTCCCGTCTAAACAAGAACGAACAATCGATAATATGGAGTGAGTTTGTCAATCGTCGCATTCATTAAATCGTAAAATATTTCCAAGATTAAGGATAGGAAGCCAAGTATTTAAAAAAAGTATAAAAATAAATTATAAAAAATTAATTGATACAACTGAATTTGAAAGCCAGATGAAATTTGCAATTTTGCACTAAACTGAAAAGTAGCAAAAAAACTTGGTGTGAATTATTTGGAATTATGATCCAAGTTTGAAAATCATTCGTTTGTTGTCTTAACAAAAATTAACAATCGATAGTATGGAGTGAGTTTGTCAATCATCGCATTCGTTAAATCGTAAAATACTTCCAAGATTAGGGATAGGAAGCCAAGTATCTAAAAAAAGTATAAAAATAAAATATAAAAAAATAATTGATACAACTGAATTTGAAAGCCAGATGAAATTTGCAATTTTGCACTAAACTGAAAAATAGCAAAAAAAAAACTTGGCGTGCATGATTTGGAATTATGAGCCAAGTTTGAAAATCATTCGTTTGTTGTCTTAACAAAAATTAATAATCGATAATATAGAGTGAGTTTGTCAATCGTCGCATTAGTTAAATCGTAAAATACTTCCAAGATTAGGGAAAGGAAACCAAGTATTGAAAAAAGTATGAAAATAAAATATAAAAAAATAATTGATATTACTGAATTTAAAAGCCAAGTGAAATTTACAATTTTGTGCCAAATTGAAAAATAGTAAGAAAACTTGGCGTGGAAGATTTGAAATTATAAGCCAAGTTTGAAAATCATTCGTTTGTTGTCCTAAAAAAAATAAACAATCGATAATATGGAGTGATTTTGTCAATTGTCTTGTTTTAAATCGTCAAATACTTCTAAGACGTAAGGAAAGAAAGCCAAGTATTGAAAAATAATAATAATATAACTATTAAAATATAAGACAAAAAAAAAATTAATTGACATAACTGAATTTGAAACACAAATTGAATTTGCAATTTAGTATTAAATTTAAAAATAGCCGAATAACTTGGCATGCATGATTTTGAATTATAAGCTCATATTGAAAAAATGTGTGTTATTCTACCTTGCAATTTAATATTTAAAAAAAGTTACGAAAACGTCGAGGAGGAGCTTAAATTGATAATTCAGAGCGCGTTTGTTTATCGTCGATAGAATTTTTTTTTATCATTAATTGATTTTTCATTTTATTTTGAGAGAATTCAAAATTATTTTGTGACGCAAATCTTTGCAATGGAGCTAAAACTATCAATACGAATGATAATACGAGTATCGAAAATTGATAATGGAATTAAATTATTTTCGCACTGAATAATTTTGATTAATTATCGTGTACTGTGTGTAATTGTATGTAAAAACGATTCGCTCATTTTATACATTTACCATGACACGAGGCGTGATATTTTACGCACGGCTTTCGCCGCAAAAGATAAATCACAAAACGACAAGATAGGAAAATAATAGAATCGCCGTGATAAGGAGAAATCATGATTGTGAACGAGGATTTTTTTTCATTATCAACTGCTGAATTACGTGATTAATGAACACAAGTATTTGGCACATGATTATAAGAGTTACAGGGAAGTCCAGTGACAAATTGAAAAAACATTCAAAAATAATTAGACAAATTGGTCCTGAATTTTGAAAAGAATCAGTTTAAGGGCTTCGGATCAGTTTTTGAATGTGCAGAAATTTCTTATAGTACTGCAAAAGTTGCACAATAATTTGCACAATTAAGCTTTTTTTTATGAGGAAGCCACAAATAAATAACTCAGTATTAAATAACTCAATATTGAAAAGGCTTGATGAACGATGAACAAAAATGCATACTTCTAAATGGCACCGTTTGTTTTTACAGCATCTGTTGTCTTCGCCATGATGCAATATGCAATATGCAATTAATCTTACAGAGTAATTTAATCAACGACGTTCGCATTAACTTCCGGAAACTTGTTATATATTTTATATATTAAATATATATATATATCGCTCGAGATGGTTTCTGCGAATGTTAATATTATGATAAATATTGAATGCGACACATCTCGATAACACCAGAGAGAGACTGATGGAATCGAATTATTCATTTTTATTCATAATTCTCACAACCTCGTTATTGTCAATGTTTTCTGGTTACAATTCACGTATATATATAATCGGGCATTCAATCGCCTTAATTTTCATTTTTTTCTTCGACTCGGACAGACGAGGACGTGAAAAAATTATTTTTTTCCCTCGTCGAAGCACTTTCTTGATTTTTCAAATTTATCAACCATTTTTTTTTCATAATTGGAACAATGAGGTATCCAATTTTTTCAAAAAACTCGTATTGTTTTTTTTCCTTTATTTTTATTAATTTATAAAAGGCGGTTAGTTTATCGTTCGATGGAAAAAGAAACGAACCGCAAGAATTTCAACACGCTTTTTGCGTTTACATTTCAGGTTCAAGGATCAAGCTGTCTTTGGATATGGCACCAGTATTCCACCGAATAACAACGATCCCGATGACGACAGCGCCACAAAGAGAGTCATTTTTTGTGTACATGGAAAATTATCAGGATGCTGCACAGTAGTCAAAGGTTTGGGAATGGACGAGAATGGAACGACCGATTACGAGCAAAATTCTCCTCATCGTAAGAGCAAATATAACTTTTTTTTCACACTCATTAAAATTTATTTTTCAGTATCAAGAATATATTAATATGTCTGGATAGTTTTTCAGAGCGTTGAGAAATAATAAGCAATACAATTTCAAGGGTTTCATTCAAAGAAAAATTAAATTTATAATCATTACATTCACGTATTTTATGTTTTTCTTCGATCCGAATTAAGGAGTTGCATGTGTTTCGAAGGTTAAAAAAGCATTTTTTTAAATGTAGTAGATAAATTATTTTATTCTTAATTTAGAGCATATAAAAGGGCAACATGTAAACAATGTTTTGAAAAAGTTTGCGGCTTCGCTTCCGGAAACCCCTCAAACTAAGTATCCTCGTTGTGGTCATATTAACTTATGATAGCTTTGTCTGGAATTTGAAAACCAAATTTTATCTGTTGGTAGATAAGTATAGCTCGTTATTGAACAAAGGATTTTTGAAAAAACTAAAATTTGAATTGTTGGTAGAGCTGTTTGCAAAATAGGACAATTTTTGTCAAACGCCCTCTTTCTCTTCAAGACTTTTACTCTTATTGATTTGAAACTTTGGGAAAATATTCTAGACATATTGTACTATTGGATGCAAAATTTTTTTAAAAATCGATAGATTTTTCCGAAACGTTATTATTGATCATAAATTAATCATTATCTCGTATGATTGTTGAATGTTAGAGGAAAAAAAAATTCTTTCGCTCTTCAATTTTTATCTGAATGTTTTATTTATTATTTTCAGTGGAGGATCATTGTCATCGTGACCGAAATGAGGAAATTGACAAGAAAGCACGAAAAAAGCTCATAATCGCCTGTATCCTATGTGTCATCTTTATGATAGCTGAAATTGTTGGTAAATCGCTTAAAAATATATACCTATATAATTAATTTTTTTCGATATGCATGAAAATGTATCTTCACATTTTTATCACGTATAATTTTTGTCAACAACGATTCTGCGATTTTTCCAACGGGACACTCGTTCGCCTTTAAACCTGTTTTCGTGCCGTGGCAATAAGTCTAAAAGAGGTTGACAGCTGAATATATAGATGTCAATTCGACGTAAAGAAGGGAAAATCGATTGTTAATTATGCGTGGATAATTACTTTCGTCCATTGAAAGTGCTGGAAAGTTTGATGAAGTTGATTATTATTTACAGAAAAAATTAATAAATTTTGACAAATATCCTTTACTCAATATTCATAAATAATAATAATTATTCATGAATAATTTCTAAATTTATCAATTATCGAAGTTATCATAAAATTGCAAACAACTTTGCGGAAATTTACAATAAAATATTGTAGAAGTGATTTTAACGGAAAAAGGAAAATAGATTGTTAATTATTCATGAATAATTATTTTTGTCAATTAAAAGTTCAGGACAGATTTAAAGTCTAACGTGTGACGTTTCTTGATAACGCGCAATCGGAGTTAATCGTGTATTGATTGAAAAACGTCTACATTCTTTTATAAATTTTCACGAACCAACTGAAATTTTATTTATAATCATGGATTTTTTTTATTGTTATTTTCATTAGAGGGTCATGCCTAGTTGGCGGAAAATTGAATTAAAAATCAACCAGGCGTAACCCCTTAAGTTTTAATTTCATTCGATGCACAATTTATCGAATTAAAAATCAATAAATTATTTTTTTACAATTTTTGTCAAATAATTTTGCTTTGCACGTACTGACATTTGATTTTTTTTCAAACAAGGTGGTGTCTTGTCAAACAGTTTAGCGATAGCAACAGACGCTGCACACTTGCTCACCGATTTTGCCTCATTTCTCATCTCGTTATTTTCGATATGGATGTCGGCAAGGCCAGCCACGAGAAAAATGCCATTCGGCTGGTATCGAGCAGAGGTACCTGATTTTTTTACCTTCTAAATTATTTATTTACTGAGGAATGAATTTATCATGATTTTACTATCGTCCATCTTTTAATTATGGATCATTCCATGTCAAATCGACCAAGAGTTGGAATCGACTTCCTTTCCTTTCAATTCCTTTCAATTTCGATGAAATTTGGTCAGAAGTTTTCGTTTTTAACAAAACAAAGTTCTACCAAAGGAAAAAATTAACAAAAATTTTTTCGAAAGTTATCCAAAATTCAAAATTTCATAATTTTTCAAATCTTTCAAGTTTATTTTTCAAATATTTCGGAAACTATTATAGTTACGAATAATCGTTCTGAATTCGTCTTAAAGAGTGTACTTGGGGCTATGAAAAAAAAAATATTCCGAATTTTTTTTTGAAAAATGATGAATTTGGAGAATTGTGAATTGTCAAAAATCGTGAAAATTCGAGTTGGACATTGAATTTTTTGTTCAGTTTTTTTTATATAATACGTTGTACTGATTTTAAAAGATCCTGAAATTTTCAGACAGGTGTTTTTTGTTTTTTCAAAAATTCATTTTTTTTCATAGCCCCAAGTATACTCTTTAAGACGAATTTAGGACGGTTTTTAGTAACTACAATAGTTTCCGAGATACTTAAAAAATAAACTTGAAAGATTTGAAAAATTGTAAAATTTTGAATTTTAGATAAGTATCGAAATTTTTTTTTTTTTTCAATTTTTTAATTTTTATAAAGTTATTTCATCGAAATCGAAAGGGGTCGTTTCCAACTCTTGGTCGATTTGACATGGAATGGCCCTTATACGTTTATTTATTGTAATTAAAGGTTATTCGTTTATATTCAAAATTTCATAAATAAAAATCTTAAATTTCGGCATTAAAATTTTTTTTCTCAAGGTCTTTGATGGTCATTAAATCCATTGTATTTTTCAGGTAATCGGTGCACTGACATCGGTCCTCATGATTTGGGTAGTGACGGGAATACTTCTTTATCTCGCTGTCGAGCGTGTTATCAATGATAATTTTGATCTCGATGCGCCAATAATGCTGATCACATCGGCGGTCGGTGTTGCGGTAAATCTCGTGTTAGTGCTATCAAAATTTTGTTTGAAGGTTTTGAAGAAAAAAAAAATTCTAAATGGCGCTAAATGAGAAAATAAAAATATGCGGCGTTCAATAATTTTTTTACAATTTTTTTTTTTAAATTCAATTATACAGAATGGGGCTGACACTACATCAGCATGGTCACAGTCACGGTGGCGGCGGTGGTCACGGTCACAGTCACGGTCAAGATAAATCTGATCATTCTCATGGTAAAGAGGACAAGACTAATATAAATGTCCGAGCAGCGTATATTCACGTTATCGGTGATTTTATACAGAGCACAGGAGTCTTTATTGCGGCATTGATTATTTATTTCGAGGTACGAATAAAAAAAGACCAAAATTTATTCATTCATTTATTCATTGATTCATCGTTTCATTAATTTTTTTAATTATTTTATTTGCAGCCAAGTTGGCGAATCGTGGATCCAATTTGCACGTTTCTATTCTCAATTCTCGTTTTATTCACGACGGTTGCCATAATCAAGGATGTCATGAATGTTTTGATGGAAGGAACTCCAAAAGGTTTCGAGTATTCCGAGGTGGAGACGACGTTCATGCAAATTTCCGGTGTCGTCAAGGTTCACAATTTGCGAATTTGGGCCCTGTCTCTCGACAAGACTGCTCTCTCCGCTCATTTAGTTATAAGTAAGTATTTAAAGCTAATCACAATTTTATCAATTATTATAATAAGCACATTTTGTGAATATCGAATGACTCCTTGATTTTTTTATTAATTATGCTGTAGTTTTTGGAATTTTAAAATTTCTATGTTCGATTCGGATTTGGCGAGCTTCAAACCTCCCATTTTAAATGCTCCAAATCGGATCTCTACATCATTTGTGATGGGATGACTTTGTTTTAGTTAATAATTAATCTATTATTATTTAATTATTCAATTAAAAAAGTGAAGTATTATTTATTAGTAATGGTTTATTAACGAATTAATTATTTAATTAAATATTTCACAATTATTACTACTACTATAACTACTACTACTACTACTATTTCACAATTATCGTTAATAAAAAACACTTGCAGCTCCGGGCTCGAGTCCCCAAGAGATATTGCGCACGGCAACGAGAAACATTCACAATCGCTACAGCTTCTTCGAGATGACACTGCAGATCGAAGAGTTCAACGAGCGAATGGAAAATTGCAAACAGTGCAAATCACCGCTACAGTAAAGACCCATTCACCACACAAATATATCGTCGAATTTACCGAGTATTATAATTTCCCTCGATCGAATGTGGTTCTCCTCCACAATCCGGTGCTATTTTTGTACTATAGTGAATTTAAAAAAAATACCACAAAAAACAATTGCCAAGGAGACGCTAGAAGAAGCGTGTGCGTCACACAGGTGAAAAAAATGACGACTCTCCGCGACAAGCTAAAACAACTAATATCCCACATACTAAACACATTCGCTACGTACAAGAAAACTCCACAGTCATTAAAATGTGAATAAGGTATTCGTTAATGTTTATTCGAGCCACGTTTTTTTACGCATTTAAAAAAGAAAACTCAACTCGTAAATCATTTATAAATAATAACTCAACAATGCAACGTTCTATTTGAATTAATTGAATAAAACGATAATTGTCAACATAAGAGCGTTTAAACAATTTTCAAATTTCCCGCGTCATCTCATTTTCAAAATTAACCGTGGTGTCGCCATCTGGCTGGTGCATCATAAATCATTTTTAAACTCGTAAATCATTTATAAATAATAACTCAACAATGCAACATCTCATTTGAATTAATTGAATAAAACGATTATTGTCAACGTAAGAGCGTTTAAACAATTTTCAAATTTCCCGCGTCATCTCATTTTCAAAATTAACCGCCGTGTCGCAATCTTGCTCGTGAATCATAAATCATTTATAAACTCGTGAATCATTTATTAATAATAACTCAACAATGCAACGTTCCATTTGAATTAATTGAATAAACGATTATTGTATACGTAAGAACATTTAAACAATCTTCAAATTTCCCGCCTCATCTCATTTTCAAAATTAACCGCGGTATCGCCATCTTGCTCGTAAATCATAAATCATTTATAAACTCGTAAATCATTTATAAATAATAACTCAACAAGTCAACGTTCCATTTGAATTAATTGAATAAAACGATTATTGTCAACGTAAGAGCGTTTAAACAATTTTCAAATTTCCCGCGTCATCTCAGTTTCAAAATTAACCGCGGTGTCTCCATCTTGCTCTCGTGGTGCATTATGGGGGCGCTGAATATAATTTCAAATTCGTTCAAACATTACAAACGTATCTAACGCGATACAAGATTCCTTTGATCTCTTATTAAATAAAACAACATATTTAAAAGACCACAATAGATAAAAATAATATCAATAAAATTTAGAGCGATAACCGGATAAAAAAATAATACAATTTCATGTTTTCCTGTCAACTTCACGGAGGTAACAAAAGGTGCGCGCGCGGGTTGTACAAAATCGGCGCTAGATGGCGCGCGCAACTAGCTTCCCCCTCTAGCGCGTCTGGCGCCATCAGGCGAGTTTTCCAATCTCTCAAAATCCCGGATCTCTCGTGTCATCTCACACGCGACCGAGAGAGACAGAGAGCGGTGAGAGCTCTCATGTCTGCGGTGCCTCTGGGGACCAGCGTCGCGCTTCTCTCATTAAAACCCGTACGTATGTGTGTGTGTGTGTGTGTGTGTGCGTGAAGAGTATTTTTTTTCCGTGTGTTTCCGGTCAACACTTCCACGCTTATCTAATCCCTGGCACGGGCGAGAGGGAGGGGTAGGAGGACAAGTGCATAAATAATATGAATAATCGTTTCGGCGTCGTTGTCGTCGTCGCGCGGTATCCACAACGACGATAAAAGAAAAAAGGTACCGATCGAGGAATTTACGTGTGTGTGTGTGTGTTGGGTGAAAAAGTGTTTAGCGGTGACCGAAGGGTGATTTGACTGGGCGACACACAACCGCAAAAGCACACGTACATGTAGAAAGAAAAAGAGAGAGGGAGAGAGAGTTGTGGCAAGTGGGGTCGACTCCGCGGCGGAGGAGGAAGAGGAGGAGGAGGATTTTTTTACTAGGGCCGAAGAAGCGTAAACGGCAGAAAATAAATTGCCCGAGTCCTTCTCGCGATACTTGTGAATGCAAAAGAAGCATTAAGGAAGAGAAAAACAACGATAAGTAAAACGAACGAATGGAATAAGCGAAAGAAATAGTGCAAGTCGACTCGAATCGAGTTCCCCGCATTCCGAAGAAACTCTCGGGCGTTTGTCTCTCTCGTCCAAAGAAAACGCGAAAAGCCATTCGAGAAATCTAGTGAAGAAAACGAAAAAAAACGAAGAGATCTCGAGTTTTACGATCGTAGAATATCGTTCGCATTTTTTTCGATCAACTGAAATAAATATAAAATTAAGGGTCCAAGTTAGGCGGGGCGGGAGGAGAAGTGCCCTCCCCTCCTTCTTCCTACCCCTCCTCTGACTCGACTCCCACGACAAAAGGGTTGAGGCAAACGCGAAGAAATCGTAAAAAGTGACAGGCGGAAGTCTCGTCGTATCTTTTTGCGGAATGGACAGCTGACGGTAAAATAAAATAAAAATAAAACCACGATCGAGAGAAGAATAATTGATTGATTGTAATCGATCGATTGTAATTGATGTTCGATCTCGATGATATTTAGTCCGTGTGAGCTTTGAGCGTGGGTGTTTGTGACACGTACGGGGAAGACGTTATTTGGGGGGAGGGAGAAAATGAGAAAATAGTGACGGAAAAACTCGTGTTCGGGATGTGCGTATAGTGTTTGCGGTGCAATATATAGATATATATGGAGTGTATGTATGTATTTGTATATAGTGATATGTATACGAGAAACGGTGAGTGAGCGTTGCAACGACGGAGAGAGGAATCACGCTTGGCACGAGTGTAAACATACTAACCGTACATATTTTTTGAGGAACGTGTATGTGTGTCTATGTCGAGCGTTACATCTCACTTGTGTGCGAGAAAAAAAAAGATTCGTTTTTCCTTGCCGTTCGTTATTGTTTTTTTTTTGTTTTTTATGCATTTAAACCGGAGAAAAAATATTAATGGAAATTTGAAACTTGCGGATTGCTCTTCGTCGTGATTTTAATACTTTTTTAAATCTATGGTTTCGTAGAGAACGATTTGCAATTACGTGATTTTTTTTTCGCAACTATTTTGGCGGGTAATTCAAATGTAGATAATCTTTTTTCAAATATCGAGCTCCGAGGAGGGAAATTCGCTCGAAATTTTTGAACAAATGTTCGTGATAATGGGCAGAGAATGGTTTTTTTCTCGATGAAGATTTTACGAAAAATCCGAAATGTCGAGGAAAAATTACTTAATATTCATTCGTTTTTTCTTATTCATTATTCATTAAGGTGGTATTTTGGTCTAGGGACATACATTTTGATGGACTTGAAGTTTCGAATGTTCAGACGAACGAAAGAGCGAAAAATTTATTCTTTTACAGAATTAAATTATTAATTATTGAAATAAATGAATAATTATTGAAATATCTTTGAATTTTTTAAATTATTATTTATCAAATATTTGCGATCTCTTTTAATTTTTCGTTAAATAAATACTTATTTCAGATTTTTCGTTCAATTGAACGTTCGAAACTTTAAGTGCATACATTTTGAGTGTTTTGTCAAGCTTGATAAAAAAAAACAAAATATTTTTACCATTATTTTTTTACAAACTATTTATCAATATTTTATGGACTTGAAGTTCCAAACGTTCAAATTAACGAAAAATCAATAATTTTATTCTTTAAAAGTACAATTTTAAGACTTTATTAACACTTTGTAAATAATTCTTAAAATATCTTTGAATGTTTATAATTATAGCTACCTAATTGTAAGTTATTCACAAGATCTTTTAATTTTTCATTAAATCAATACTTTTTCTGAATTTCCGTTCAACTGAACGTCTGAAACTTCAAGTACATAATATTTTGACAATAGACAAAAAAAATGTTGAGAAAAAAAAAAAATTATATAATAAGCTGGTAAAGTTGGGGGTAAAAAAAGCAGTCTGCTAGCTGACACGATTGCAAGCTTTCTAGTCATCCGATACAAAATTTAAAAAAAGATTGTTAATTAGTAGGAATGTCGTTATAGCCCCGCCTCAGAGAAAACAGAAAAAAAAATTTTGCAAAATGGCGACTGTCTGACCAAAAAGGTGTTTTTTGACTCTTTTTTTCACAGTTTTTAATTTTTTTACAATAGTAAAAAAAATAATTTTGATACAAAAGTGGGAAGGCGATAGAGAGTTATACATTGAAGATTTTTAAAAAATTCGAAGTAAATCCGTTAAGTAAAACTTGAGATATCATGTCAGCTGTGTTGAGAGAAGCTTCACTAAAATAGCTATAACTCTGTAAATTATTGGAATTTAAAAATCGCCTTTCTGGGATATATTCTGAAAAATCTAAACTTGAAGAATATGAAAAAAAATTATTTTTTCAAAATTCTAGACCAGAATACCGCCTTAAGCTCGATTTATCAATGATCATTTATTATGCTCGATTCAATCTTTGCCATCGAGGAAAAAACAGCAAACACGACAGTTAAAATATTCAGAGGAAAGTATCGCTTCCAGAGAAGAAGAAAAAAAAATCCCTCTTCCCCTCCGTTTTATCACCGATTCTCGCTTCAATGACGTAGTAAGTCGAGTGTAACACCTGACCCGGAAATGACCTGCCGCACTAAAAAGAAAAATCTATCCACACTTTTCATGTGCATATAATTTTGTTTATACATTCACACACATATATATGGGACATTTCTTGTAGAATCGGCTGTCGTTGAGGAACGTTGAGAAAAGTATTATCAACCGGTTTTGAGCCATGAAGGAATACTTTGAGAAAAGGAATCCAAAGACTTTTGGGATCGTATCAATAACATTAGAAAAAATTGAGAATAAAAGAAGAAGCCACCGTCCGATTTTTCATGCAATGTCCCGTACAATATTGAAATTTCTAATTAACGTCGTTGTTTTATTTTTTTTTTTTGTTAATCCAGAAGATACAACTCTGCAAATGCTGAAGGAGCAAAATTAATCGTGCTAATCCGCACCGGTGAACGAACAAAAATAAAGTCGTGCGTTGAACCCGCAAATTTCAAAATTCTCTCATCCCAAAAGTCAACGTTGACTTTTTTCCTTCACGACTCTTCTTTGAGCGCTCGACTGGGACCAATTTGATACTCTCCAAAAACGAATTCACGATTGTGAAGAAAAAGGAGAAAGAAACGAGAAGAAATTTATCGACTTGTGAAAAATAAACTGGAGGCGGAGGATATGCAAAAGTTTTTCACAAATGACGGCCAATAGGAACGCACACGAAGAGCGCCGCGAGACGTGGAAGTTGATATCGACAAGGCTGACCTAGCGCCAAGGTATTTCATTATTATTACTTTTTTTTATTTTTGTTATCAACGTTACCATTGTTGTTATGGGATTATAATTATAATGTAGGCAAAAAAAATTCATTATTCTCACTTTTTGCGCGTTGACAGAGACCCTTTTACAAGAGAGTATCTCGAATGACCTATTTTTCGTTGCACCGCTCATTGAATAGTTTCTTTTACCCAATCTCTCTCCCTCTCTTCCTTCCTTTTTCGCTTTGAATAACATTTCTCTTTCTTTGGCGATAAAACGTTTCGCGCTTGAATCTCTCATCTTTGTTCTTTCGACCTTCATTTAAAAAATCCTGAAACAGACTCGTTTGTTTTATTTAAAAAAATGTTTTTAACAAGTGTCTTTTTGGTGAAATTTTTGAAAATGGTTAAAATACGTTCTTAAAAAATATATGCAAAATTTCAAGCTATTAAATTTTCAGTAAGAGAGGAAAAACTTGCCTCGTTTATTAGAGAGAATTTATTAATTTACTATTATTATTATTATTATTATTATTATTAATTAATTTATTTATTAATAGGCCCTTGGAAGTCACACAACGTTAAAGTGAACAACAATAACAATAACAATAATAAATCATAAATTATTTTAGTGTCTCAAAATCAATGGCTCGTACTTTGCATTAGAATTTGAACTGTGACGAATATTTTAGTGTACGATAGTGTTCAGTGCACAAAGTTTCGAGCTTTAATGGATATTCCACGGGAATTATATTTGCTTCCTCCTTGCTCGAGACTCATCTCTTTCAATACACTCTCTCGGGTTAGTACCCTTAAGATACCACAAGAGAAGTGGTTTCACTCCTACATAGATGTATATGTAAGGGAATGGGGGGTAAAATGGACAGGGGAGGTAAAATGGACCCCATAAAAAATTATTGAAAAAAATTGAAATGAAAAAATTCCGAAAATGAGAGAGAATTATCGTTATAATTGACGTAGATATACCGAAATAGACTCACCCACGCAAAATCAGATCCGGATTTCGACATTTCCATGGCAAATGCCTTTTAAAAGATGAAAATTTTTTTTCATCCTCCTAGCCTTAAAAAAAATCACTCCAACATATTCTAATAGTATTTAGGTAACCCACCTTTACTAAAATACTTGGATAATCCGACTGTCAAAACAAAATAAGGTACCGGGGGCAAAACGACCACCTCTAGTAGTAAAAAAAATCTTAAATGATGCAACAGCGATTAAAATTGAATTTCGCCAAAAATTCAATTGCAAAAATACATCAAGCTTGGTCCAAGTATCTCTCATATTAAGGTGATGTAAAATGCCTAGAAGGAAATCGTTTTTTCAATGTTTTGCTCGTTTACTTGAATTTTTTAGATAAAAAAGAATTTTAGGGCGGTGTTCATTTTGCCCCCGAGAATTTATTTTTTGACGTTTAATGTAATTAATGAAAACAGTATTTTTAGCTGAAAAGCAACGAATTTACACTATGCCTAGCGTTTTAGCTGGGTTTCTCCTTTTGATGTCCATTTTGCCCCCCATTTCTCTATATATGTATGTATGTATGACCACCCTTTTCTTCGTCATTTATAACTACATACCCATACATTGACACATATATAGGTATATATAGTCATTACCGACGAGAGAGCCTTGCACTCCGATAAGATCACGTCTTGGCATAAATTTGCCTCGGGGAAACTTCCGAATGGAGCGGAAGTTTGGTGCGAGTGAGAAAGGGTGAAGAGCTAAGATATATATATATATATATAAGTGTTGTGCATGTTATCCATGACTATAAAAAGAGAGGGGGAGGAGGATGCAACGCGGAACAGCCGAGGCATCGATATTCTTGGCGCATTCCTTAATAAATACACCACACACAAAAACAGGCATACTTTCATGTATATATTAGGGTAGTAAGAAAAAATTCTCTTTTTCGATTCTTCTCTGAGATTTTTGTACCCTCGAGGGATCCCTCCCCAAAATAATGGATCTTACACAAGTGCAGGCCTGTATGATTTTTTTTACCCTTACTCCATTAACAAAGATATTTTTGGAAATTGCTGAATTGTCATATCAAGAAATCCTTTATGGTTTTAATTTTTTCGTAGCGAAACCAATTTCAAAGCTTTTTTTGGAATTCTTTTACGATTACCAAACAATGAACCAAAATAAAGTTTTGACATTTTATTCTATACAGGAGCTGCAGTTGAAGTTTTAAATCAATCGTATAAAGTAAGTTTTAAATCAATCGGATTGCAAAATTATTTTTAAATAGTTCATGTATTAAGGGGGTCGTCTAGTGTGATACCTGTTTTTTTAATGTTTTTTTTTCGGGAATTTTTTTTTGACAAACCATTAAAATAAAATAATTTATGAATTCACAAAGTTTGTTTAAATGTTAATACAAATGATACACAATTCATAAATTATTTTATTTTAATGGTTTGTCAAAAAAAAATTCGCGAAAAAAAAACATTTAAAAAACAGGTTTCACACTAGACGAGCCCCTTGAGCCAATGAAAAAAAAATCCTGGGTAGTATAACTCCTTGAGAATTGACGTTCAGGAAAAAATTTGTGGGATATCTGAATTTTGAAGGTCCCAAAAACGCCGGTTTTGCCAAATTTTAGGAGAAAGGTACGATAATTTCGATGAGGAGCGTAATCCGAGCAAAAGTGTTTTTTTCTTACTAACCTGATATATATATATATATACAGATCTGTATAATTTATATTTATTGTATATATTATATGGATGATTTATGCTAAATTAGGAAATACACAGCTATATATAGTCAGCAACCGATATGCTTTCTACTTCTCTTTCCAATCTTTGTGGCGAGGGAAACCGGTGCGAGGTGTAATAATACCGGTACCAATTGTTAATACAGTTATCTTTGCCATGGTATCTTATAATATCGGAAATCCCATAAAAAGTCATGACGTTGAAGTCTAACTATATGGGACATTCCATACCAAGTCGACCTGAGTGTGACCCTTGACCTCGCTGATTTCGTTTACGATTTTTCATATGATTCTTCCAACTCAAAATAGCATTCAGAATTTTTTTCAGATTCTTAAAACCAAATCTGAGTACGTTATGATTTTTTGAACATTTTTTTCGAAAACCTCGCGGGCCGTAATTTAAAAATCTGAAAAAATTGTCAAAAATCCGGTGTCAAAAATGAAAATTTTTGACCTAAAATTCATGATGTCCAGGGTTTCCCTTCCACCTCGATTTTAGGTTTTTATGAAGAGAACGTAAAAAAAATAGATGCAGGAATTGATCTACTGTGAAAAGTGGCTTGAATATTTTTATCGTGAACCAATTTTTTTTTGAATTTTTTTCAAAACCTTTTTTCATTTTTTATTCTGGAATATCAACATAAAGACACGATAATCGAGACGGAAGCGAAAGCCTGGACATAATGAATTTTGGGTCAAAAATTCGCCGGAAAAAAAACATTTTGACCATGATTTTTTACTCAAAACTCATTCTTTATAAATTTTATTTAAGTAAGTCTATATTATTGCACTTAAATAATGCGAACTTCAATTTATTTCATAAAATATCTCAAAATGCAAGGTGCATTCTTTTTCTTGTTACATAATTTAACTTTAGCAGGAATTTTTTGAAATGAAAAAAAAACCTCTTATTTCACAAAAACTAACAACGCCGATTTCATTGATTTCTCACAAGTTGTAGTTTCGCGTATATTTATTACCATTTCAATACGGCGGAGATAATAAATCGTAAACATGCTAAATCGAGGAATTATTGCAAATAACAACATTCCATTCTCGAAATATCTTTTCACGATTTACATTCAACGAATAATGAAATTTCTCTACTTCTCTTTCTCTCTCATTTATTCTCACGGATCGATTTTCTTGCTGTACAGAGCAGATTCAATTTTTTTTCCCTCTACTTGAACTTTTCACATTTCATCTTGTGACTGGAATTCCGAGCTTTGATCTCGAGTGAAAAAAAAGGTTTTTCCAAACTAATCAGTTCAGTCATTTTGCCAATAACGCCGCCTAAGATAGAGCAAAAAAGAGTCAATAGCGAAACTATAAATAAAATTGTGTTTGTGCGTCTCTTAACGTGCATTGCGATGTTGGTTTTTCATTTATTTATAGCTCATAAAATACGAATGAATATATGAAAGAGTGCGCCATGCATCACTCATCCATTTATTATTCTTTCAAATAAGGCCGTAGCCAATGTTCTCCTTTTTGTTCAAGTATCGCAGAGACGGTCTTTAGCGTGTCATTGCAAATTAGTGACTCAATTTTGTCGTCTAGAGCATTTTTTTCGCCATTTATCGACATATTTATAACATATAGTTTTTTATTTCAATACGTACTCGTTTGGAACATTTAAAATCAATATGCATAACCAATTATCAACCTGTGAGAGAGACTCATAATTTTTTATCCAAGTTTTCAAAAATTTGTGCTAGAAAAATAATTTAATAATAATAATAATAATAATAACAACTATTTCAATTTTCTTTACACTGGACTTGCCGGAATTAATTCAATTTTGTTCTATATTTTATCGCGTGGAATTCAAACTCACTTACAGCCTTGTTTACAATACCAGTCAATAGCGATTAATTTTCCATGGTATCAGCTGTTTTACGTCAATTTTTTTCGAGGTGGAGCTTACTTTAGTTTTTTCCGAAAATAATTCTCCAAAATATGCTTCATGCACTGACCATTTAAATTCTCGAAAATAAAACTTAACGATGATCCATTTGATTAAAATTTTAATTAATAGAAGTAGTTTGTATAAATCTATCCTAATTAATATTTTTGTTAACAAGAATGCATACTGCAAAACACGATTAAATAATGATGATGCTACAGTTTGCATCGTTTAAATGTAACGAAGATAGTTTATTTTCTTAATTCGTTCTTCCCAAGGAATCTTCAAAGTGAAAAATCGTTGAAATATACATTTGGGATTTTTTTATCAAGGACTTGGGATGCTAAATGCACGAGCAAAGCGTAAATGTAATTAAAAATTAATTTTAAAAAACTTATTCGTATTTCAACATCATAGATAATGTTGGTCCATAAATATTTGTACAAATGATTTTCAAAATTTAGTCCTGATTTGAGGAGTCCTCAAATCACGGATTTCAATGCAACATTTGGTCCTCACGTACACTTGTTTATTTATTTATTTTCAAATGAAGATTCAGAGGGTCAAATCTGTTCTCACTCGCATTCCAGAAGATCTATTTCCGAGTATGTCCTTGCCTCGTGATTTTATATAGCTTACGAGTGTGTAAGAAAAATAAGGGAGCGAGGCTTTGAAACTTTAATCGGGTTACGAAAGCCTAATCCCGGACAATAACGCCGACACGGCGGAATCAAATCGTTGTTGTTTCGGCTGATGGTCGTTGAATGTGTTGTACTGACTTTGTACTGACTATATGCTTGGCTTTTGTGCATTCCAGTCGTCGTTTTTGTCAACCAATCCAATTTACCAGCGTATCCAATCGCGTTTATTCTATTTTGCATGCGTATGAGATTTTTCACGTGAATTCGCATCCTTCTTTAAGGGGTCTCCTCGGGCTTGGGCTTCATAAAGATAGGTCGATTTTCAATATTTTTTTCTGATGAGAGTCTTTGAAAAACGAGATTTGGATTTCACACATAATTAATATAGATTCTTGCAAAATTAATTTTTTTTTAATTGAAAAATATCGATAAACAATGGAGTTGTTACCATTTGAACAAAGTGTCGCTGCAAGAACAAACAATGTGGATGAATATGGCAACTTGAATTATTTGAAATATAAAAAATAAAAATTGGACGTAATAAAACGTTTTGTATGACTGGAGATTTTTTTGAAATTCTGTAAATTTCGAAGATCAAAAGCTACAGCAAATTTCAAAAACATGAGAAAAGATATATCGTGTTTATTAACTTTTCTGGTCGTCAATCGTATTTCGATTACTCGCGTTTGAATACATATTATCAATATCTCGGATATAATCGAGACTCGGGATCGTATAAATTCCTGATATTAAGAACCAACAGAGTTTCAACGTAATCGCGTTCGTTCAGGCTTAAAAATAATGATGAAGTTAATTGAAAAAAAAATTCTCGGGATTAAAAAATATATATATAAAATCAATGCATCGTGAATAAAGCCTGGAGAATTTTCATTAATTATAAATAATACTAATTCTAATTAATGGGTTTGAGCAAATGAAAAAGTGGTTTTCCGTGCACTTTATTTAACATAATCCAACGATATGAGATTTGTATGAAAAAAATGTCAATTATTTGCAATCCAAACTCGTAAAACAATTAGAAAAAAATCCCTTTATTATTAAAAAATAACTATACCGGTGCTACGAAATCGACAGGAATAATAATACCGGATCGTTGTATTGTTATTGTTGAAAAGATTTTTTAATTGCACCTTTAGAAAACGAAAACAATGGTGAACGCTTGTGGCTCCGTGAAATTAAGTTTCTTTGTATTTTCAATGTGGAACAAACGAGGGATTTAAAAAAAAGCAATTTACGAGTGACAAATACAGTTCGTCACGCACTCGACAAATGAGTGATTCGACGAGTGCATACTCGACCAATCAATCGGTGTTTTTTTCATTTTTTTTTTTTTTAAATCGAGATAAAAATAAATTGGCGCCTCTCGTTCATCGGTTTCGTAACATGGCTCGTCGATTGTTCGGTCCTCTCTTTGAAAAGAGACAATGATACAATTGTTATTGGATCGAGGTACTTTTAGAGATAGATAAACTTTTTTTTTGTCGCAGAGGGAAAGAAAAAAATATATATTAATTTCCTCGTCAATTATTGGCGTTCAATTTTTTTCCACCATGAACCTTTCTATCCTTTTCGTTTATTTTTGATTTTTTTTTGTCTTTTAAATTGATGTTTACTTGAGGATTAACAAAAAGAGAATTGTTTTGTTTCAGATACGCGATGCATCGTAGACTGGGTCACAGTAATTACGATGGCAAAATCGCCGGTCTCTACGATCTCGAGGAGACCCTCGGGCGTGGCCATTTCGCTGTGGTCAAGCTCGCCAGGCACGTATTCACCGGTGAAAAAGTCGCCGTTAAAGTCATCGATAAGAGCAAACTCGACGAAGTATCGAGATCCCATCTTTTCCAAGAGGTATAGATATTATTTATCAATTTTAACGAATAAAATGTAATTTACATGAAATTCATATCACAACAATTGATTAATGCAATTATACAATTTCAATTCACTTTAACATTTTTGTTCCAATATTTAGAAATTCATAATCTGGAAATTTTGTTTGAATATAAAAAGGTTTTATCAGAAGTATGCAAAACTAATTCAATAATATTGTGAAGACAAACTATTGGCCACAATTATTTTTGTTAATAAAGTAAATTTCCTAAGAAAATAGTAAATAACTCTCTTCTTTTGTATCACGTTTAAGGTGAGATGCATGAAACTCGTGCAGCATCCAAACGTCGTGCGCCTGTACGAGGTCATAGACACACAAACGAAGCTTTATCTGATACTCGAGCTTGGCGATGGCGGTGATCTGTACGATTACATCATGCGTCACGATAGCGGGCTCTCGGAGGAGGTGCGTAGCGAATTTAAGGAGCTTAAAGGCCGTTTACACTAGTCAAAACAGTCCCAATTTCGCAAAATCGTTTTTAGAGATATTTGAATATTAATTATCAATAAAAATCATATTTTGCCTTGCATATGGAAAAATTGGGGATAAGTCCGGGAAATTCAGACTGAGATTGTTAAAGAATTTAGAAGAATTGATTTAATTCAGAGAAAAATATTACAACATATTTTCCAAAAATTTGAAGAATCTGAAGAAAAATTCAGAGAGAGGGAGGAATGAACGGGAAAAAAGAGAGGACGATAGTTAGTGTCGAAACCAAATAAATGATCTTTAGAATTTTGATTTATTTATTCAGATAGTAAAACAATACATAGAAATGAGAATGTATAATAGCGCATGTATGTATTTATTGATTCATTTTTTTCTTCAAAGGGCAGAACGATTTTTTATTTTGCCCTGATTATTCATTCGCAACTCGCTGGGTCTTGTCTTTAATTTTAATCTCTACTTTTTATATTCTGCAGGTTGCGAGAACGTACTTTCGACAGATAGTGCGAGCGATATCGTACTGTCATCGTTTGCACGTTGTGCATCGCGATCTGAAACCCGAGAACGTCGTTTTCTTCGAGAAACTTGGCACCGTAAAACTCACGGATTTTGGATTCAGCAATAGATTTTGTCCTGGACAAAAATTGGAAACATCGTGTGGTTCACTCGCGTATTCGGCGCCTGAAATTTTACTTGGCGACAGTTACGACGCACCCGCTGTCGGTCAGTATAATTTATAATCTCGTCGAAAACAAATCTAGCTTCAAAATAATGTCTTTAGTTCGATACATATTTTTTATACACTAATGGAAAAAATTAAGGGATCAAAAAAATTTCCTACATTTTTAGTGGTTTTCAACAATGCTGTATCTCAGTGAAAAATGGTCATATCGAGGTCTCTAAAAGCATTTTGTAGCTTCAAGTTTCTAGTTTTAAGGTCTTACACCAAAAAAAATCGAAGCTACAGGTTTTTTTTTTGGCTGCAGTTACGTGGAAATTTTTTTTCCAGCTAAACCACTGCATGAATCGGATGGCTTGTTTATTTAGCTTCAATTTGCTTTTTAAGACATCGATGCGACCATTTTTCGCTGAGATGTCGGACTTTCAATGAAAAAGGATCCTTTTTTGTTTGACCATTGATATTTCAACAACAAATGATCGCACAGAAAATAAAAGGGGGGTTTCAAAAACTTGAATTAATGCTCTACAAGGATTGAAGACGGTTTTTCGAAAACCACTAAAAATCATTACAAATTTAGGAAATTTTTTTGATCCCTTAATTTTTTCCAGTCGTGTATTTGAGTTTGAAAATTCAGTGTTAAAATCTTTTTGAATAATAGGTTTGAGTTTGGAGATAGGATGAATAGATTTTGAAAAAAAAAATCGTTTTCTTGGAAATTTACAGATGTTTGGTCACTGGGAGTGATACTTTACATGCTCGTGTGCGGTCAAGCACCATTTCAAGAGGCCAACGACAGTGAGACACTGACAATGATAATGGATTGCAAGTACTCGATACCGGCCCACGTATCCGACGATTGTAAGCGCCTGATCGCTCGTATGCTCGTACGTAAACCGGAGGGTCGTGCCACACTCGAAGAAATAGCCGCGGATCCGTGGCTCGCTATTGGCACTGACCTCGATCCGGTCGAAGCTCTGCCTCTCGTATCGCGACAGCAGGTGTCCGAGGAACATCATAATCTTATTATAACGAAAATGGTCAATGGCAATATAGCGACGAAGGAGGATATTCTTGAGTGAGTAAGATTTCACCGGCGTCTTTAGCAATTTTCGTGATACTTTGAGACTAATTTTGCCTGAGAGCGTGAAGAAAATTTCTTTCCTGTGATACTTTTGTAAATTTACACGTAATTCACACAGACTCAAATGGACTGGATCAAGTTTTGAAGGGTTAAAGGACTTTTTACAAAAAAAAAAATATTTTTTTAATTTATTGAGTTTTACAAATGTTTCAACCAGCCAAGGAAATTTATTATAACTGCTTTAGAACAGCTATCAATATTTGATGGAGGGAAAATTATACAATGTTGTATTCGTATGTAAAAAAAATATTTCTATGTAATATTACGATAACGTTCACTACCGGCGAAAAGTTTCCGGACAAAATTTCAAGAAAGGTCTGGAACGTTTTTTTATGCCATTTCGCCGAAAGTCAACGTAATTCAATTTAACAAGCGGCATGTTAAAGGAGAAGAATTCAGCTTCATTTCCTGATTTTTAAATTATTTTTATAATTTGTTTTTAGATTTGGACTCTATTTAGAAAACAGCTGTTTTTTCGCCTTACCCCCTCTCTTCAGGTGCACCCATCTTTCCAGAAGAAATTTTTTTAATACATTCATAAAGGGGAAAGTTTCAGCTTCAATTTTCTTTTTTTTTAAAACTTTGAGCGATTTTTTTTTCCAAAGTTATTCTGTTTTTTGTGAACAAAGAGGAAATTTGAAAAATCCCGTATAACACGAAAACAAAGAGGATTCATGAAAAACTCCAAGACAAAAAAAATTCGAATGTGTTGAAAATGGTAAAATGAAGTAATTTCCCCCACCGAAATTTTATCAATAATCCCATAGTTTTCTAGTTATGGTAATTGAAACGAGCTCTGACCCAGAAAATGGGAAACCAATTTTCGAAAAAAAAAATTTGAAAAATTCCTGTCAACTGAACTGAACGAAAACAGATGCAACTTTTTACTGTCTTGAAGTCTTTCCTGAATCCTCTTTGTTTTCATGTTATACGGGATTTTTCAAATTTCCTCTTTTTTTCACATAGAAACCGAATAACTTTGGACAAAAAAATCGCTCAAAGTTTAAAAAAAAAGTAAATTGAAGCTCAAACTTTCCTCTTTAAGAATCCTATGGAAAAAATGTATTAAAAAATTTCCTCTAGAAGATGGGTGCACCTGAAGAGAGGAGAAAAAGGCGAAAAACAGCTGTTTTCAAAATAGAATCCAATCGAAAAAATGTATTAAAAAATTTCCTCTAGAAGATGGGTGCACCTGAAGAGAGGAGAAAAAAGGTGAAAAACAGTTGTTTTCAAAATAGAATTCAAATCTAAAAACCAATTGTAAAAATAATTTAAAAAACAGGAAATGAAGCCGAGTTCTTCCCCATTAAAATGGCGCTTGTTAAATGAGCCTACGTTGACTTCCAGCGAAATGGCATTAAAAAAAACGTTCCAGACTTTTTTTGAAATTTTGTCCGGAAACTTTTCGCAGGTAGTGCATATGTTTAAAGAAATAATTTTGTATTGATTTTTTTTTTCATATTCTTTTTTTTCAGAGCTCTGGATAAGAATGAATACAATCATATCACAGCCACGTATTTTTTGCTGGCCGAGAGAAAGCTCCGAGCGCATAGGCAAGAACAGGTGCAGAAGACGAGGCCCGAACTCCTCGACGTTTCCTCCAGGTAATTAATTTTTTTTTCTCGAATATCACCATCCCGTAAAGTTTTTTCCTCGTTTATCTTTCATGCTGTATAATGTGAAATTTTATTTCTCCATTTAACAGTCGACAGAACGACAGCTCCATAAACGATCTTCGCTCCGATACCAACACACTTACGAGCGTGAATCAGTCGTTGCTGACCGTACCTCGCACACCCGGTGACGTACCCCAGGTACGTAGCGAAAATCTTCTCTATCAACGTCCCAGATAGCACATGTTTCTTTGTACATAGTTTTAAATACACATTATTCCATCACTATTGTGAGTTATCCCGCCATCGAAAACAAGTAACGAAATACCGTTCTGTCTCGATTAATGTATAACGAAGCGAAAAAACAAAATGTGCCTTAAAACTGTTGGGATATTCGGTTTCACAATTTTTCTCTCTCGCATCGCGTTTTCACGGAGAAATGACAATTTTTCAAATTTATTTCTCAGCGATTACTCAGCGCGCATTCTTTTCTCTCGATCCAACCAAATGAGATCCATCAAAATTAAAGAATTTTTGAATCTTCTAAAAAATTACCGATGCTCGGTATCGAACTTGGAAGATGCATGAAATTTTGACGTATCGTTAATTGGTATGAAACAAATCATTACTAACAAATAATTCATGGCACCTCATATCTTTGATCTGTCGGTGAACAGAACGGTTTTAAAGTGCCTCGAACACTTAAAGAATCCTACAAATATTAAACTGCAACTAAATATCTTTGCGAAAGATTTCTTTTAATAAAAATAAAATATTTTTGGACAGAGACTCGAATATAAAGATAGAACTGAAAAAATCGCAACCCTTACGCAACCTCCGTACCCATCCAAACACAAGTCGAATAATATTCCTTTGCAGAATGCGCGTACGCGAAAATGCAGTATCGTCCAGGAGGAAGAGGACGAGGATGACGTGTCCTCGTGTTCGGGACGTGACGAGCACGGCAATGTGACGTCGTCGTTCAATCGTCGTGGTTCACGCTCCGAGGGTAAATTATCGCACGTCTTGCAGGAGCGACTGTCGCAATTGCCAGAAAAAGCATCTCACGTTGTCGGGAAATTGCCGCTTCGAAATACAACGAATTGCGGTGAAATCGTGAAATCACGCGAAGAAACATCGTCACCGGGTCACACGTTTACGGTAGTCAAAGTTGGCAATATATTGCCCAGTGTCATTGGCACAGCGAGTCCAACGAGAGCCTCGACGTTCGAAGTGACGAGAAGTAAAAATTTTGTTCCATCGGTGACGACATTGACAGTGGCAATGACAAAGAAGCCATTGTGCAGCGATATCGAATCGCGACCAAAATCGGTGACCGATTGTCTCGCTTCCGGTCAATCATTGAGCTCGAACAAATGGCGAATGATGGGTCAGAATCGTTCGTTATCAACCAGTGACAAGGAGAAAATGGACAAAACGTTGAAGTCATCGTCAACGACGACAACGACGATACTGACGGAATCGTCAACGGTACCGAGTCCCCTTCGAACTTCCGTCGACAACGATGACACGAATGTATTGATGAAAAAATACGCGACGATGCCAGCATCAAGCTCGATCATCGTCACCGAAACACCGGGACAATTGCCATTGAATGAGATTCTCGAGGACAGCGATATAATTGAGAACAATAGCGGCGAGACCGCCGGTAAATATCGTATAGTACGTCGTACCGGTTACGAGCAGCGTCGTAGTAAATTTCACAAAACACGAACGACCTCGTGCTCGAGCTCGGACGCCAGTGACGATGACAGCGAGGGACGAAAGAAACGTGCCAATAAATTGGGCTCAACGAGCGGCAAACCATTGCCATCGAGACGCGACAGTCACGACGATTCCAGTGATTCGCAGGATCCCTCAGGATCGGGCAACGGAACCGGTGGTGGTAATCGTGGTCTTGGCAATGGCGAGACTGTGCGTGAATCGACGAATCCTGATAATCGTAGCAATGAGAAAAATCGAAGCGACACAACGACAACGACGACGACGACAACGACTACGGGAGGCAAAGTTCATCGTTGTACGGACAATCAAACGATGAATTTTGGTCGTAGACATCGAGCTGGTAGACGAAGAGCCGGTGAGACAAGATTGCGCGAGAGTCAATCGTTGAATCGCATAACCGAGGTACAAGAGGCCGAGGCACCGTCTTCTTGTCACATCAATTCACGAAATTCAACGAATCCCAACGTCTCATCGTCATCGTCATCGTCGTCCTCGGTCGCGAAAAATCTTCCAAATATCGTGGGCAATGTGCAACAAAATCCAACGACCGTTCAACGAGCCAAAGGTTTTGGCGCGAGATTATTGCAGAGCATGTCGATCGGCAAATCATCGAGTTCGTCGAACGACAATGGAAAAACTTCGATCAACGTTAACAACGGTATAAGGGATATCGTTAGACGAACTATTGAGCGTCGTAGTGATGAGAAATTTGACGAGAGCGACGTCGACGACAAGAGATTATTGACCAAGTGTCATAATAATTCTTGCAATCAAACGACCCAATTGTGCGACAATACACGCGGTTCGATAAATCGAAACGAGTGCAAGAGTCGAAAGATGCGATTGCTCAGTCGTTATTTCGCTGTTCACAAAAAATTGTGCGTACCACTGCCGGGTATATTTGGCAAGGGAAGACTCTACAAGGCTCGCTCGTGCGGTAATATTACCCGCGAACGCGTTTCACCGCCATCACCGAAATCCATGTTAATGTGCGGCGATGACAAATGGCGAGAGAGAAAACAATGGTGCGAGATGAATCAGCAACAGCAGCAGCAGCAGCAGCAACATCGTGGAAGCGACGGTGATATCAATCAGAATCTCGGTCTAGGAAAATTGATGCACGACAATATTGTCGGCAAAGGATGCGTTGGCTTGCCCACCATTTGTCATATTCATCTCGGCGATGCGTCCAAATGCTGCAGCCTGTGTTGATCCTGAACAATGAGCAACGAGCTCCGCGATTGAATGACCTCAGCCTCCTTGTTTTCGTCCCTTTCCCACAAAACTCCCTCTCACCCGCGTTCTCATGCCAATTATTTTTGTTTTTCTTATTTATCTCGACGAAAGCTTTTGTTTTCAATTCATACCTTGGGAATACATTTATTTGGAAATTTAAAAAGTCAACCGTTCGATACATTTATTTGATATTGAATTTAATGAAAATAATGAAATTGAAATTAACAAATAATATTCAGTCGAAAATGAATATCGTTTTAAGATTTTATTGCTTATCGCTACTTGATCATCTTGATGGAGATTACAATTTTTTACAAAGGGTGAACAGCACGGCAGCATTTTTTAAAAGTTTTCTTGAAAAAAAAAAAATAGTATAAATGTTCAGCATCGTAAAATTTTTTTATCCGCATTCAGAAATTCGAATTTCGATGAGTAATAAAATTTAAATCAAATACTCTTTCTTTAAATGCTCCAATAGATATATTCCCGCATTCTCGATGACATTAATACTCCCTCTATTCACGACACGCTTTCCAAGAAACACGCTTTAATCATCCACGTATATAATTCTAGTTAAGAAAAACATGAAAAAAAAAAACATAACGAATATGAATGATAACGAGCAGAATATATGAAAGACTTTTTTGAGAGCGTACCTGCCGCCACTTCCGCTTCGCGGAATGTGTATCTAGTCCGTGTGAACGAAACTGTATTTAATGTTGCAGAGTTTATTATTATTATTATGATTATTAACATTATTATCATTAATATTATATAATATAAATTTAAGCGTGTAACTTAGTTACGAGAGTTGAGCAATCGAAAAGAAAAATAATACGTCACGTGACAAGACGATTAATAAGGGAAGAGGAAAGAAGAAAAAATCGTTGCAGACACTCGATTCACTTTCAGGATTTTTTCTTTCTCTCGGCTAAACTCGAATTGTCCCTCGGTGCTTCCTGATTTGTCCTCTTCGTCTCTGTTACGATCTCTCGCGATTAATTTTTTCCTAATTTCCGGTTTTTTTCCTTCTTTTTCATATGTCCTTTGGACTCGCTCCGATTGAAAGGACCGGTGCTCCTTGATCTATCTATCGATCGCCGATCGATCATTTTTCGATAATTAATATGCATTCTCGAGGTATCATTGTGGTTTTTTTTTTCATTCGTATACGAGCAATACGACTTTATAGCGAAATAATTTTCGAGTCACAAAATACAAAATCTCGTTCGTGCGAGATCGACGAAAAGAGAGAAAATAATAAGATAAAACGTTCGTAATTTGCTGAGCAATATTTCGAGAAACGATGAGGCGAATGAGAGAAAGAAACGTGAATGTGAGCGACAAAAGAGACAGAATAAAAAATTGTAAACGCGAAGCGAAAAAAAAAATTGAAACACGAAATGATCGAATTCGTGCAAAGTTGAAGTAAAAAAGGATTATAGACTCGAGAAAAATCGCTAAATTCACGAAATAAATTGTTAAAATACATATTACAAAATTAATGAATGCGTTAGACATACTCGATATTTAAACGTCAAAACCATTGTAAAACGTCTACGGAGAATTGAGTGATGGGTGTTTTTTTCCCATTTAAATCGGTAACGAGGGAAATTCGTTTTACATTTTCTTTTTTTTGAGCTTCGGAAGATGTGATCCTCGAAAAAAATATTCTAGCCTCTGAAAGCCAACATGTTCAATTGTAAATTTATTCGTTTAAACGGCCCTTGAATTTGTAAAAATATGGATTATTTTAAACTTCTTAGATTGGTGATTTGTCATCATCGCTCAATTCTTCTAAACTAAAATCGTAATAACAGCCCATGATTGTAAAAAAAAAACCGGTCGAAACGCTGTTCTTCCCGCTGATAATGCAAAGCTTTATCGTATACATGTGAAATATTAAGCGTGGAAATATTTGTCGAAAAAAACCAACAACTTTTTTGAAAAAAAAGAAAACAAAAGGATTATCAAAGAATGTCGAAACGTATGTTCTGAGGCGCTTCGCGTCGATTAAAAAGCTTTTTTAATTTTTCATTACGAACAAGTTGCAATCCACAAATTTGTGTAGAAGCGGTTTTCAAAATTTTACATGAATCCATCTAAATTGAGGGGCTCAAACTGGCTCAAACGTCCTTGAGAGATGGTATGAAAAACTTTTTTTTCAAAAACATTTTTTTTTGCCAATATCGTGATTATGAGTATTTGCAGTCAGTGTTTCCTTCAGAAAAGATAAAAATGCTATTTCTCAAGTAACATCACATGTCATAACATTCTGGGAAGATTTCAATTCATTTATTTATTTTAATTCAGGGGAGATAAAAAATCTCACATAAAAATCACGATTTTTTTTTGCTACATCCTCGTTGAACATATTACAATTTCGGCTATGAGAAAATTCGATCGTTACATGAAATTGTAAATTTTACTTTACTAAATTTAAATTTACTTATTTATTTTTCTTTCGGCATTCGAGTGAAATAATAGAGGCGATGCAAGAAAAAAATCATAAAACTCGATGAAACGATCGAATCTCTGTGTGATTGCGACTATCTCTAATTATAAATGTTGTTCTTTTTCTTTAATTCCCGAATCGACCTCGTGGTTTTTTCTACCTAAACTTTCCGAGCCTGTTTAAAAAAAAACCCTGATTCTCGCCCAAAATACATCCTCGTACCATTTTTTATATATATTTAGTGCGAGATAAGCGAAGAGAAATACAAATATATATCCCGCACTCCTTGCACGGCCCAAGGATATGTTTATATGTACCTATATCGAAACGTGCGAAATACCTAATTGTATGTACCGAGCCAGACGTTTATCTAGAGTAATACAACATTTATTTATTATAACGCTTCGTAATGGAGGTTTTTTTTGTGATCTTGGCTCTCACGCGCCTCTATCTAATTCCACGATGACTCCTTTTTTTCCTCGCTACTTTGTAGGTATGTAAAAATATTCTGTTTTACAGACAGAACTTTTTTGCTAATTCTTCACTTGAACATGCATTTATTCGTTTATTTATTTATTCGTTTAGCTGAGGGAGAGGAAAGACATGGTGCATGTTAGCTGCGCTAAAGATTCGGGATAATGGTATTTATTTGAAAACGGCGGATCCCCGTCAATTTCGAGCCCATTTCAAGAGAACATTATCCAGATGTTACAGAATACAATGGAAAAGGCTATTAAGTCAAATTCGAATAATCCAAAAACCTATTCTTGGATCCAGCAGAGTACCTACTTGTAATTCGAGTGAATCAGTCATGGGAATTAGGAATTGAAGCTGAAATTTTTCTTCAAGATTTCAAACGCAGAGAAAAAAATAGGCGAATACGAAAAACAGTTTTATTTTATACATCCAATATTTTGTAACATTTTTTGATGTTGTACTACATAAAATAATCTTGTTTCACAGGGTGCAAGAAAGATTCACACATTGAAAAACAGTTGCGAAGTGGAGCGTATGATGAATGATCGGTGGGTCCCGACAGTTAAGCGGCGAATATTACGGCTGTTAACAGGATTCGGAAGTTAACTCAACTGATGAAAGACCAAACATCGGCTAATAATACCGACAGTCCCTTCGGATAACGATGGCGCAGAAAAAGCTGTGTGGGCTGCAGAAAAAAGGACTCGAAGATCCCCTGCCACTCGTGCTTGTACCTCATTACATACACCCATTCCAATAAACTGAAATATGTAGACACAATATTCAATTTTTTAATTCTTCAAACAATTTGTATCAATGATTGTTTTATAAATAAACACAGTTATCGAATAACTCTTGATTTTTTACCTTCTATCTAGAAACCCAAAGCAAATGTAGAATTCTACCTTTCGGACTAAGGGCCCTTAATGCAGAGGTAAAATTCTACCTTTCAGACTAAGGGCCTTTAAGATAGAGATAGAATTCTACCTTCCAGACTAAGGGCCCTTAATACATTAAGGGCCCCTTTCGGTATAATAGCTCTTAATATTAAGGGCCCCTTTCGGTATAATAGCCCTTAATATTAAGGGCCCCATGTCAGAATAACAGCCCTTAATATTAAGGGCCCCATGTCAGAATAACAGCCCTTAATATTAAGGGCCCCATGTCAGAATAACAGCCCTTAATATTAAGGGCCCCGTGACATGATAATAGCCCTTAATATTAAGGGCCCCATGTCAGAATAATAGCCCTTAATATTAAGGGCCCCATGTCAGAATAATAGCCCTTAATATTAAGGGCCCCATGTCATGATAATAGCCCTTAATATTAAGGGCCCCATGTCAGTATAATAGCCCTTAATATTAAGGGCCCCTTTCGGTATAATAGCCCTTAATATTAAGGGCCCCTTTCGGTATAATAGCCCTTAATATTAAGGGCCCCATGCCAGTATAATAGCCCTTAATATTAAGGGCCCCATGTCAGTATAATAGCCCTTAATATTAAGGGCTCTTTTTCGGTATAATAGCCCTTAATATTAAGGGCTATTATACTGACATGGGGCCCTTAATATTAAGGGCTATTATACTGACATGGGCCCTTAATATTAAGGGCTACTATACTGACATGGGGCCCTTAATATTAAGGGCTACTATACTGAGATGGGGCCCTTAATATTAAGGGCTATTATACTGGCATGAGGCCCTTAATATTAAGGGCTATTATACCGAAAGGGGCCCTTAATATTAAGGGCTATAATACCGAAAGGGGCCCTTAATATTAAGGGCTATAATACCGAAAGGGGCCCTTAATATTAAGGGCTATTATGCCGAAAGGGGCCCTTAATATTAAGGGCTATTATACCGAAAGGGGCCCTTAATATTAAGGGCTATTATACCGAAAGGGGCCCTTAATATTAAGGGCTATTATACCGAAAAGAGCCCTTAATATTAAGGGCTATTATACCGAAAAGAGCCCTTAATATTAAGGGCTATGATACTGGCATGGGGCCCTTAATATTAAGGGTCATTATCCTACCGCGGGCCCTCAATATTAAGGGCTATTATCCTAACGCGGGCCCTTAATATTAAGGGCTATTATTCTGGCGCGCGGCCCTTAATATTAAGAGCCCCTATATCGGAAGGTAGAATTCTAGTTTAAAAGGTAGAATTCTACCTCCGCATTAAGGGCCCTTAGTCTAAAAGGTAGAATTCTGCCTGTGCGTTGGGGGCCCTTAGTATGAAAGGTAGAATTCTACCTCTGCGTTAGGGGCCCTTAGTATGAAAGGTAGAATTCTACCTCTACGACAAGGGCCTTAGTCTGAAAGGTACAATTAACTTCTGCGTTAGGGGGCCATGGTCTGAGTCAGAATTCTACATATACATTAAGGGCCTAAACGGTAAAATTAAAGGCCCTTAGTCTGAAAGATAGATTTGTACCTCTGTTGTAATATAATGTACTTGTTCTCGTACATGTACTTGGATGTACTTTTACTTCTACTCGTACATATGTACTCGTACTCGTAATGTTCATATACATAAGTACATTACGTAATGTTCATACATAAGTACATATACATAAGTACATATACATAAGTACATTACAGTATATTACAAGTACATGATCTTGTACTTGTACTTGTAATGTACATGTACCCTTGCACTTGTACAGTGTACAAGTACAAGTACATTGTCTGTCTGTCAGGGTAGTTACCTCGTTTCCTGCTGTCTTTCTGTTCCTGTTATAACTCAAATAAAATTTCCAACAGAAAGCTCAGGCGTCTTTGACAAAACAAAATCTTCTTCGTTATCTTTTTTTATTATTTTCACTAGTGATGAAAAACCATTCGAACGGCCTCTATGACAGAGGCATATTCGAGAAAATTATTTGCTCATAGAGGTCGTTTTGTTAATGGAAAAAGACTTTTAATCAACGTGCAAATAATTATCAGTACAATTTCTATGTTTGTGTCTATGAGAGATTTTATTTTATAATAAACGCAATAGTTTTTTTAATTTAATCTAGTCTATCTTTTCACTTATTGAAATATATTATATTTTCTTCAAAGTATGATTTTTCTTAGTATATATGTCTGATTTTTGACATTTCAATTTGATTTCATGATGAAGCTCATTAATGAAAAAATGCCTGATTTTTGTGTGAGAAATCTAAACCCTCATGAACCCTTTAAATAATTTTGGTAAAGATTTTTTACCTACCGTACACGTTGTTGACGTCAAACGATTCACACCGATGTATCTAAAAAAACTTTCGACCTATCGAACCGAAATTTGCTACACAAATAAATCATGTATCTCATTACACCAAATGCAGTTTCATATTAGTAAAAATTGAAAATCTAATTTAAATTTATTCTAATTAATTTGTAAACTATCTGGGATTGCTTTTACTTTATGAATGTGTTAATCATTGAACTAATTTTTTTCTACAATTACAATAGTTGACAAGCATAATTGGTATCAAACTTGAAACGAATTACTCAAAAGATTCAAATTTGATGTAATTTTCAAATGTTAACAAAACGTTCGTCAATTAGCTATCTTCTGTAATTTTAAGGGTAAGTAATCTTTAATTGAAACTTAACTGAAACTCGGAGTTATTCTCATAGTCAGTCATGATCTTATTGAATCAGAGAAATTGGACAGATGCCTTGCTGACATCGTAGAGTTTTGAGCAAAACACGTCAGACGCCGACCAAGAGCTTCGCCAACCTGAAAATACTATTTATATTAGAAAATGTTTGCAACGTCAATCGAGTATACAGTTTCTATGGATTGCTTTTACTTTTGACGTGGATACGTCTATGTTTTCGTTTGTAATAAGGGTGATTTCGACAATGCGCGATATAGCAGATCTTACACTAACCGACTTCATTGTTTGAAAAATTAATTCGTATCCTCAGACATAGCCGTATCCACGTGAAACTTACGACTGTATCAAGGATACAGGCAACCAGGGATTTTTTCGTATTAATATTTTCACGTTCATTGACTTATTTGCATGAAATTCAACATGCAAAATTCAACAAAAAACGAGTTGCTTTTTACGAAAATTTAAAAAGAAATCTACAAATTACCGTAGTAACTGGGCGTACGTGGATTCCTGTGTTTACAACATATTCGTTTTTATTACAAACAGTCTGATTACGTTATAATGATAATGATAATAATATTATATGTACATCTATAATTCAATATGCTATTAATCTTTCTTTTTTAATAAATATATATATGCATACATATGTATTTGTATCATACGTATATATATATAGATATACATACACATGTGCATATTCTCGCGAGTTTGTACACACACACACACACACACACATATGTCGAATACATAAATGTTAAATATCAATATATGAATGTAACGAATGCTATTTGATCCTGCTCATTGAGATCTCGTAGGTAAAGTAATTTCCTGCATCGACAGAGACAAAATGACCATCTTTGTCCCGTCCAAACGTTTATGGGACTCGAGTCGAGTCATGTGTAATTTTGGTAACGAAGAAAGGAAAACAAAAAATAATAAACGGCAAAAAATTGCAAAAAACGCGAATTGACATCCTGTCGTTCGTTCCTAATGAATATATGGATTAAAAATATAATATAAATATATTTTGAACATCGGTGGAAGTTTTTTACCTAACGCTCGTGTGATCATAAATAACGCGCGGAATTTCATACCCTTCGTCATTCGTTGAAATTTTCGATACGCAATTGACTCGTTCGAAATATGGAAATGTATCATCTTTGATAGGACAACAATGTCGCTGCCCATAGCAAACGTTGCCATATCCATTGTGGCACGCGACAAGGCCCGAGACTGGCCATTGCACCGACGAAATGACGCATCCAGTCCCAAACGCCCCACGGCGGATGTCCACCATTGATGTACAGAACATAGGTGAATCCATCCTCGCACTGTCCATCGATGTAATAATAATACGGAAGAAAGCTGTGCAGTCGAAAGTGTCGTCTTTGGTAAAAAAGTATCGCCGGTGCGTTGCTCGACAATACGTGAAGGAAGACCGCTTTGACGGTCGAACGCTCGGGCGCGGTAACGTGAGCCAATAGCTGATCGAGCAAGAGCGAGGCTATACCGTTACGACGATAAGAGCGTCGCACACCCAGACTCAAAATATAACCGACGAGGGAATCCTTGCCGAGGCTCGAGCACAATATTCCACGATCCTCCTTGTTCAATTTTGCGTATGGCTTTATCTCAGCGACGATAAGACCGATTATAACACCGCCAAAAACCGCTGCTAGAGCGTAGAATCTCGATGAGCTTGTTATGTCTTCGTACCATGTGTAGGGGTAATCTGAGAAGGAGAATAAAATATCAATTACCGCACAGAAAACTTGATATCACGTTTCTCGAAAGAAATTTTTTTATCGTTACTCCACGCTCATTTATTATTATTATTCATTGATGCCCCAAGGGAGAACCCACGCTACATTTTGCATCAGATAATGATATTAATATTTAGCTAACGGAACTTTCTGATTTTAATACAGTTATTTTGTATATGATGGTGCATGAAGCTTATGTTTTTTTTAAAAGCATTATCTGATATTCATAGTAATAGCTTTTTTTTTTTAACTTGATTACTAAACATTACTTGATTGATTACTAAACAAATTACGGAGTGATCTTCGGATATTTTTTTTTTTAAATACTATACTTCTGTACAAACATGTAAAGGAGATATGATAAAAAAAGATTTGCTAATATATACTTGACTTGGTATAATCTGTTAAAAAATCCTGCTGATACTTAGCAAATAGTTCTTAAGGGGAGGATAAAGGTCCAAACTTTAATGAATTTTAATAAAGGTCGCTTGAGGAAATGAAAAATCCAAAAAGTAGGGCCACCTGCGCAATGAAAGAACGAAAACAGCTCTGTTTTTTTTTTTCATCGCTTCTGCAAAGTTGTTTTTGAAAAAATTTGTCGAATCGCCATAAAGAGGCTCAAGCTTCTCATTGAAATTTCTTGCGCTAATCGAGAGCATTATTTACCAAAAATTACCCGAATCTCTCAAATGTTCATCGTAGGAATTTATTTGTTGTTTTTTGCTCGGCTGAAACCTCGAAACTTCATTCAAGTTCATTCCAAATCTGACAAATATTGCACAAAAATCATAAACAATGTGACTTTCGTTCTACTCATTGGATTCTCTTTAGAAGTTGCATAGAAATTGAAATATATCTCTTTTAGTTATAAATAAATTGACGAAAAATAAATAAACTTTAGGAATTATCATTCTTTGCAAGAAAATAGAATGGCGCATGCTTGTGAGTATTGAAATAATGATCGTTGACAACTCACTTATGGGAAACCAATCTTCGCAGAGCTCGCGTACTTCGTCGAGATCCTCGGGGCATAAAAAACGTAGCTGTACCTCGCCGAGAACGCAGAGCGGTACGGTTACGGATTTAGTGTGATTTATCGTCGTCGCTGTCGTCGTTGTCGTCGAAGCAGTGATCGTTGACGTTGATTTGTAATAATCACGCGAGTAATTAACATTCGTAAATGATATTTCCGTGTCGTCGACGGAATTGACGAGCTCGGATTTTTCGGAGTCCGGCAGGCTAAGGGCGTACCGGTTAAAGGAGACGGCCATAGCGCCACAAATCCGCTCGCATTTTAATGATCATTTGTAACAGCTCGTTTTTCCTCTTCTCGTCAATTTAAAAAATAAATAAACATCGAAGTTCCACGATCCACGCTGTCACGTTAAAAGTCGATCGTCTATCACCGTAAACACATCACAGATCGCAGACATTTTGATGTTGTAACGAACACACTAATATATACATACATATTACAATTAATAAAACGTTCATGGACGCCAAAATACATGCGCGCAAACACGTAACACAAAAGAGAGGGAGGCCTCCGACCACAAAACGCTATATATATATAAATATATATATATATAAACACAAGTAATAGTTCGGGCCACTGCCGTTGCTATCGTGGCGCCACAAGATGGCGCTCCCCGTAGAGAAGAGAGAAAACAGCTGTTTACACGCACTTCTTAACAAAACGGACGTTATCATTGCCCCGCACATGCCCGCGAAGACGAGAACACGACGAGGGGGCACGAGGAAAACGTGAATTTCGCAGCAGACTTCGTTCGACCATGGCGGCAAACAGGAGTGTCACCGTTTTAGCTCCGAACGGGCGTCGTCAAAATGTCAAAGTCACCCCGAACACGACGATATTGCAGGTAAAAAAAAAAGAAACCGTTAAACATAAATATATGAATTATCTTGCGCTGAAATCGAGATTCGTAATTGAACGAAAACGTGCTCAATAATTCACAAATCGGTTTTTAAAAAAAACCCGTTTCGTTGTTATGATTTATCGAAATTTTAACACGCGCACATTGATTGCTAATTAAGAAATATACGCGAATGCGCTGTACAGGTATTGGAGGAAGTCTGTCGTAAACAAGGATACAATCCTCAGAGATACGATGTCAAGTTAGTATTGAAATGTCAAAATAACGGTTTTTTTCTCTTTAAATCGATTTTTCATTGTTTTTCCATCAAATTCTCTTGTTTTTTTTATGATTAAAAAAAAATTATTATCACAGACATCTCACCCAAGTTTTGGACACCAATGCCATACTTCGGTTCATTGCGCTGCCAAATAACGCCACGCTCGAAATGGTGCCTTGCGCCAAAGAGCGTGAGATTTCCAATGTGACGATCGGACTTCAATTGGAAAACGGCGAAAGGCTCATGGGAGATTTTCTTCCCGACGCGTCGCTCACCAATGTTTTAGAAAATCTCTGTCCGGATCAGGAAACGGAAAATGCAATATTGATCTACATGCATCAGGAGGTACATTGGAGAAATTCGTATAATATATTTCATTTTTCCTGTGGCTGTAATAAAAAAAATGTATCATGAAATGCAGCATTGGCGCTTGATTACATTTTTGTAATTAATATAGAGCAATGGAAGAGGCACTGAAAATTTTTACCCCCAACACCGTCGCTTGGACAGTGTGAATTTTCCATTTAAACGTTACTTCGTGTGAAATTTTTCATGTCCTTTGATGTCCTCTAGAGATTATTATGTGTTGATTATTTTTTTGTTTCTCATTTTTTTCTGGCATTTTTATAAAAGCTTTTTCAAAAGTTGCGATTCACGCAATTATATTCAGAATTAGAGCTAAAATTATTAACAATGTTCTGAAATGCTTTATGTAAATTTGAATTTATTGGTTCTTGGCAATTGTTTGACGGTCATTTGTGCAATTAAGAAGAATTATTTATCAGCTTAGTTTAAGATATGTGTGAAAATGCTATACGCACGAAGGGATAAAATGGACGAATTTATTTAATACATTTCTTGTTTTTCCCGCATTATTTAAATGACGAGAACGATTGCTTATCATGGAAAAATTGTATCGAGCTAAAAATTAACCACAGCTGCAGGGTCAGCAGTTTATTGCATTTTTTAAAACTAATAGAGAGAGCAATGGAAGAGGCACTGTGAAACTTTCATCCAGCATACATTCTTAACAATGTTTTAGCATGACCGATAGACGTATTAAAAATTTTTGTGTTCTTAATAATTGTTCAACAGTCTTTTGGGAAATGATAAAGACAAAAAAATCTTCATCACCTAGTTTGCGAGTGAGAGTAAACGGATTACATTTCTTATGAGACTATTTTCTCTGCCCATTGATGAACAACTTTTTTCAATTAAAATCTCTAATTTTTTTCAATAACATATTTGATCCCCTAAAGAACATGCGATATAAAGATTTGCGAAATATTGCGTCTCCATGAATCATTTATGAAATCAATGCATGAGATCACTATCATAAACGAAATTATCGTTATCATGATGGTAACTGAACGCTATTGAGATTTTAAATGTAACGTTATTCGTAGGTTTATGGAAAAGAAACTTTGGAAGCTACCACATTGAAAACATTGGGTTTAACAAGCGGCAGAGCAATGTTAAGATTGATGCACCGTGATCCGGAGGCTCTAAAATCACAGGCTCACGTTTATCGTCCGGCAGCGTCGAAACCACCACCGAAAGAATGCAAGAAAGGTGGAAAAAACGATTCAGCACCAAAGCGAGCCTCGTCGACGGTGCAAAATTATCTGAGCAAAGCAATGTCGGATCCTATGTCGTTATTGAAAACCGACAAGTCGAAATTCAAGAATGTAGGACCCGGACACGTTGTTGGTCGAAGACCGGATGCACCGGAGAAGAATGAGGACGGAAACGTTGGACAATCGATACCCGAGAGTGAGATACCGAAGAATGAGAAAATACCAAAAAAGGAAGGCTCGAGCGAATCGTCGAGAACGGAGAATATTCCGTTCGATAAGAAGATTGAATTTGTGAGCATTTTATCAACGAGATATTTATGGTTAACAGGAAAATATTTTTTTTCAACCGCTCTAGACTACTTATTGCTGAATTATCGACCGATTTTCCAACAGCTAGGCGAGAGAAATGCCCTGCTGTTCAATCAGGCCGGAGCAAAGGCTCTTCCGCGCGAAGATTTGCCCGATAATTTTTTCGAGCTCACAGTCGAGGATGCCAAGGCTCTTTTACGTGATGCAAAACGTCAGAGGGAGGAACTTGAGGAGGCGCCCCTTTCTACGGGAGCTCAGCGCGAGCTCGATAGCGATAAAACGACTCTCAACAAATTGCACAAATATCGTCGTGCCGTTATAAGAATACAATTTCCAAATCAGATGGTGCTGCAAGGCCTTTTCGGACCGTTGGAAACGATCGATACAGTGAAGGATTTTGTCAAAGAATATCTCGCCAATCCGAACAGTGAATTCGTACTCTGTGAGTACTCGAATATACAACATTTATGATCATTTTCGTCTCGATCGTCTCAGAGACCTCTGAAAACTTTTATCACGGAAATTGCATCGACCAATATATGTTTTACGTCACCTTAACGAAAAATTTTAAATTCCACGATCGCAGATACGACACCTCCAAGAAAGGATCTCGTTTGTGAAAAACGGTTGGTCGATGAGAATCTCGTACCATCGGCGATAATTTATTATTCCGGACAATCTGATTTGAAGCCGGAACTTAAATCGAAATTAACCGACCCACGAGCCGCTGGCGTACAAGCGATCAAATCTAGGTGAGCTGAAATAGTTGGGAAATTCAATTCGTTGGGTTTTTTTCCGATATGTTTTTGGCACTTGCTGAATGGCATATTGTGCAAAATTTGTGAAAAATTATTAACAATTCTGTTGACGAGATATGTCGTGTAGGAATATTGAAAACTTTAATTGTGTGGACTTTTGGGGGTCGAAAAAATGATTTTTTCATTTGCACTCGTTTTTTTTTTTATAAAAACGGCGTTTTGGGGATTTTTAAAATAATGTTATACAGATATTTCTTCTTTTGAAAAGTAAAAATTGAAAACTAGTCGATTTTTAGCTAACTGACTCGACACCAAGTTCTTCAACGTTAGAGAATTATCATTTTTTCTTCTAGGATCGCCATGACTCGCGAAAGCGAGGAGGAACCGAACGAGGATATACCGAACTCTATCGAACCGTTGGGTGGTGCTAGTACAATGATAAATGAGGGGAAAAAAATAACCGATCCCGTGCCGGGTCCGAGCAGAAGCTCTTCGATAACTCAGGCCGAGACATCGCTTCAAGCGCCCAAATGGTTCAAACGTTTTTTGAAATAACCGCGTGTCTCTCATGAAGCCACATAGGTAATATACGAAAAGCTGTAACAACTTTTTCCCATCGCTCCTACATTACTTCTTCACACGAAACACCGAATCGAAGATAGAAAAAAAAACTATCGAAATATGCAATTTTTTTTTTAAATCGTGCGCATTTAATCGCAGAGAAAATTAAGATAGTCCGAGAGTGTCGAGAACGCCACTCCCACTTAATCACCGATTTGTATTTATTTTTATCATCGTTATTTAGAAAACAAAAACAAAAACAAACGAAAAAAGCGAGTGAACGCAAATCATGTATAAAAAAAAACGAAGAAAAATGGGTTTTCAAAACCAAAAAGAATAAAAGTACAATGGGTTCCCATTGGAGACTTGAGACATATTTATAGCTCTTTCCTTAAGGAGGTACGACTACGATAATAAAGGTATTTTTTTTTAGCGAATAAACGTTTTTCTGTTATTCTAAAAAAATATTTCTCGCTAAGCATTATATTTTCCGGAGCTAGCCAAAGGGACGTATTATTTTTTGTCACTTCTCTATGCTCCACATTTTTTAAATGTTACTGTGAAAGGAAAATAAACCCAACTTTCATGATACAAAAGCTGCGATGGCATTTTTTTGTTTATGTCGAACGAGTGTCCTATGGGGAAATTTAATTTATTCGTACCGTCGAAAAGTCAAAATTCATATGATCAAATAGATACGAAAGATATATCTAGTGCAATATATTTAATTTTCACGCGGCAGATCTCGAAAACGAGATTAATTTTTTTTTTCGAAATTCCACAAGCACAAGAGCCAGGAAAATATAAAAATTTAATATCCGTAAGTTGGATTTGTTTTCATAATCCTTTATAATCATACCTTCTTAAGGAGGCGACACGATTATCGCCGAGTGAGTGAGCAAATGCAAGCTGGCTGTTTTTTTCCCTCCCCCTGATAATTCGCCCGAGAAGAGTCTCGTGGGCAATTTCAGAGGTTCGTTAAGTGCGGAAGATCAACGGTTTTTAAGTACTATATGCATATGAACGTTCCATTACTTGTGATATGATTCATCTCCATCTCTTTCTCTTTCATAATGGAATTTCTACTCTCTGATGCTCTTTTCCATCTTTCATTCGTTCCTGGAATGCTCAACACCGTGAATTTTAAGAGATTTCGCGGTGTAAAATGTTTCGCTTTTCTGGTTTTTTTTTTTTTAGCGTTACGTATTTGTGCAACGGAGTTGATGGTCTTCGCGTATCGACGCCACTTTTCTCCCTTTCTTTTTTCTTATTAGCGCTATTTCGGCGTTTAAAGTGTGATTAAAGCGAAAAAAATTGAACGACGATATTAGCTTTGTAAATCTGGAGGCACACAATTTGTCGGTGACTGTAGCTGCAAGTGCATGAGTCTTCGTACAGGACCACCAATTATGTTACCGGCGGGTCCAGCACCGCCTTCTTCCTCCTGAACGCTCTCAATGAGATTCGTCTCGATCGGATCTTTGCCATTTTTCTGGGAATGGCTGTCGTCCTTTTCCATCTTCATTTGCAATTCCGAGCCAAGAAGACGCATGTACTTGTCCATATCGCCTCCTCGATCATCGTCGTCACCGCCCAACGAACCCTCCGAGCTACCGTCAAATTCACCATCACCTCCGGGCACCACAAGATCCAATATATCACGGAGTGTACTGTCAAACACGTCAGTGTCAAAGTCTATACGACCGGTGTCCTCGTGATCCTGCTTTGCCTCGTCCCCGCGCGATTGTTCTCTGCAGTCAAGTTGTGAAAATAGTAATGTAAAAGTAATGCATTACCCATTACTTTAAACAATGTGTATTGGACAAGTTTTCCATTACAAATAAAAAAGGTAATGTTCCATTACAAATGAAAATAATAATGTGTAATGGATGCGTGTTCCATTACAATTAAAAAAAGTAATGTGTAATGGATGCATGTCCCATTACAAATGAAAAAAGTAATGTGTAATGGATGCATGTACCATTATAAATAAAAAAAGTAATGTGTAATGGATGCGTGTTCCATTACAAATAAAAAAGTAATGTGTAATGTATGCACGTTCCATTACAAATTACCATTTTTTAAATAGTAATTTGCAGTGGAGAATATTCCATTACAAATAGAAAAATTGCCGTGCTCGTATTAGAAACTTGCACATTACTGTCTCATTATTTTATTTCGCTCACTATAAGTTCATCCACAATTATCACAAATGATCCATAAAGTTAAAAAAAAAAGAACATGCACATTATTTAGGGATTCAATAAAGCGACAAATTTTGTATCAGTAAGTTGTAATTTTTATTAGATTGCTTATAATTATGGGTAACAGCGTGTAAAAGCAAGTTCAATATAAAGTTGGATAATTTTTGGGGTTGAGTACATTTTCGTACTTCATATTCAACGATGAACTGTCTGTTTTTCGTTTCTATTTTTTAACTTTTTGGATCATTGGCGATAATTGTGGATGAACTTTTAGTGAGCGAAATAAAATAATGAGACAGCAATGAGCAAGTTTCTAATACGAGCACGGCAATTTTTCTATTTGTAATGGAATATTCTCCACTGCAAATTACTTTTTTTTTTATTGTAATTTGTAATGGAACGTGCATACATTACACATTACTTTCTTTATTTGTAATGGCACGTGCATCCATTACACATTACGTTTTTATTTGTAATGGGACATGCATCCATTACACATTACTTTTTTTTTATTTGTAATGGAACACGCATCCATTAAACATTGTTTTTTTTTCATTTATAATGGCACATGCATCCATTACACATTATGCAGTGTAATGGGTGATAAAAAACAGTAATGCATTATCAAAGTAATGCATTATTTACAACTCTGCTCTGCAGACCCGGGAAAAAATCAATCAATTTTTAAATGTCAGCGAGAAAAAGACATTTGTTTCTTTATAATGAAAGGCTTCGTTTGAAAAGATCGAAATTTGAATAGAAAAGAATTTGAATTTGAAAAGAATCGTTTGCAAAGCTTAGACTTCATGGAATTGGACAAAATTTCATACCCGAGAAATTGTACGCCATCGACGTCGCTCGATTGATTCAAGAAGGCTTGAACCTTTTCTCTGAGGCCGACCGATTGATTGGGCTCGGTTTTCTTGTCACCGATGTTCCAGTGCTGTCCTAACATAGCTTCAAGCTGTATCGGATCAACGTTGAGCCAAGTATCGCTGTCAGGCGGACTCAAGGTCGCCTCGTCCTGGGCTACATTAAAAACGATAAATTAGAAAGAAAAATTCCAATCTTTATTCGGCAAAATAATTCTCGTTAAATGATTTTTTATTACCGTGCATCTCGAAATCATTGGTTTGAATGTTTTGCCAAGCTTTGAGAATTCTCTCCGCCTCGCTCTCGTCATTATCACAACTCGCGGGTCTCGCATTGCCGAGGTGAGACTCAAAATACTCCTTAGCAACGGACAACAGACTCTCATGCTCTTGACTACCCTCGAGTAAACCCTTGAAGTATCCACTGAGCTCGAGACGTCTTACAAACGTCGTCCATGCTTGCTCGTTAATAAGCGGTTTCTCGACGCCATTCGTAGCATCGCCACCTTTGCTTCGACGTTCCTCGTTAGCTCGTGCTACGAGCATCTCCAAACCGCAAGCTATTTTTATGCCCAACAAGTGGGCATTGTACTTCGGGCTGTTTGTAGGTGGAAAATTCCAACCGGTTCTCGGATCACCCGTGTAACGACAATGCGTCGCCATCGCGTACAAACAACGAGTCATTTTAACGTTCACCATCGTTCGTTGCTCCGGTGGAAAATATCTCATAGCTCGGCATACCTGACGACAAAAACAATCAACAAATTAACAAAAAAATGTATATGGGTCATTCCATGTCAAATGGACCAAGAGTTGGAATCGACCCCTGTTAATTTCGATGAAATTTGGTCAGAAGTTTTCGTTTTCAATAAAACGGAGTTCTACCAAAGGAAAATTTTTTTAAAAAGTTTTGTTTTTTCTCTAAGTTAAGTAAAGTTGAACAATCATGTAATTCTGTAATTTTGAGCAGTAAAAATTTCAATTCATGACAATTAAAAAAAAATATATTTTTTTTTACCAAAATTCAAAAATTTATATTTTTTAAACAAAAACACACCATCCTGAAAATTTCTGGATCTTTTAAGATCAGTACAAGGTATTGTATAAAAAAAATTAAACCAAAAATTTAATGTTGATCGCGGATTTGCACGATTCTTAAAAATTAAAAAATTTATATTTTTTAAACAAAAAAAAATACCTCTCTGAAAATTTCAGGATCTTTAAGATCAGTACAAGGTATTATATTAAAAAAATTAAACCAAAAATAAAATATGGAACTTGGATTTTCACGACTTTTGAAAATTCAAAATTCTCCAAATTCATAATCTTCCAAAAATTTTGTTCGGAATTTTTTTTTTTTTCGTAGCCCCAAGTATACTCTTTAAAATGAATTCAGAATGATTTTTCGTAACTATAATAGTTTTCAAGATATTCCAAAAATAAACTTGAAAGATTTGAAAAATTGTGAAATTTTGAATTTTGTATAACTTTCGAAACAAATTTTTTAATTATTCTTCCTTTGGTAGAACTTCGTTTTATCAAAAGAGAAAACTTCTGATCAAATTTCATCGAAATTGAAAGGGGTCGATTCCAACTCTTGGTCGATTTGACATGGAATGACCCATATACAATTTCTTGCAAATTTTCATTTCCTTTTAATTAAACGCGTTTTTCTCAGAGCAACTTTTCTCAATTAGGAAATTAATATTAACATATCAAATGTTTCCAAAATATTGATTATATTCCCACGAATTTCAGTAGATGTATTTTTTTTAAATTTTTACAGGGTCTGATTAGAGTCCAATTTTTTTCAAATTCAATGATTTAGGGCTTATTTTTTTCGTGAAATTTTTTTCTTCAATTCACATAAAAGATTTTAATCCATGGTTATAAAAGCAAAATGTCAAATATTTGTTTTTGTCAGTTATGAAACGGTTATAATTTCTTACTGCTTAAGATTAAAAATTGGAGACTATTAGAGAGATTTGAAAAGTACAAAGAAATTTGACGATTCAAAAAGATTCGTTAATTCTGGACAGAGTATGTAAATAACCATGGAATAAAAATAACCAAAACTACGATATCATTAAACTATACTTAAGTTTCACTTAAAACCTTTGTAATATCAGATATTAAGTCTGACTGATAAATATCATGAGTATTGTATATTCTGCAAAAGGTTATTCCCAATGAATTAAATAAATGAATGAGTAACACCGACTAACAGATGAAAATGTGAATCGATTTAAATAAAAATTCTCATCGAGGAATTTCTTAAAGTTCCAGATTTTCAAATTCAATGCAAAATCTTTACACAAGCGACTGTAAGACCATTGAAAAAAAGAGAGCTTTTAAATTAAAATGTAATTTGGAATCTTGGCTGGATCTTCTTTCAATTAAAAATGTGATAATTCGAAAATGCGAAATTTCAAGCTAAAAGCTTCTTACGAGTCGCATCACAAAATTTCTTTGAACAATAACCGTACCTTTCTCTCCAGAGGATCGGAATGGACGATGCTTCTAATCGCGAAAGCTATTAAGCCAGGCTCTTGAGCCAGTATGGAAGCGGCTTTTTCCGGCAAGAAAGCACGTGCCTTGTGTCGTCTCTTCCGTATCTCATCGGGATAAACGCACAAGCGCTTTCTAAGAGCAGTCTGAACCTTCTCGGACATCACAGATATGTGCGGTTTGTCACTAACGCTTCTCAACAAATCCGTCAGAGTCTTGCCAATCGTCACTCTGTCATGAACGACGTGTATTTCGCCATTGCGTACGAACACACGATCCTGACAAGCCTCCGGACTGGCCCAGGGTGGCAAAAAATCTGCCGCTTCGATCAACAAAAATTCACCATCCCCGTCCACCAATCGTGCTACCAGACCCTCAAACTTTTCGGTCAGTTTGAATATCAGAAATACGACGAACCATTCGTCGCCAATGTCCTCGTCAAAGCGTAGAATGCAGTGTATGTGCGGCAGCATAGAGCGATCTGAGCAAAAAAACAAATCAAATATAAAAATAACATTTCAAGTATGCAAAAAAGAAATCCTTACGAAATCAGCTGAATTTGTAAAATTGAAAATAAACAACTTGTCAAAAACAGCGGATTGATTTTTTCATTATTAGTATTATGAGATAATGATTGAAACGCAATTATCCATCTTAAAGAATTATAAAAATAGAAATGATATAATATATGCAGAGATTTTTTTCTCACCGTCAGTGACTGATGAACCTTCCAAAACTTTGTCAAGCAATAACGCTTGTTTGGTCCTGGGACGGAAAACTAGAGAATCTCGATGCCATATATAGCCATTCGTATATTTATCGATAATGTCACTGAATTTAGTGATTTCATTCGCGAGAAGCGTTTCGCTAACCTGCTCCGGATTCGTCGTGAAGCAAATTTTTGGATACAAAAAGCACTCGATAACATCGTCCTGTCTTGCACCTTGTACCGTAGTCGCCATATTTAAAAGTCACTGAGTTAATTTGTTATTTCACTTCACGCGATCAGTTAATGTTCTTTCCCTTTTTTCTCTCTTCGATACGGACATTTGTTCGTTGCAACCTCGTGTATATTCCTACCCTACCGTAACCGACGCCCTGTTACATCCGTCTAGCAATACATATTTACAGCTCTACCAGCTCTTCTTCGGAATTCGCGCGAGTGTACTGACAGCGAGGGTGGAGATATGTGAGGTTAGGTTTCTCGATCAAAATCACGAAAAACTCCCCCTGAGAGACCTAGCGCTGCCATATATTAATATTTTCTCTATATGGGGCATTCCTCGTCAAATTGACCACTTTTGAACCAGGGTTGCAAATAATGCATTACTTTTTTTTAATGCATTTACATTTTCAATAACCATTAACACTTATTGATTAATAGAAATAATTTCCATTAAATGGTTAATGGTAAATTTTAATGGTTAATGGCTAATTTTCATTAACCATTAAATGGTTAGTGGAAATAATTTCCATTAATAATATTAATAACCCAATTAGTCAATTTTTGAAGAAGTTATAGTCATTTAAAAAAAAATATTTTTCTTTTGAGTTGGATACAAAAATCTGAAAATTTCCTGAAAAATGTTTTTAATTGGGTAAGAAAGGAAAACAAAATTTCAGCCAAATCGAAAGGGGTCGGGTTCAAAAATGGTCGATTTGACATGGAATGCCCCATATGCATTATTACTCGAGTGCGAGTGCTATATATAGTGAGACCGAGATACAATTTTTAACCTTTTTCCTTCCTGCTTTCAGCGTTGAGTGCGAAAGAGATAGAGTGAAAAACTGCAACACATTTTTCTCGAAACTAATACTTATATATTATGTATATAAAGGCCGGGCCGCGGTCCGTGTTCATGCACACGTGGAGACATAGCATTAAGGGGAGGGTAAACCATCACTCCCCCGCCTTTCCGCTCTCGTGAGTGCGAGAGAGATAAAGCTAAAACTTTTAACACATATATTTTTCTTGATGGAATAAAAAAAGAATAGTAGATTACGCAGGCGGCCCCGCTCTTCTTTTTTAATTCCATCAAGCCATCTCCGAGAAAAATGAGTTAAAAAATGTTTGAGGAATTTAAGAAAGGTGTTTTTTGTATAATAATTATATTCAAAAAAATTAACTCCAAAAAGCTTTATAAGCTCGATAAGCTCTATAAGCTCCAACATTATTTCAAGAGATTTCAATCGAAATATTATTGCAGGATTTCACATTCGAGTGAAAATATAGTCTCTCTCGGTTTAATCCCGATACCCATTTATTTTGTTTACCTTTTTTTCTCCGAAATCCTTTCCGCCATACACCTTAATTTCTGGCAACTAATAATAATAATAATAATAATAATAATAATAATAATAATAATAAAATAAGCTCCAAAATTATTTCGAGAAATTTCAATAGAAACATTGCGGAATTATACATCTAAAATAATCCTCGATACAAAGACTCGAGTCGAGTGAAGAAAGTCTCTCTTGGTTTCTTATGAGTCGCCCGATACCCATTTATTTGATTTACCTTTTTTTCCGAAATCCTTTTCGCCATGGACTTTGATTTCTGGCAATCAACACTGCTGCCGTAAGAGGCACTGAGGAATCATATAAAGGACATCAGCTAGATATAATCCCCTCTCTCTTTTCAATCGGCGTCATGAAACCATGTATGCCGGGAGTCCCGGCATATTTCTTATTCTTCGTCAGCCGTATCAGTCTCTGCGATCGTCCCGCGCGAAGATTATGGATGTTGTTCACCTAGAAGCAATCGTTCGAGGGAAACAAGAAAAACGTTGGAGACTTGATGAAAAGCCATTTTGTTCCATCGCTTATAAATAATCTTACCAAGGTACGTACTTGTTATTTTGAATCGCATTTTTTTCTTGTAAATTCAGGCAAATTCGCTCGTTAATTTGGCGTTCGAAAATGTACATTTTTTAAATGTTTGGATTTTTTAAAAAAGTTTTTACTCTTGTAATTTGTAAATATCAGTGAATATAGTAATTAAATATGGGTCATTCCACGTCAAATCGACCAAGAGTTGGAATTGACCCCTTTCAATTTCGATGAAATTTGATCAGAAGTTTTCTCTTTTGATAAAACGAAGTTCTAACAAAGGAAACAAAATTTTAATTTTTTTTTCAAAAGTTATGCAAAATTCAAAATTTCACAATTTTTTAAATCTTTCAAGTTGTTTTTTTGATATCTCGAAAACTATTATAGTTACTAAAAAATAGTTCTGGGATCGTCTTGAAGAGTATACTTGTGGGTACAAAAATAAAATTCCGAAATTTTTTTTTGAAAAATGATGAATTTGGTGAATTTTCAATTTTCAAAAATCGTGAAAATCGAAGTTCAGTATTATTTTTGGTTCATTTTTTAAAATATGGTACCTTGTACTGATCTTACAATTAAAAGATCCTGAAATTTTCAGAAAGGTGTTTTTTGTTTTTTTTTTCAAAAATATGAATTTTTGAATGTTGAAAAATCGTGTAAATCCACGATAAACATTCAATTTTTGGTTAATTTTTTTGTTATGTAATACTTTGTACTGATCTTAAAAGATCCTGAAATTTTCAGGATGGTGTTTTTTTGTTTCAAAAATATACATTTTTGAATTTGGGTAAATACATTTTTTTTTCACCTTTCAGTTAAGTAAAGTTGAGCAATCATGTAGTTTTGTTATTTTGAGTAGTAAAAAAAAGTAAAAGTAACAGTATTTTAATTAAAAAAAAAAATTTTTTTTTTAAAGTATAAGTTCCATATTTTATTTTTGGTTTAATTTTTCTTATATAATACTTGGTACTAATCTTAAAAGATCGTGAAATTTTTAGAGAGGTGTTTTTTTTTGTTTCAAAAATATAAACTTTTGAATTTTTAAAAATCGTGCAAATCCACGATCAACATTAAATTTTTGGTTAATTTTTTTTATACAATACGTTGTACTGATCTTAAAAGATTCTAAAATTTTCAGGATGGTGTGTTTTTGTTTCAGAAATATAAATTTTTGAATTTATATTAACCATTAAATGTCAATGGTTAGTGAAAATAATTTCCATTAACTATTAAATGTTAATGGTTAATAAAAATTATTTCCATTTGCCATTAGAAAAGTAATGATTAATGCATTACTTTTTCATTAAAAATTTCGCAACCCTGGCCCCAAGTATACTCTTTAAAACGAATTCAGAACGTTTTTCCGTAACTATAATAGTTTTCGAGATATTTAAAAAATAAACTTGAAAGATTTGAAAAATTGTGAAATTTTGAATTTTGCATAACTTTCGATAACAATTTTTTATTCTTTTTTCTTCTGATAGAACTTCGTTTTATTGAAAACGAAAACTTCTGACCAATTCTCATCGAAATTGAAAGGGGTCGATTCCAACTATTGGTCGATTTGACATTGAATGACCCATAATATTTCGATGAGTGCATAACAGTTTGTACGATTTCGAACGAGCAACAACAAAATGATTGTACGTTTTCAAAACGTCTTAACAAATAATCGATATGTATGAATATAATTTGGAATTTTACAGTTTCAATTCGGCGAATCAGCGTACGGACCATCCAATTCCGATAGAATCTTACGAGACAAAGATCTTTGTCTACGACACAGGCGGGAATGATGCGGCGTTGTATCGTCATTTTTCCAGTTTGGCATCGATAAACCCCTGTGATCTGGTGTTTTTAAGAAATTTACCGACGCTTTCAAAGCCGTATATTCGCGAATCGATCGTCGCGCGCGAGGATCCGAACGTTTTTCCGTTTTAGCGTTTTCCCGGCGAATCGTCCTTCTCTTTTTCCTTGTATATTATATTCAACTTCTGTTCCAAATTCACAAAACTGTCAGCCGGGCTTATCGACGATTCAGTAGATTGCGATGCCAATCTTACAGACCAGAGACATGGTTTTTTGTCATTATTTCCCTTATTTGCATCGTTATTCGTGCAAATGTTTTCTTTGTCCTGTTCGTGGGTCGACGGATTATTTGTATTTGTTGTCTGGACCTCGGCTGTATCGACGATCGGTGGTAATTCTTCTGAAGATGAAATATCATCGGATACAATTTCTATCGGGATTATTTCTGCTGTTGAATTATCAGTATGCTTCATCATGTGTCTTCGAGAGCTTTCAAAATGCGTCTCATGCCAAATAGTTGTTTGGCGGCCCATTGAATGGCTACTTTCAAATTCCCGTGCATCCACAAGATCGATTTACGATCCATGCTGACGAATTCCTTTTTTCCTGCTTCTGTGGGTTTCATGAAAGATTCGCCGGGCAAGTTTTCGTAATAAAACGATTCGCCATGATCATTGCGCCGAGAATTCCCGCGGAGATCATCGGGAGATGTGTCATTTGCGTGTGATCTTGGACGATGCGAATCTGCAATCTGGAATTCTCGCGATTGCAGCCGTGATAGTGCAACAGGTGATGTTTTTCCGTCATCCAAAAACTTTGACGATTCTTTTATGGTATCCTCTACCATGTGCTGATATTCCCATTATCACCGTTGGGCTTGGGTTAATTTAAATTAATTTTTTTTTATATTTATTTAATTTATTAACCACAGAATCATTAGATTCTGTGTCTTTTATAATTAATTATTTTTCCTGTCGTTCACAGATTTAGGACAAAAATGAAGGATTTGATGAAATCTTGGAAAAAGAGCCAAACTGTACAGCCCCGAGATAAAATTCGACTCCTGAACAGGGTTGCAAATAATGCATTACTTTTTTAAATGCATTTACACTTTCAATAACCATTAACTCTTATTGATTAATTTAAATAATTTCCATTAACCATTAACATTTAACCGTTAGTAGAAATAATTTCCATTAACCATTACATGTTATTAACATTAAATGTTAATGGTTAATGTTTAATGGTTAATGGAAATTATTTTCATCAACCATTAAATTTTTTTTTCCTCGATTAGGTTTGACAGCTGTTAGTATTTATCAAAAAAGTAACTCCCAATATTTAAGCTCTAAAAAAAATTGTTTCGAGGTCGCTCGAATGACTTGATATTTTTTTTTCGATTTTTACTAACAATTCATGATATAGAAATTTCGATTTTTCCTTGTCGCAACAAAAAATATAAGTATTTAATGAAGCAATAATTCACCAAAAATTTGGGTCCTTGGAAAAAAAAAAGATAATGAAAATCTAAGTGGCCTGCACGCCCATTAATTTTTTTTTCAAGGACCTAAATTTTAGGTGAATCACTGCTTCATCAAACACTTATATTTTTTGTTGCGACAAGGAAAAATCGAAATTTCTATATCGCATATCCATGTCCCCGATCTATAAGATTGACATCGCAAAATGCTGAATCGTCGATAAGCTCGACTGAAAGTTTTGTGAATTTGGAGAAGAAGTTGAATATGATAAATAAGGAAAAAAAGAAGGAATATTCACCGGTAAACGTTAAAACGAAAAAACGTTCGGGTTATTGCGCGCGACGATCGATCCGCGAGTATATGACTTTGAAATCGTCGATGAATTCTTCAAAAACACCGGATCACAGGAATTTATCGACGCCAAATTAGGAGATCCTTTGTCTCGAATCTGTACGCCGATTCGCCAAACTGAAATTGTAAAATTCCAAATTATATTGTTAATTTGATGGTCATTTGAAAAAACGCGCGCTTTTGGCAATAATCGAATCTTCGTTTATACCTGAGATGTAAGAGCGGATCAGAGAAATTTGTGATTATACATCGAACATCGTTGTTTGTTACTTAATGTGATGCTTTTCTCATTCTTTAAGCGTGTTCCCATGATTGGTTTTTCTATTTTGTTGAGACTCCATAACTATATTTCCAATGAGCCTTTTTAGGCTCATTTTTCTTATCCCAACTCTGTTAGATTTATAAAATGCCGTTTGATTTATCCTGATATCGTTATCAATAAATGATTGCTGCAAAGGATGTTACATCATCTTTCGAACGAGTAATACATGTTTGGCTGGAATAAAATTCAAGTTATAAATTGTGAAAACAACTTTAATGACTCCATTTTCAATACTCCTTCACTGTATCTCACGCAAACATCATTTTATGGGTTTCGTTATATTCTTCGTGTTTCGCTTGACCGATTTTACGAGTGCAGCAAGATCAGTGCTCATCTGTCCATCCCTCTTAATTTGTTTCCGTGGTGGATCCTGAAAATTCGTTAATAAAGTAAAGGCAGAATTATCTTTTTGTTTTGAATTTGCGTTTTGAATTTCCATTTTGGATGAACGATATTTAAATAAAGTGCATTTTATCCACGGTTTTCAAATACGTGGCATCTCTTTGTTTTTATGTTCTTAATGTTTTTTTACGGATGAAGTCCCTCAAAAATGAGTGGAAGATGTGAATGAGCGAATGAAAACGTTCTCAAAGATTAAAAAATGAAATTATGAGTAAATTTACCTCTTTGATGTTCGTATCAGTTCGTCGTTTCAATTTTTCCGTCACAAGGGCTTCCGTTCCCTTGGTCTTGCGATAATGCGGATCCGCAGGATCGATATTGTAATGATGCGACGTGTAAATTGCCGCGAATCTTGGATCCGTTACATCGACCTCAAAATCATCGTTTATCGTCGTGTCATTGTCGTTCTTTCGCTTTTTCATAAGACGTTTTTTCTTGGATTTCGACAATGTTGCGTCCTCCTCGATTTTCTTGATGTTGAAATGTCGTTTGCCCTCCTCATCGTCTTTATCCAAGAGTAACAATTCCAATTCGGCTTTTCGTCGAGTCTCCTCCTCGTCGTCTGATAAATTTGTTCCTTCGATTTTTTTACTCTTCCCGCTCTTTTTATTTTTCACTTTTCCATTTTTTAATTCATCAGCGAAATACGGATCGTTCATGTCAACGTCGGAGGGTACGGAATCATCGCTGTCCGCCACTGAGGAATCGTTGCCATTCTTTCCACGCAATTCTTCCCTCTCTTCTCTCTTTGCCTTCTTCTTGGCTCGACGTTTCTCCAGATACTGCTCAAACGGTGTTGAACTCTCCTCCTTCTTCATTCGTTCTTTCACTAATTTTTCACTCTTCTCCTTCTGACCAATTTCCCACGTCAGCTCAAGGTCGATTTTCGATTTTTTCTTAACATCCTCGTCATGCTCGATCGATTTCAACAAAGACTTGTACTTTTCAATTGAATTTTTTTTCGTTTCGGGCTCGCTCGTGGATTCGTTATCGGTGACGTTCGCCGGCTCGTCTTTTTCTGTTTAAATCATAAAATTGCAGTCTCGAATTGAAAAAAAAATTATATTTATGGTGTGGAGTTTTGAATTACTCGAAACTTAAAACTATCCAAAAAATCTTATTTGATTTAAATTTTATTTGTACATCTCTACCAGAATTGTAAATAATGCATTACTTTGATAATACATTACGGTATTTATTACCCATTACACTGCACAATGTGAAATGGATAAGTGTACCATTACAAAATACAAAAGTAATGTGTAATGAATGCGTGTTCCATTATAAATAAATAAAGTAATGTGTACTGGATGCATGTCCCATTACAAATAAAAAAAAATAACGTGTTATGACTGAGTGCTCCATTACGAATTATAATTTTTAAAAAAGTAATTTTTAGGGGAGAATATTTCATTACAAATGGAAAAATTGCTGTGCTCGCATTAGAAACTTGCACATTGCCGTTTCATTATTTTATTTCGCTTGAAACAAATTGAGATGGAAAAAATGCAAGTGCATTGTAATATTGTTTGAGCATGTCATCAATATTCGGAATCAATCGCAAACATTTGGATATATAGGTTCGACTCAGTTTCTAATGTGCAAGTTTCTAATTCGCCACGGCAATTTTTCTATTTGTAATGGAATATTCTCCACTGCAAATTACTTTTTTTTAAATTGTAATTTATAATGGAACGTGCATACATTACACATTACTTTTTTATTTGTAATGGAACACGCATCCATTACACATTACTTTTGTATTCTTTAATGTTTAAAGTATAAACATTAAAAAGTATATGTAATGTTTATGCATGTAAACATTACATGTATAAAGTAAAGTTTAAAGTAAAGTATGTAATTGTTTAAAGTAATGGGTAATGCATTACTTTTACATTACTATTTTCACAACCATGATCGCTACCACAAACCTGATTCTTCGTCGCTCGTTCCACTGGCGAAATATGCGCGCATATCGTTCTCGTCGATCTCGTCGAGCTTTCCCGAATTTATTTTCATCAACATATCCTGACGCGACTGATTCATATCGTCCCACGTCAATTTAACCTTCACCTGTTGCAGTGCCGTTGTCGTAAATTGCCTCGGCTGATACTTTGTTGGCTCGGGCAATTTATCGCAAAATTCTGCGCTTTGCTAGAATTGTTTAACAGAGAAAAGATTTGATTAAAATTCTTCATTTTTCTGGTTATTTTACGAGTCTCTTTTTCGCAAACATTTACACAAGTTTCATCGAAAAAAAATACTTTATAGATATTTAAAATTCTGCAAAATGTACGAAAATCTCTGAAATCTTGAAATTGAAAAGAGCCGTTGTTTTTTTTCCGTATAATGAAAAAAAATCTTGACGAAATATAAAAACATACTGCATCAAATTCCATATCATCGGGAATGAAGCGAAGATCGAGCTTCGTCGACGTTGACTCGTACTCGATGCCATCGCACTCTGTGTAAATTTTATTCGCCGTTTCCGGTGAATCGAAGTCCAATATGGCGTAATAATATTTCAATCTGTTCAATTGATACTGTCGCATTTTCTCCAAATGATATTCCGATCCTTCTTCATTCTAAAAACGAAAAAAAAAATTAAAATGCAAGATGCAGGGGATATCAAAAATAAATAAATAATAACTCGCGACAGTAGTAAAAAAATAATAACAAAAAGATGAGTAAAAAGAATATAAATTGAAAAAAAAGTTAATAAATTGAAAGCAATAAATTGTTTCAAAAGCATTAAGTAATTCAATTCTGATATTTTTCCAAATAAAAAATCATCGAGATAAGTTATACCTGGTCATCTTTATCGCCTTCACGTTTTTTATCAGCTTCCACCAATTCTATTGGTCCTTTGACTTCTTCTTCTGCCATTCTTTGACGTCCATAGTCCGACGGATAAATCTATACAAACGTGTATGTTCTTTGAAATATTTTTATCATTGGAAAAATTCCTGAATAAGATTTGTATTGCACCGTTTAATCGTTATTGGAATATCTACCGTTACTGATTTAAGCGTACCACCGGCAGGTAGAAAAGAATTTATGAGAACAAATATATCAACGGCGCGTATTTTATCCCAGTCCATATTGCATAGGGCTAAACGATGTGTTATCTCGTCCGTAGTTTCGGCTTCTTTGTCCAATTCACCCCAGGCATGTTCAATCTCCTCTTCCTCATCTGGAAAGAAAAATGTTATTCAAATAATTGTTCAAGAAAGTTCTAAACTATGATTGAATTTTAATCTAAATCAATGTAGGTTTTCAAGGTCAATGCATCATTTTGGAAACTACTCTTGATAAAAAAAAACTACAATTTAAAAAAATACATATTGCGTGTATTTACTGGAAGATGGAAAAAGTAACAGAAAATTACCGTTGTCACTTTCGCTAGTTGTTTCGTCGGATGAACTATCGCTGAAAAGAGCGCCTTCCCCTCTGGCATAGTCGACGGTTAAGTCTCTTAGTTTTTTCTTGACATCCTTCGTAATCTTATAATTTTTCTCCTTGACAAAGAGTTGCCTTTCATTTTCATCGAGTTCCGCAGTCTCGTTATTCTCATCCGCAGATACATCGGGTTCTGCGTCTTTCGAATCTTCGCACGATTTCGTCTTTGACACATTGCCATTCTCTTCCGCCGACTCTTGAATGTCATCCTTGGCAAGTTTTACCTTACTCTTCTGTTTTGCTTTCAAAGAATCGGACTTTTCTTTCTCTTGTTTATCTTTCTCCGCGTCTTCTTCTTCCTCGCTACTCGACAGATCGTAATATTTTTTGAAATTCTCCGTCGAGCTCTGATTCATCGGCCTGCCACGTTTGTCTATCGTATACTTGACAGTGAATTTTTTATCCTCGAACATGGAACGAAATCTTTTGTCGATTTTGACTTTTCGCTCGTGCTTTGGTATCCTTCGAAATTTAGGATCTTTCGCGATATGCGCAAATCGCTTATCCTTGAGCATCTCGTCCATGATGAGTAAATTATTTAACAGAAGTTGATCGAAATTATCTGTATACTGCTCAATACTGCTTTTCGTTGCTGGAATTCAATGACAAATTTTTTTAGGTTAGGTTCACTTTTCATTCGGTACCAAATTTCACGTTTTTCAAAACCATCGAATACAATGTATTCGTAATTCTCGATGTCCTCGTAGTTATATTCATTCGGAGAAATAATTATTTTTTACAATAAACAAATTTTGTATGTGCTCATGTATACACAGAACGTCACACGTGCGTTTTGCTGTACAAGCGCGCACAGCTGATGTCGACCACCGTTGTCCGTGTTATTGAAGCGTCTTTTTAACTCAATCTACGGCCGCGAGATGCGCAACGATCGCGGTGTCTTGTTTGGCGGAAAGATTCTGACTTTTCGAATTTTAACTTTAATATATTGTCACTAAATGCAACAAAAATATTGAGCAGTTGTTGGTAAACTGTAATTTTATTGGAATATGAGATATTTTTGCAAAAATATCAATATTCCAAGAAAATTTAAGTTTTTCGAGTCTCACCACGTGAAGGTCACTTGCTCATCGAGACTCGGAGTATGGAGAACGTATTTTAGCCGTACTCTTTAGCGTTACATGTGCGATTCAACGTATACAAAAGATTTTAGCATAGAATTTATAGTTGAGCAAAGCGTGAAAATGAAAAACCTATACAAAAGATTTGAGCATAGAATTTTCTATAAAGCAAAGCGTAAAAACGAAAAACGCATACAAAAGATTTTAGCATAGAATTTCTAGTTTAACAAAGCGTGAAAACAAAAAACTTATACAAAAGATTTTAGCATATAATCTCTAGTTAAGCACAGCGTGAAAATGAAAAAAGTATACAACAAATTTGAGCATAGAATTTCTAGTTAAGCAAAGGGTGAAAACAGAAGAAAATCGAAGCAAAGTGAAACTTTATAGCTGAGACAGAGGCTTAATACGTGCTACCGTACTCCTCCTTTGCTATTTAGCGTTAAAAGAAAGGAAGAAAGAAAAAACAGTGCAGATACGAAGGAAAGAAATGTGTAAAACCGATGTTTTACACGTTTCTTTAGAGCGTAAACAGAGAATGAAAAGCAATTAGCAATCCATTCATCGAAATGCAACAAACAAAAAATTTAGTTAAAATGCAGTCGAAATGCAACAAACAAAAAATTTAGTTAAAAAAACTCGAAGACCTGAAACAAAAAAAAACAGAAAACATCCTTATTCTCTACCAAAATGCAATCCACATAGAACGAGTGGAACGCGCGACATTTACTTGTTACGCGTTTTTTTTGTTTGTTTTTAAAATTATGATTTTATTGCATCTGGAGTACAATGTATCAATTGATTTATTTTAGACCGCGGTCTTTTGGGGATGACTCGGGAAACTTTTTTTTTCACAAAAATCACTGGAATACTGAATTCACGATATATGCCAAAAACAGAGTTGTCCCGGGACAAAACTCCATTCTGGATATATCGAAGTAAATTCACAAATTTGGGTGTCACACGATTGTGACTTGGTTTCTTTCGTGTGCATAGTGACGACGTGATTATGAAAAAGATTTTCATATTCGTCATGGCTGAATCTATTTTCGAATCGATACTCATGTTATCATTCGAGAATAGATATCACTCACGATTTTCCCACGATGAGCTAAAAATAATGATTGAAGAAAAAAAATGAAAATCTTTGAGCAATTAACACAAAAGCGGCATTACAATTTTGCATGTTGATATTTTACATCTCACATACGCTGGAACATACTCGAAAAAAAATTTGATATAAAAATGATCGCGTACAATCCTGCCTATTTTTCACCCACGTAACGGTTTAAAAAATAAATTCGAATCGCGACACCCCCATACAAAAAAGGCCCTAAAACCCAAGTGGATCTACGTCGAATTTGAATTTAACAACAATCGCTCGTTCTCAATCACACCGCTAAGGTGTCAACCTGCCCTAGGGAAAATTGGCATGGGTTGGCCAGTTCACGCGGTTCCTGAACCAGCGTCACGTCCCGGGACGTGTCCGACACCGAAGCTTTCAGAGATTTGGGGCTCCTCTTGCTCAAGGAGGAGCGCCGACAGACATACCATGCAAATTCGCTATCGTTGCCCCTCGTAGAGGGGCAGCTCTCTACGAGGCACAGCGATCAATTAAAAATAGATATCGACATTGTAGCTGAAAAGCCTATCAAACGGATTAGTAATCTACGACGTTCCGGGAGACTCGAGAAAAATATTCAATATAAACGCTGTTTCGTATCAGAAACAATATTGAAAAAATATAAAAGCTTGATTCTAATATTTATCAAATAATCCAAATCGTGCTGCCCGAAATGGATTATTTTTACTCCGAAACGAGTGAAGCTCGCTCCGAAGCTTCTGGGTAAAGTGAAGCTTTGCCAAGCATTCAAATGAGAAAAATGATGCTGGAAACGTTGCGATCCAACAAATTGACTTTTTTTAAAAATATATAGCCCGTAGTAAAAAACTCCATTGAATCGCCAATGGCAACCAATGGTCCTCATACGACTCCATTGGACAATGAATGGGGACCCATTGAGATTTCCGCATTTGTCAATGGTGTACAGGGCTGACCATTGATCAGTGAATGGGTATCCATTGAACATCAAATGCGGATGAATCGAATGATCATCATTACTCAATAATGCTCATTGGAAAGCCAATGCGGATGAATCGAATGATCATCATTACTTAATGATGCTCATTGGAAAGCCAATGCGGATGAATCGAACGATCATTATTACTCAATGATGCTCATTGGAAAGCCAATGCGGATGAATCGAATGATCATCATTACTCAATGATGCTCATTGGAAAGCCAATGCGGATGTATCGAGCGATCAGCATTGCCCAATGGTGTCCATGGGAAGGTAAATGCTGATGAACGAAATGATCCGCCTTATCCAATGATGTCCATTGGAAAGTCAATGCGGATGAACTGAAAGATTAGCATTTCCCACAGATGTTCATTGGAACCCAAATGCGGCTAACGATAAAATGATCAAAATAATCAGTCGATAGATTCTTAAAAAGAGTGTATGAATTAATAATGATAAGTAAAAAATATATATATGCAACTGATTCTATACGCTCATTATTTTATCTCGGAAATTGCATATATGAGCTTCAATAATTTCTATTAAATGTAATTATATATATATATATATATATATATATATATATATATATATATATATATATAATGCGTATATAATTATTGGTCGTTATGCTAATATTAGCATTATGATTAACCTTACTTACTGATAACTTATATCATTTGATTATTTAATGCGTAATTCCATGTATATATAGCAATCATATGAAAGAATCTCCATTGATGATCCCATTTATTCCCCATTGCCCACAAAAACCAATGGAGCTGAATGGCGAATTACCTAGGGAGATTGTCTCCATTGAATCCTCATGGGATAATCCCCATTCCGTTTCAAATGGGGAATTCAATGGCGAAAATGTCCTTAGAAAATTCGGCATTCATATCCATTAGTTTTGTGGGCAATGGGGAATGAGTGGCGAACAGCAATGGAGATTCTTTCGTATAGTAAAAACTCCATTCATCGCCATTGAAAAATCCCCATTCATTCCCCATTGCCAAAATAACCAATGGGGATGAATGCCGAATTGCCGAAGGGGATTGTCTCCATTGAATCCCCATTAGATAATCCCCATTCCGTTTCAAATGGGGAATTCAATGGCGAAAATCCCCTTAGGCAATTCGGCATTCATCTCCATTGGTTATTTTGGCTATGGGGAATGAATGGGGATTTTTCAATGGCGACGAATGGAGTTTTTTACTACGGGAGTCTAGGATAAATCATGCTTTCTTCGCATCTTGGGGTCGCAATAGGGCAAATGAAGCAAAAAAAAATTGAACTGATTTTAAACATCTGAAAACCACCCCTTATAAGGGGTGGAAATTGGAAAAAATTATATCTTCGAGCGATGAGGAGTTCTCAACTGTTTTTTTATTAGCCTTGTATGCTCTGGGACCTTGTAGAAGGTAGTAAAATAAATATGAATAATTTTTTACTGTAAATATGAATATTTTTGGACCTCGAATAAGAATCATTTTTGACTATGAATATGAATAATTTTCGATGAGAGATTCTCAACTTTTAAGTTTGCTTGCTCGGCTCTGATCGAACTCGGCTAAGCACGGACCAGCTTAGGCTCAACTAGGCTAACGGCACGACCTGCGCATATCAAGCTCAACCACGGATAACCGTGGACTCGTCTGGCTCGGCCTGCTCAACTGAGCTCGACTCGGCACAGTTCAGCTTTAATAGCGACTCTCGGCCTTCTTCGTTCGGCTCCACCAAGATCCGTATCGCTCCGCTCGGCTCAGCCCGAACGAGCCCGGCACGGCTCGGCTCGGACCGCTCAATTAATTGAGTTCGGCTCGGCACGAACCGGCCTGCTCGGCCTCGCTTCGCTCCGCTCGGCAAATCAAGAAAGCCCGCATCGTTTCAAGATTGATTTTTTTTTTAATTTTTACTCCCTTAAAAGGGGACTTTCCGAAAGTCGAAAATTATTCATATTTTTTTTTCTACTTTATACGAGGTCCCAGAGCGTATAAATCTGATAAAAACATTGAGTATTCCCCATCGCTCGAGGATAGAATTTTTCCAAATTTTCACCGCCGTAAAAGGGTGGTTTTCGGATGTTTAAAATCAATCCAAATTTTTTTGCCTGCACTTACAGTCACTGCGACTCTATTGCGGGCCCAAGATGCAAAAAAATCACGATTTATACTCGAATCATTTTTTTAAAAGTCAATTTCGTTGGATCGCAGTGATTCGGATTAGAGAATCATCAAAGTGAAGCTTTGCCAAGAATTCAAACGAGAAAATACAAAATAAATTCATAAAATACTACATTGACGAAAATATTACTTTGAAAGAATTATTTTATGAAAAAAAGTGTGAAAAATATTTTTGTTTTAATTTTAACAGTTTAAAAACGAGACATACTAAGAAAAATAATTTTGCTTGCCCTTGGCATTGACGGCACGATAAAAGCAACGTTTGCATTTTTTTTACATTTATTATTCATACGTATTTTCAAGAGAAAGTCACGTTGCTTTGACCTAAGCATCGTATCTCGCGAAAAATCTTCTCGACCGAAAAAATAACTGTTTTCCAATAAAAGAAAAAAAAATTCATTCTCGCGACAACGCGTATTTAGAGAACATTTATCGTTCTTTGATTTTTTTAAATGGATTTAAAAAATAGTCGAGAAAATTGTAAACACTATCGACTAAAATACATAAAATATGCACGAGAGAATAAAGGGGGCACTCGCGAGTCGTTTTCGAAATATCGAGAGCATCTCGATATTTCTGAACGACTCGCAGTCACTATATGCATCGGGCTGAGAAGGAAATTGTCAATTAATATAAGAAAAATTAACGATACCCTTTGGATGTTCTTGTAGTCTGCCAACAGCTGCATCGTTGCTGCCAAAATCCATGACAGCATCGTTGAAATGCTTCTTAGTTTCTGCTTCATCGTGGCAATCGACAATCTGCGACAGCTTGACGTCACTTTGCACAATTTACTGCAGCACATTTCAAACATTTTGTTGAAAAAAAAAAAATTCAGAAATAATGGCTTAATTTTTTACACGAAAAAAGTAGCACGAATAAACACAGAAAAATAACGAGCAAAAATCTCGCGTTTTAAAGATTTTGGAGCGGGCAAAAAAAAATTTCAGCCCAACGCGGATTAATAAAGTATTAATTAATAAATAATCATATTAATTAATAGAGAACTATCGCGAGAATTTAACTTGTTCAATTTATACACGAAAATAACGAAAAAAAAGAATTTTCAGCTCGACGCGTATTAATCAAGTATTAATTATTAATAAATAATCGTATTAATTAATAGAGAAATATCGAGAGAATTTAACTTGTTCAATTTATACACGAAAATAACGGAAAAAGAAGAATTTTCAGCCCAACGCGTATTAACAGAGGATTAATAAATAAATAATCGTATTAATAAATAGAGAAATATCGCGAGAATTTAACGTGTTCAATTTATTCACGAAAATAACGAAAAAAACTGCCTTATTACCGATAAATTTTTCGCTCACACACACACAGGGTTGTTTACTCGTAGCTAGATCGATGTTATTAACCGCAATACACAGGCAATCGAAAATTACGAGAGAATATAAGCGGCACGCAAGTTTTTAAACCGGGAGAGAGCACGAAAAAATTTGGGAACGCGCGCAACACGACCGAACGTTCCTCGAGGCGAGCTCAGGGGGTCCAAGCACAGATGGGAAGGGCCGAGGCAAAGTTTTGCCTAGGCTGAATACTAGGAGCGCTAGTGTCGCTACCCATAAGCCATTGCATCGATTTTCTATCTCGCTCGCGCAGGCTGGCAGGTGTCCGCCATCTTAGATTGTTGCGTGCAGCGCGTCATCATAGTGAGTCAGGGTGTGTTTATCGCAGCGTTTTTTGGACTGTTTTTTGTTATTCTTTTGAAAATATATTGTTCAGTTTGCAGAAAAGTCAAGTATATCGTATCGGGCGATCGTTTTCATCATTATTTTTTATTTTCACCAAAGCAAGGTAAATATATCTCATTTTTTTATGAAACTAACCTCTTCTCGTATTTTGAAGTTGAGTTGAATTCTTAACAGAATATTTCTTTATTTGGCAAATATGTAGTATTGATAACAAACTGCAACATTTTTATAAGTATTAAGAATGTAAAAAAACATTTCTGTTTTTTGTTTGTAACAGCTATGTCGGGGAAGTGTTTCGTAGCGAGATGTTCGTCAGAAGCTAAACGCTTCTTTAGATTCCCAAACCCCATGATGGAGTTTGATCGGTTTTTGAAGTGGCTGGCTGCAAGCGGGAATCCTCAGCTGCTGAATGTTTCTCTGATACATATAACTTGTCGACGTTTGTGTTTGGCTCACTTTGAACAAAAATATGTGTTGGCAAAAAAACTGAGCACGACTGCAATTCCGACTCTGAATCTCCCAGGTAATTTCATGATCTTTGTTTAATACTTTAAACTAATATCAGAATGAAGGTTGGTGTTAGAAAAGGTTGGTGTTAGTTAAAATATTGAATGCTCCATTTCGACCAAAAATATTACTTTTAAAAGAACAGTGGAACTTAGCGCAGACAATTTTATTTGTGCGTACAATAAAATTATCTGTGCTAAGTTCCGCTGTCCTTTTAAAAGTAATATTTTTCTCATAAGAAGGATTCGACAAGATAACAGCAAAATTATTCTTCCATCAATAAAGTAATGAATCGATTTATTTAAAAACTGTTTTGAATTCTTTTCCAGAAAAACTTGACGTGTCAACATATGCAGACACTATTCTGCTCAATACTACTCCGAACCAGGATCCTCAAGCTGGAACGCTAAACACGCAATGGGAAGTGTTGCAAGGTAACTTACCACGAGTATATACACAATCTGTATACAATCTTCAATAATATCCGTGTTCCTAATGTGACCTCTCTTATAACGTATAGTATAGAGTAATTCTAGTGAAGCGATACGCCGCTGGTTATGCCGTTCGAAAATTGTACAATTATAACTAATTATGGTTAAATATGTGATGTAAAAGCTGATTGTGCGGCTAAAACTTTGCAAAGTTATAACTGATTAATATCATGTGATACGCGAATAGCAAAAATTTGTTAAGTTTGGTTTTTTTTTATATATAAAAGCTCATTAAATATTTCATGTAAAAACTGATTATGCGGTTAAAACTTTGCAAATTTATAGCTAATTAATTTAATGTAAAACGCGAATAGTAAAAATTGGTCAACATAATTGTTTTATATATAAAACTCGTTAAATATTTCATATGAAAACCGATTGTGCGGATAAAACTTTGCAAAGCTATAACTGATTACTTAAATGTGATACGCGAATCGTAGAAATTTATCAACTTTGTTTTATATATATAAGCTCGTTAAATATTTCATGTAAAAACCAATTGTGCGGTTAAAACTTTGTAAAGTTATAACTGATTAATATCATGTGATACGCGAATAGCAAGAACTTGTTAAGTTTGTTTTACATATAAAAGCTCTATAAATATTTTATGTAAAAACCAATTGTGCGGTTAAAACTTTGCAAAGTTATAACTGATTTCTTAAATGTGATACGCGAATCGTAAAAATTTGTTGTATGTTTTACATATAAAAGCTCTATAAATATTTCTTGTAAAAACCAATTGTGCGGTTAAAACTTTGCAAAGTTATAACTGATTAATATCATGTGATACGCGAATAGCAAAAACTTGTTAAGTTTGTGTTACATATAAAAGCTCTATAAATATTTTATGTAAAAACCAATTGTGCGGTTAAAACTTTGCAAAGTTATAACTGATTAATTTAATGTAAAACGCGAATAGTAGAAATTGATCAACTTTGTTTTATATATAAAAGCTCGTTAAATATTTCATGTCAAAACTTTTTGTGCGGTTAAAACTTTGCAAAGTTATAACTGATTTCTTAAATGTGATACGCGAATCGTAAAAATTTGTTGTATGTTTTATATATAAGAGCTCGTTAAATATTTCTTGTAAAAACCAATTGTGCGGTTAAAACTTTGCAAAGTTATAACTGATTAATATCATGTGATACGTGAATAGCAAAAATTTGTTAAGTTTGTTTTATATATAAAATCTCTATAAATATTTTATGTAAAAACCAATTGTGCGGTTAGAACTTTGCAAAGTTATAACTGATTAATTTAATGTAAAACGCGAATAGTAAAAATTGATCAACTTTGTTATATATATATAAAAGCTCGTTAAATATTTCATGTCAAAACTTTTTGTGCGGTTAAAACTTTGCAAAGTTATAACTGATTAATTTAATGTGATACGCGAATAGAAAAACAAAGTTTAAGTTTGTCTTTTACATAGAAGCTTGTTAAATATGTGATGTGTAAAAATGAATATTGCAAATAAACATATATTAAGACGAATAAATATAAGAAATATTTTAAATATATTGAAATACAAAATACTGGCATTTTTATTATATTTTTATATCCTGGGACATTAAAAACGAAATAATAATAATAATAATAAACCTGCTTTGGGTCGTGGAGAGGGGGTAAGCCTATATATATGACATATGTATATATATATGTCATAGGCATTAGTTCCTAGGCTGTCTACTACGGCGCCACCAGCGCAACTTTGCCTCACCATTTACTACGGTGGCTTGTACCCCCTGGGCGAGCTCGAGGGGAACTGACGAGAGAGCGCCGCGCGCAGCTACCCGCCTTACGCGCCTGCCCGCCTGAACCCAGGCGGCTCTCTGCGTCCGAGAGAGGGGGAAGAGTGGGGATATCGTATGAGAGAGGGAGCGCCGGGCTACGCGCGGGCAGCGGTGAGAGCAGGAAGTTGTGTGCGCAACACAGGTGACGCATACCTGTGGAATGTGCCTGGGTATCTATATTGCTATACATATCGGTGGGGGCAAAATGAACCAGCTCTGAGATCGCGTGTTTATATTCATGCGTCAGAGAGTAGAGGGGATATTTTAAAGCTCTCGTCGAATATTCTTGCAGAGGGGAATGCGAATCGAGTATCGCCGTGTTGAGAATGAAAACAAAAAGTCGAGCCTCGACACACACACACACACACACAAATTCCAAGCTTCTTTTCAATCTTAATGTTTACATATTTTCTTATTTTCGTGTACACATTCCAATGCTATTAAAATTTAATCTACATGATGATTATTCTTTAACATTCGCTTCAAAATGTGCGAAATATTTTAATACTGCTTATTTATACGCAAAAAAATGAACGCTAATTTTTTTTCAACATTCTGCACGCGGTCAACTATTTTTTTTTGTGTATATACGGGAAATATATGTACTCTATATAGATATAGAATTTAAATGAATTTTAATTTTGTTCTATTTTATTCTGTAGAAAGACAGAGGGAAATTATTTTGACTCGAAATACTCTTTCTAGAATTGTAAAGCAATTTTTTTTTTACATGATTCTTGTATTAAAAATAATATGACATCGAGATGAATAAAAAATTACTCAACCCTGTTGGAAAATTATTTTTTTTTCATTTCATAATCGTTCAATACGGTTTTTGCACGGTTTGTACAACTTTTTATTCAATATAATGATTTCATACGAAATTTTTCAATATATTTGTTTTTATTTCTTTTATATTTTTGTAATGTTTTTAAACTAATTCCAAATTCAATTTAAAAAGTTTTCAAACTGTCCGATTTGGGATGGAACGCCATATATACATATTAGGAATTTTTAAATTCTTGAAATGAATTATTTTTTCGCATACCTGATGATCGATAAAACAATAGAAATATCATGAGGAATTTTTTTTCACATTTACAAAGCGGTTGTTAATTTTTCCTGCAAAACAATAATATGGATAATTGAAATAACGAGCAAAAAAGAAAAAAAGAAAAAATCGTTAAGTTCACACCCTGTAATCTTTTTAAATATTCTTTTCTTACACCGCGCTTAGAATTTTATTGCTTTGAATTAATTTCCGCGCAACTCCATATGAATTTCCTAGAAAAGTGTAACAGAAAAACTTACCCAATTTCTTTTTCATATTTTCCAATCCAAGATGTTCATTGATAATTGATGATTTTCTTTGAATTTTTTTTATTATTCCTCTACACACCAATATTCATCATATTTACAATTATAATCGTTTTCGATGTTTCGATCGTTGGGGCTATGAGTATTTTTTCTCCACTTAATGTGAAGATCCGTTTGAACGTCCAACTAGAACGAATCAGCTTTCGATTTAATACACAGCTTTTTCTTCCTCAAATCGACGTAAATACAGACAGGAGATCATTTACACAGTGTCGTGTTATAATTAATAAATAGGCCCATTGAATGCAATACATGGAAAAAACTATTGGCAAGCATTGAATTAACTTCAGCGATCCCAGAATCTTTGCTTCTGAGCTTCCAATAGTATATGTTTTTTTTTCCGGGACTGGAAAATATCCTATTATATTTCGGTTGCTGAAATTTTTGGAACTTCAGTACAAAGATCGAAAGTTCAATCGAACTAAAAGCGAAATTCGATGACTCTTTTTAGTACCGAGGAAAAGTCTCGGTAAATTTTTCGTAAAATGTTGAGAATTGTCGATAACTCCGATTTAATAACTTTCTTCTTTGCTATCAAATGGAGTTTTGACGAAATACGTGGTGAGCGTTCCCTTGCCCTTGACGTAAGTTGGTCCACGACAAACGAGCTCGTAGCCGGCATTTTTAAGAATTTTTGCAGTTTCCTCCGTGACTTGAAGTCTTCCCATTTCACCGCAACTGTCCATTCTCGATGCAACGTTCACCGTATTTCCCCATATGTCGTACTGAGGCTTTTGTGCGCCCACCACACCCGCTATCACAGGCCCGTGGTTGAGACCTAGAGAAATTGAAAAAAAATCCCTTATGAGCAAAAAAACGGATGGTTAAAAAAAAAACGTTTTTTTCCCGACTGCGCTCTTCAGAGTTTTTTCCTACAGTTTCAATATGACTCTTCTTATTTCTGATTCTTATAATAATAAAATCCTGAGTTTTATCTCACTACATTTTTTGATATGTGAATTTGAAAATTCTTGAGAATATTTTTGCAAAATTTTAGTGTCGATGCAGGAGTTGTATTACAAATTGTAAAAACGTCCATGCATGATCTATTTTTCTAAGAAAGGGTACAAAAATCTCCGTGTAGAGCGCAATTGGAATAAAAATCTAATGTTTATATCTGGAAAACTAAGTTTTAGAGTATTTTTTTTCATTACCCATTCTGAGCTTGAATCTCTGAAATGATTCTTTATTTATCTGATCGAGTATCGTCATCAGCGCGATGGCAAATTCGACGAGAACGATTACGTTGTGATCCTGTTGTTTCGTTAGATCCTTGTATGTTTTTTCATAAACAGTATAAACATAAAAATTAATAATCATTTCTATATTGCAATTAAGGTTCTAATCAATAATTAGTCGCAAATTTTTTGCTGAATAACGCAGGGTTGCGAAATTTGTAATGTAAAAGTAATGCATTATTCATTACTTTTAAAATGTGTAATGGAAACAATTTTTATTACCCATTACAATGTAGTGTATAGTGGAAAAAGATTCCATTACCCATTACAATGTAGTGTGTAACGGAAAAAAATTTCGTTACCCATTACAATGTAGTGTGTAATGGAAAAAATTTGCATTACCCAATAAAATGTAGTGTGTAATGGAATAAATTTTAATTACCCATTACAATGTAGTGTGTAATGGAAAAAATTTACATTACCCATTACAATGTAGAGTGTAATGGAAAACATTTTCATTGCCCATTACAATGTAGTGTGTAATGGACATAACTTTGATTGCAATTTTGCATTACATTTTAATGACTTTAGGTATCTCAAATTCTAAAAAGCATCTATATGCAATCCAGCGCTGTGTCAATTATAAAAGAAAATTATAAAAGTGTCAATTATAAAGAATAGGAAAGAATAATAATAAAAGTGTGGGGCACTAAACATGAAATTTTTCTTGCCGTTCTAAATGATCACGCGACCACTTAATTACTAGTTTTGGCTAATTTTAACCCAGACCAAAAAACTGCTACGATATAATAAAAAATGTCCAAAATTTCCATTATACATTACATTATAATGAGTAATGAAACATTTTTCCATTACACACTACATCGTAATGGGTAATGGAATTTTTTTCCACTACACACTACATTGTAATGGGTAATGAAAATATCAATGCATTACAAAAAGTAATGCATTACTTGCAACCCTGAAATAACGCGCGGTTATGATATTAAATTATAAATTGAAAAATATGAGAAATACAAGAAATTATTTGAATTTCATTGAATGAGAATTTTTTTTTGCAATACATGAAAGTAAAAGCTTTTTTACCTTTCCATCTACGTCTTCTTTTCCTGGACTGAGACCTGAAGCCAGCATGTACGTGCTTCCGATTGTCTTGATTTTCTCGATACCAGAGAATTTCGGTTTTAAAAGTAATTTGTCAAAATCGCATATTATCTCGTTCAGTAGTCTCAAACATTCCAGGCCCTGTTTATTAATGTCAGTCTCATCATAAAATTCTTTGTAATTCGGTATCGAGGCAAACATCACGGCGATGCTGTTATATCGCTCGTGATAGAGATCCTGGAAAGCCAAGAAAAAATAAGATTAATAAACAAAATTGAATTTACGTTTCTCCAATGTAATTTCATTTTTTTTTTTCATTTTTATTGAAACGATCGATTTCACTTGCCTGATTGGTTCTCGTGGCCAAGAAGTGATCCGCTACGTGAGCCGGAAGTATATTTTCCAGGAGAATTTTATTTATACCTCTCATCGTTTCTACCTCGTCCTGTTCGACCTTGAGCTTGCTTCTCCACATGAAATCGGTTCTCGATGTATACTCGACTTGACGATCGAGCACGTGAAGGACCAGTACGATGAGAAATAGGAGATAACCAATTTGTACGAGATAATGAATTCCGGAAAAGCTGAGAAAGTGTTTTTGGTTCCTCTTTTAAAACATCGTTAGTTGTTATTTTTTTTTAAATGATTCATCGGAATTTGTCAGTAGTAGACTTGTTTGTTTTCTGGCATTATTCTTTGTAATAGAATTACAATTAATTATAGAAGAATATTTTTCTGTAATATGACTCACTCGTGTCCGTAACCAGAATAGTAAAAAGCGACCACCGGCGATTGGGAAAGTACACCGAGAACCGCGATAATGGATAAAATCATTACACCCAGCTTGAGAATAAAACCGATTCTGAGATGAGTCCAACCGACCACCAATGCTATCGCCGTTGACTGCAAATAAGCCTGAAACACGAATTATATTTCTTTTGAATTAAATAAAATGTGACATAAAATTGAAATTGAATTAAACGAATAATCGATTAATCATTCCATGTTATCATTCCATGTTAAATCGAGCAAGAGTTGGAATCGACCCCTTTTAATTTCGATGAAATTTGGTCAGAAGTTTTCGTTATCCAAAATTCAAAATTTCACAATTTTTCAAATCTTTTAAGTTTATTTTTTAAATATCTCGGAAACTATTATAGTTACAAAAAATCGTTCTTTATTCGTCTTAAACTCTTTAAGAAACAAATATTTTGAAATTTTTTTTTGAAAAATGATGAATTTGGAGAATTTTGAATTTTCAAAAATCGTGAAAATTCAAGTTGCACATTAAATGTTTGGTTTAATTTTTTTTATATAACACCTTGTACAGATCTTGAAAGATCCTGAAATTTTCAGAAAGATCTTTATTGTTTTTTGAAAAATATGAATTTTTGAATTTTTAAAAATCTTGTCAATCCACGATCAACATTAATTTTTGGTTAAATTTTTTTAATATATTACCTTGGACTGATTTCGAAAGATCCTGAAAATTTCAGGATTTTTTAAGAACAGTCGAAGGTATTATATAAAAAAAATTGAACCTAAAATTTAATGTGCAACTTGGATTTTCACCATTTTTGAAAATTCAAAACTCTTCAAATTCAATTTCGGAACTACAATAGTTTCCGAGATATTTAAAAAATAAACTTGAAAGATCTGTAAAATTGTGAAATTTTGAATTTATTGTTGATCGTGGATTTACACGATTTTTTAAAATTCAAAAATTCATATGAAAAAAAAAAACAAAAAACATCTTTCTGAAAATTTCAGGATCTTTTAAGATCAGTACAAGGTATATTAAAAAAATTGAACAAAAAATTTAATATGCAATCTTGGATTGTCACGATTTTTGAAAATTTAAAATTCTCCAAATTCATCATTTTTCAAAATTTTTTTCGGAATATTTTTTTTTCATAGCCCCAAGTATACTTTTTCAGACGAATTCAGACCGATTTTTCGTAACTATAATAGTTTCCGAGAGATTTAAAAAATAAACTTGGAAGATTTGAAAAATTGGGATAACTTTCGAAAAAAAATTGAATTTTTTTCGTTTGGTAAAACTTCGTTTTGTTAATAACGAAAACTTCTGACCAAATTTCATCGAAATTAAAAGGGGTCGATTCCAATTCTTGGTCGATTTGCCATGGAATGACCCATAACCTTCAATCGATTCGGACCAAATTAAATGCCTACAATTGTACCTTGGTGGATTTGTGTAAAAAGGTTTAGCGCGATAGATAACTAAAATACGAAAGCTAATTTTGAAATTTGAAACGAAATTGATAAAAATGTCGATGAAAATATAAAAGAAAAAAAGGAAAAACCCTTCAACGACATTTAAAAAATTTGAATGAAATGTATCATCTCTAAACTAAAAGGTAAAATTAAAATAATAAATATGAAAATTGTATTACCGGTACGATGTCTTCTGCCCATTCGTCAACATCGATGAGACTCATGAGTGCCGATGCAATTGCCAATATCGCCGTTATAAGATAAACGGCTATTCTGATACCACGACTTAGTGTCGTATTTCCCGAGTCCTCGCACGAACTTCCGGTTTTATCGGCGTACCACGAAATCACAGCGAATATTGCGAGAGACGCAAGACCAGCGGAGAAACATCCATAGACCGTAATACTCCTGAAAGGAAAAAAAAATTATTAATTTCCTCTTTGCACGGATATGCGAGATCCATTTTGATGGAAAATTTTAACGAAAACGATTTACCTCGGCAAATAAATGACCTGAATGAGAAACATCATCGAGTAGATTATATTCGATGCCAGAACGTACCAAGGATACTGTTCGTCCTTTTGATGCCTGTACTGGGTCTCCTGATTTTTGTCCTTGAACCAATATGTCAGAGGTGACATACCCTCGTTTCCGGTGCACCAATGTCTGACGATCAATCGTCGTGAAACATTTAAAACGACGATTATTTGCATTTATTAATTTTCATCGACAAACATTTATTCGTATTTAGTATTTTTCCTTTTGTCAACTCACTTGGGATCGAAGCAACTGGTGTTGTTTGATAATAAATTAGATTCGATCATGGCGATACTCTGTGAAAATTAACAACTCATTTTAGCCGGATTAGTCAAAAAAATTTCAAACTCCCAAATTTTTTTAAATTAGGATTGAAAACCTTTTTTTATTCCTTTTTTTTAGAGGACAACAAATTTCGTACTCACGGTTAATCCTATATTTTTGGCAAGCGTGGATTCGGTGATATTGGCAAATGGCTTATCAGCACCCCAACACTCGACATACTTTGTCATTTTGCTACTCGGTCTGGATCTTTAACAAAATAATATTTTTCGAATTATTAAAAAAAAAAACGATTATTTCACGAAATCGAAAACCTCGTGTATTGGTAACATATTGAGAAGAATATTTTTGAATAAAAATTTGTACCTCGAGGGAATCGGCCCGGGAGTTCTACCATTTTCGTGCAAACCGTTTTCTTCCTTTGTTTTCTGACGAAAAAAAAAGTTTTCGTGTTTTATATGTGAAAAGATTCTTTTGGATCTTTTAACATTATGTTTATTAATAATTGATAATTTTTGTATAATCCATATATAATCTTTTTTTTTAATATCATCTATATATAATGTATATATAATTTTATATAATTTTTATTTATTTAAAAATAATAAATCTTCTAAATTAAGAAATCTGTTAAGAAATCTTCCAAATTAAATCTGCAATGCGTTCCTCTCGTTGTCAAGAAAAATACTCTAATGGAGCATTTAAAGACTTTAATTGTGGACTTTATAATCAAATTATTCACTTAAGAGGAGGCTAAATACCGACATTATTTTTGAAGCCCTATATTATCGACTCAAAATCGATGTCCAAACTTTCTCCGATGACGGTGGATGAAAATTTATGAATAAATGATGAATGGATTGCAAAATATAAATGCGAGACATAAATTAACGTTTTCGTTCATTGCCACTCACAGCTCAGACAGTTTGGATGGAATTCTGATGAGAAAATAATATTTATTTCATAAAAATTCCCTCTTTCGCATTTCTGTGAACTTGATTTCGCCATTTCGTTTTTCGATGAAACACTAAATTTATAAACATTTATCTCCTGATTTGGATTTCAAACTTACGTTGCGGTTTTTTCATAAAATAATGTCCAAGACGCATCGATATTCGTACTTTTATGTTCTTCATGGAGCCTCACTCTTGGTTTTAGCCAAAATGCAGTACAAACATTTTAATTTAATGTTTTCAATTGGAGATTCCTGATGATAATCGGCTCTGTAATTTTTTTTTGTTTTTCAAAAAAATTTTAGTGAGGCTCCATTTGTGCCATAATTCTAATGATACTGTCAAAATTTTATTGATTTCCATCCATTGGTGCCAGAGCAAGTTTGGAATCCATTTTCGAGGTGCTAATGTCGGTATTTAGCCTCCTCTTAATTCATTGATTCGGTAGACAATGTTAAAAACGCTCACTTTCGGCGGTATTATGAGAAATGTCTCGACTTTGTGATCAGCGAGATAAGTTTCCCTCGACCCACCCTCACCAGGCTCGACCTCGAATTTATCACCGAGTTGATGAAGAGTAGCTTTGGTCACGTGAACCCTCCTGAAAAACAAAAAACGTGCCCGTTTAAAAATTGATATCTCTGGATAATATAATATCACAGAAAAAAATCGTTCCAAATGGTCTTGCATTAAGGGAATATTAAATTTTTTGGAGATAGAGTTTTTTTACAGTAAACGAAATACATTTTTCTTCCGGAAGATAAGATATATATTTATCGACGAAGATATAGCACGACGAAGATATAGCAGACTCCTTTGTTTACAATTTTGGTTTTTATCCATCGACTAGATGGAAAAAAACCATTGATGATTTTTTTTTTATACGACGAAATTAAAGTTTACCCCGGAAGTCCTCCGCTCTCCATGTGATTGGCGAGAGTGACGTCGTCGCTCCAAACGTCAAACTGCCACTTGCGGAGTCCCAGAACACCGCACAATACGTTTCCCGTGTGAATGCCGATTCTCATGTCAACATTGAAGCCTGTAGCTTCGCGAACGAATCTGTAATTTAAAAAACAGAAAAAAAGTATGCTCTAGAATTTTTGTTTCGCTAATGCCTAGAATTGCTATTGGTGCGTGATCCTAGCAACGATTAATTAATTATTTTATTATTACTGTATTTACTACTCAATGTAATTAAATTAAATTGATTTGATTTATCTACTGAAATTCAATAAATTATTTTACGATTTTGTATGAAATATGATTTTTTTTAGCATTATTTCAAATTTTTTTGTACTCAAATATGCAATCACTCCAGCGAATATGTACTTGTATCAAGAAAGATGTCCAATTCCTCGAAAAAAAATGAGACTTTTTTTTAATACGAAGGAAAAGGTACGAGGCCAAAAATTGTTCACCAATCTTTGATGTGAAGTCGCGGATCTTTCTTGGCTCTTCGTCGTACAGGATTTACCGGGGATTTTTTCAAGACTCGTAATATCTCCCTCGAGAGCTTTCGAGAGTGAAACAGAGGGGTGACTGTAATCGAGTTGGAACTTCCGTCTCGTTTTTTTTACGATTATGGGGTCACACGCAGATCCGTCAGGGTTTTTTTTTTTGAGAACGTGTAGCGGATGAGATTCGATGTTTCATGGAGGAGAATAAAAAAAACAAAATCCTCCTGCGGTAGATTTGAATTTCAATTGATCGAAAAAAAATCTTGTCAAGTGCACGATCGTGGAAATTGGTTTCTCCTCGGGCTCAATCTTTGTAGAATTTATGAGCATTTTCGGCAATAAAAATCAACGAGACGCTTCAGATAAACGCGTAAGAATTTCAAAGATTTCAGGATCGTTGCTGGAACGACAGAGTTTCATGTTTCAATAGAAAATATCACTTTTAGCTGATGATTTTTTTTGGCTTTCTCATTTCTTTGTTGTGTAAACAAATGTTTTTTCGAGATTTTTATTCTCATGTGTTCAAAATGTCCCAAAACATCCAAAAATCATATTTGGAAAAAATGTCCGGATTCATTATGAAAAAATTTGGTTTTAATTCTAACGGATGTTCAGATTTTATAGCCTTTTTTCGTTTTTGCAACAATAGCGCAAACGCTCTAACTTCTGTAATTCTCAAGATCTTGCACTCAAACTTTGTACAGAATTAGTATATAGCTATTAAGGTTGTTTGGTATTGAATTTGGCAAAAATCGATCAAAGGATTAAATTTTTAATTTTCCAAAAAATAGCGTAAACGCTCTAACTTGTGCAATTTGTAAGATATTGCTCTGAGAATTTGCACAGAGCTATTATAGCTATTGAGGTTGTTCGCTATCAAATTTGGCAAAAATCGATCGAATGATTAAGATTTTATCAAATTTTGTTTTTTTTTTTGAAAAAATAGCATGCTCTAACTTCGGCTATTTACGAGATTAGTACTGAAATTTTGTACACATTCAAAATAGTAATGATGGTTGTTCGCTATTAAATTTGGCAAGAAGTAAATTGGAAGAATTTGGCAAATTTGCACATTGATTACTCATGTTTTTCGATAGTTAACAAAGCTTCCTTTATGAGGAAGCCAAATTTAATCGCCGTACTTTATGATAAAGGAAGCTGTGTGAATTATGAATAAAGTTTTTTTATTTTTTAATTTTCTTAAGGAAGAATTTCTATAATAATACCTTATAGCCTCGATCATTTCGAGACCCATGTTAACGCAGTTGTAAGCGTGATTGGGACGAGAAACTGGCAACCCTGAAACGCAGTAGTAACAGTCGCCAAGGATCTTGATCCTCATGCACTGATTATCCTGAAAAAGAAAAAAAAAATATTTTTAATTTTTTATCAATGACTGTTTGTCTATTTGTAAATTCGTTCATCATAATTACTATCAATAATCCTATATAATTACATACGCATTAATTGTATTAAATTTGATTAAAGAGTACTTATTTAATGTAGAAAAAAATCTATGAAACTGATTCTACGGAAAAATGACTCCCCTTAGGCCAATGAATATTGTAGTAATGTATATTTTTTGAGTAAACTGAATTATTTTTCTGTAAAAATGTTTTTTTAATTTCCAAACAATATTCCGCATGGGTAAAATAGATAACGATTCGTTGAAAGCTTTTTTTTAACTCCTTTAATCCGATTAAAGGCAGCAGCAAATTTTTCGTGTATTGTCACGAGAAATTGGAAAAATATATAGGCCAATTGTAGGAGAGTCGAGACGCTCTTTTCTGATTTTAAAAAATCGAAATATCCTTGAATAAAAATTCATAAAAATTCTGGAAAAAAGTGGTGACGTTGGTACAAGAAAAAACTGGTTTTGTTTTGGAGAGAGCACGAGAGACAAATCGCCGACAATACGGGAGGAAAGGTGATTCGCTGAAAACGATTTTGCCACTTTGAAAGGACGATAGATCAATATTGACTCTTACGAAGAGCAAAAATGTGATTCTCTTTTCTTTTTGCTGATGGCAAAAAACGAGTGATGTCTTGCGTCACGAGATATATTTCTTAACATATAAAACTGGATATTGCGGCGATTTTCGCGCTTTTTCATTTTTGAAATCTCGGCCATTGGGGATGATCGTTTGAAATTTTCAAACCTAACGGCGTTGATAGGAAAAATATTGCGCGAAATTTCTCGTTCATTCTATCGTAAAAACGTCGTAAAATAAAAATGACAAAGCATAGGAACATAAATGGTGAAATACGTGTTTGCATTTCCTTTCTCGCAGTGTTTCAATGTTATATATATATATAACAAATTGTGAAATTGAGTAACAAAATTGTGGAAAATTTCTGAATATTATTTTTAAAAAAAGGTTTGACCCTAGAACTCGAACCTTTTGTTTAAATATCTACCCCAAATTTTTGCTTCATCGTACAACCCATTTTGCAGAGATGAAGGCCCTTAATGATCCATGAATTTTTTTGTTTTTTGAAATGAAAAAGAACTTAATTCAACTAGTGCAAAGCGCTATACTTTGCTCAAAATTAGATTTCTAAAATCCCGAAGTTAATGCGTCAGAAAGTCGAGCTTGTTAAAAGAACAGGAACTTCCGGTTGGACATTGCAGCATCGAAGAACTTTATCTCACATCGTAAAGAATAAAACAAATCAAAATAAAACTTTATCTCCAAGACCGCAATCTTGTCGAAGTTAAAAGTTTCATTGAGGCTATAAAGAAAATTTAATTTTTCAAAATTATCCACTACGACAAAAAATAGAAAAAGTAAATTTTCAAAAGGGCACAAATTCCTCAAAATCCGTAAGTAATTTTTTTTTGCTATAAAAATTTATCTTATCCCGAATGAAGTTTATGTTTTTCCCTACTCTATTCTTTACAGGAATGGAAATTATTCAATTTCCGGTAAAATATTTTTTTTTCTCTATCCGAGACAAGTGAGGCATATTGAAATTTTAAAGAAGTCACTACATCTTTGACTATCGAGAAGATTATAATTTTTTAAAGAGAAATTGAATATTTCATTAATCAAGCATGGAAATTGGCATAAAATTGCAAATTATTAATTAAATAATTAATTAAATGCGTGTATCATGTTAGATTTCTCATTTTATCGATAAATAGATTCGACGAGACTCTAAACATATATATATATTGAGTTACGTCAATCGATCACACACGAGATGCTAATAGCATTTAAGGGATGCACATATATTAATGTCAAGGCGATCAAATATGGTCTTCACGATATCCATTGTTATAATTGACAAGAAAACAGTTAAAAGGGTGCATCCTACATTATAGATTTTGCAAAAGTTTTCGAGATATGCGCCCTTTTAAAACTTGGCCCTCAAAGACATGCAAAATGCTGCAAAACAAAATGGCGTAAGTCAACGTTACTTAACTACTAAAAACCTTGAAGTTAAGCTATTTCGTTTTCCAGTCGATTTATCGTTTAAGGGATATACTGAAAGGAATATCAGATGCATTCGCGTGTAAACTGTTCCACATATATGTAATATATTCATAAATATGGAGCATTTCCAGTTAAATCAACAGCCCATATCCAGGAGTAAAAAAAAAGTATTTGCCACCAGAAAGGAAGACTTCAAGACGTGGAAAAACATGATTTTTAAGAACTACCGTACTTACAATTGCTATAATTTTTTTTTTCAGTTTTGAATTTTCTACAAATCTGCAATTACAATTATTTTAAAGGTTCTGGCATTTTTATAAATCTTTAAAAAAATGAAATACGTTGATATTTGAATAAGTTATAAACGATGAAAAATTTACGAAAAGTTCGTAAATTTAAAGATTCCATAATTGTGTAATGTTCAAAAATCATATCACGAAACGTAAAATAAGTGTGATTTTTTAGATTTTCGAAAAGAGCCTTTTTGAATTTGATTAAAAAAACTTCCCAAATATGGGAGGGGGAGTTTTCTGGTGGTGAATTTCCTCTTGTAATATTTCAAGACTCCTTTGAGTAGGTAAAAAAATCATATGGGGAAATCATTACAATGGGTGAGAATGATGAAGGGCTGTTGATTTGACGTGGAATGCCCCATACATACAAAGGGATGCGGTAATGAGGGAACGCACGTGTCAGAATATTGCCCATTTGACTGGACGACAAGTTAATCCTTCTACGTTAAATTAATTACAACAATGTATGGGGTATTCCATTTCATCTGGACCAGCTTTTTATTCTCTCAGAACTCGTTCGTCTTTCCAGCTCTGTACACACCCAAATTTTTACGTTTTTATTTACCAGCCCTTATTTGAAAAAATCAACAAACAGAAATAAAGAAAAACATGAAACTCACAAAATAAGAGGAAAGCCTAAAATTTGGTGTAAAAATTTATAAGCTTGAACCATAGTGAGCGAATCTTTTCCCCATGGATTTTAAAGCTCCCCATAGCTTATAAAATTGTGGATTGTGAAAAAATATTCGGTTTGGATTTGAACGTTTTTTTTCGTCGAAGAGAAACATGAAACAAAAAATAAGGGTGGATGAAACGTAAAGATACAAAATAAAAATTAATAATAATAATAATAATAATAATAAATAATTTTAAAAAAAACTCAGAATTCCCATTTTGGTTTTATAGTTGATTTTTGAGAAATAAGAAAAAAATAAAATTATCGATTTGCGTACTTATTTGTATTGAGTATCATCTTAATGTGCATATACTTATTATCTTTTCATTCCATATGAAACAGCTTCCTGATGAGACGCATATCTCAACGTACGTTCTAAACCGGAAATTGACAAGGCTCCCCTGAGCCACCACCTGCCCCTCGTCGACAAACACCCAAAAGATTTCTCCCCCATCCCCTCATTTACCCCGTGACTTCGACGTCTGCTTAATTAATCTTGCCATCACGTACGTTCATGATTTACATATGTGGAACGACTCTGTTCAATTTCCAAAGACGCGATAGATGCAGTATCATCGATCGATTTTCAATCAGAGGTTGCTCAGAAATCTCAGACTGGCTCTTATCTTCGAGATTTTTTTTTAGTCGGGTTGATCGAGTATAAAGATTAAACAAAATGTTTGCACACATTATAAAGAAGAAACTAGCGCAAACTGAGGTGAAACTAAATTAAAAAGTTTTTACTCAATGTAGAAAAAAATATCATAACTTACATACTTATAAATTTATAATGAAGCGGTGGAACAAATAACGCAGTTTATCTCAATAATTTCGAGAAATATTTAAACGCAGTTTTTGAAGATTTTTAAAGTTCGATCATCGATTTTTGCAAACTTTTGAATTTTCCATTTTTTTGCGATTTTTAAACTACTCTGATTTCTACAAAAATGTTGGATCTGTTCAAACCGAAGTAAAGTTGTGAGCACTTGAAATTTCGATTTTTTGAAGTTTTAAAAAATGGGGAAAAAATTGAGCAAACGGTTTTTGAATGAATATTCATTAAAATTTTGATTTTTTGAAAAATCGATTGGTAGATTCGTGTTTAGAGGTGCAAAATACATCGATATAAGGTTAAAAAAAAAATTAAATTTTGTTTTGTCTCTATTTTGGACAAATTTGGATCTGTTAATTAAAATCACTATAGCTTTTTTTCCAGATGGAATTTTTGCCTAGTGGTTAGCCTATTCTCTTTTTAATCGTTCAAGCTTCAAAACCCCCTTTGGTTCATTCATATTGGACCATTTTTCAATTCTTGGCAGATTTTTAAAGTTGCACCATCGATTTTCGTAAATTTTTGCATACCCCATTCCATTTTTTTCGGCGATTTCCAATCTGCTCTCGGTTCCCCAAAAATTTAATTAGCGGGATGAATCAAACGGCATTTTCTAAGTTAACTCGAGTCGTTTCGGGTCAATAATTTTTTTTTTTATTCGGTTAAACCAAAGCAAAGTTATGAGCATTTGAAATTTCGTCGTATTGAGGTTTCCGAAAAGTCGACTTTAATTCTCACAATAATAATAATGATAAGAATTATTTTTGAAAATTTTCATGAATCTTGTTGAAGGATGGTAATTTTTTTTTTTTATCTAATCACTGAAAAATCTTGGAGACAATATTGCGTTTTTCGGGAACGAATATCTGGTAAACGGTTATTGTTTAAGGGTGAAAAGATCAACGAGGGTTTTTCAGTGCCTATAAGACGTAAAGTCGAGATTATTGGCCCTGATGGCCAAGGGTTGAATTTCGGTAAGGTCTGTTCTTTTTTTTCCGAGGCCTTTCGCCATAGTGACCCGAGGAAAAGATCCTTCTCATCCATAAGAGATTTCGCCCCTTCAGGATTTTTCTCCCTCCTTTATCGTCATTTTTTTTTGTTTTTTTTTGTTTCCAGACACGTAACTCTAAACCATAAAATCACTGTACTCGCGCTTAAATACGTTTCGTCATAACCCCGCCGTTTGCACGTTTCTCCCCTTAATCCCACAGGAACCTTAAGAAATAACAGTCGTAACGAGAACTGTCCAGAGAAAAGAAAAGAATCTCATCTCACGGCACGAAATAAAACTCGAATGACAAAATTTCTTTGGTAATATGAAACTGGAAAGTACAATAAAAGTTTCATTAATTTTTTATTCAATTTTGAAATTAAATTTAATTCCCATAATTTCGCGCCATTCTAATTCGAAAACCATCTCTGCATCTCTGATATTACTTTTTTATAAAATACATATTTTTCAAAGTAGTGAGAAAGTTGTTGCTAATTTGAAAAAAGGTAATTCAATTGGAAATCGAATGTTTAGATTGAAAAATATTCAGAATCGAATTTTTTTTTAAATAAATAATATTATCTTCCGCTGATAGATTTCGCAAAATGTGGACTATGATGGATGGTATGTGATTTGATTATGTAGTTTTACTACTTGAAAGACACGTTACGAGGTGGAAATTTGCTGGAACAAACGTTTTGCACCAGTTGCACCAAAGCAGGAGCCGAAATTTACGAGAAGCGATAATCCGCGATTGCACATAGCCCGCGGCTGTTTTATACCATCTACATCCCCTTCTCCACTATTTACTTGGCTCACCGGAAGTTGCCACCAGCTTTGAGCAGAGTTCGCGAGAGTATTAGCCAACCGCAAACTGCAACTTGTGGAGGATTTTATTATCGTACGCCCTGCACCGGAAGTCAAGTTACAAACTCCGTAATTAAATATCCTTAATTTCCCAATTTTATGAAAAAGAAAATTTACCATCCGATTTATGCAAGTTTCATTGAATTATAAATTCGATCATTCAATAATATATTAAAATGAATATGATGTCGTTAATATTGATAATTGATGCGTTTAGTAGATATTTTTGGTATTTTCGAATTTTGTTTTATTTGGAATTTTTGTTTGTTTATGAGTAACTATTCGCGTGATCAAGTTTCTTCAATTTACTTTTAAGTCTATTTTTATTTAATTACCCACGCCGCCAAGTTAATAATTGTAATTTATGTATAATAATGTTGTTGGTCAGAATTTTGATCAACATTAAATTATTATTTTATGACTTTATTAAATTTTTATGTCAATCCAATTTGTACTGATATCCTAAATCCGAGGACTAATTACGAATGGAGGGAGAGAGAGAAGGGGGGGGGGGAAATGGAGCATAGAATATGCCGATAATTATATTTATCCTCGTCTAGGAATTTTCGACTTGAGAACGATGAATATCTATGGTATTTGCCAATGGTATTTCTCAGTTTCTTCGTGCCTCGTGCAATTATCACCCTAAATTAATATACGAATTCTCGAAATGTAAAATTTCAAGCCAGATTTTTAATTTGCCTTTTTTTCCTCTTGACAATAGAATTTTATCGATTCTTTTTAAATTTTTCGATAAATGTGAAGCACTTATTTTTCAAGGGGATTTGCGAGTGAAAAACATACAATTTTTTTCTCTTACTGATTTTATAAGCACTGTCATATAGTAAAGTAAAAATTTATAGTCTATTTCCAATCTCGAGAAAAAAAATTTAAGTTGAAAATGAATGCCGAAATGGCCTATTGGAATATTATATTTTAAATACGAATACTGCATAATCCTACGGACCGGCAGATTAAAGCTTGGAATATTGGATTCTGTTAATACTGCAGAAAACAAATATTTCTTCAGGAATAAAAATAGAAAAATGAAAAATATGTATATATATTTATATCAATTTTTTGGATCGAAACTGAAATACTGAAATATACTGAAAGTGATGTCACGAGAATTACATATATATATATCGCGTTACAGCTGCCATAAGGGCGTATCACCTCTTTTACGCCCTTATGGCATACGGGAGCCATAAGGGCGTATCGAAATTTTTTTTTCAGGAATCGACGTAATTATGACCGAAACGTATAGAACCGATGAAAAAAAAATTTTCCCAATTTTTTTTTTTTTTATACGCCCTTATGGCTGTCGAAAGCCATAAGAGCGTATCGAATTTTTTTTTTCAGCAATCGACGTAATTATGACCGAAAAGTATAGAACCGATGAAAAAAAAAATTTCCCAATTTCCCAAACGGGATTTTGAACCTTAAAAAATTTACAAAAATCTATTGTTGAACTTTAAAAATCTGCCAAAAATCGAAAAATGATCATAATGGGATGAACCAAACGGGATTTTGAAGCGTGAACGATTACGAAGAGAATGAGCTCATGCTCAAGCCGCAATTCTATCTAGAAAATAAATTGCAGCCTATTTAGTGAACCGATTGAATATTGGCCAAAATGCAAAAAAAAAAAAAAAAATTATTTTTGTTTTTCGGGCCTCATATCGATGTATTTTGCCCCCTAAACACGAATCTATCAATAGTTTTTTCAAAAAATCAAAATTTTCATGAATTTCGATAAAAAACTGTTTTGCTCAATTTTGGGCCTATTTTCAAAAACCTGAAAATAGCGAAATTTCAAGTGCTCATAACTTCACTTTGGTTAAACCGATTTCAAAATTTGTTTTTCGTACGCAAAGCTTGTGACCAAACTTAGAGAATGCCGTTAAGTTCATCTCGATAACTAATTTTTTGTAGAAATGAGAGCAGTTTGAAAATCGCCGAAAAAAATGGAAAGGGGTATACCTTAAAAAAATTACAAAAATCTATTGTTGAACTTTAAAAATCTGCCAAAAATCGAAAAATGATCGTAATGGGATGAACGAAACGGGATTTTGAAGCGTGAACGATTACGAAGAGAATGAGCTCATGCTCAAGCCGCAATTCTATCTAGAAAATAAATTGCAGCCTATTTAGTGAACCGATTGAATTTTGGCCAAAATGCAAAAAAAAAAAAAAAATATTTTTGTTTTTCGGGCCTCATATCGATGTATTTTGCCCCCTAAACACGAATCTATCAATAGTTTTTTCAAAAAATCAAAATTTTCATGAATTTCGATAAAAAACTGTTTTGCTCAATTTTGGGCCTATTTTCAAAAACCTGAAAATAGCGAAATTTCAAGTGCTCATAACTTCACTTTGGTTTAACCGATTTCAAAATTTGTTTTTCGTACGCAAAGCTTGTGACCAAACTTAGAGAATGCCGTTAAGTTCATCTCGATAACTAATTTTTTGTAGAAATGAGAGCAGTTTGAAAATCGCCGAAAAAAATGGAAAGGGGTATACCTTAAAAAATTTACAAAAATCTATTGTTGAAATTTATAAATCTGCCAAAAATCGAAAAATGATCGTAATGGGATGAACCAAACGGGATTTTGAAGCCCGAACGATTACGAAGAGAATGAGCTCATGCTCAAGCCGCAATTCTATCTAGAAAATAAATTGCAGCCTATTTAGTGAACCGATTGAATTTTGGCCAAAATGCAAAAAAAAAAAAAAAAAAATTATTTTTGTTTTTCGGGCCTCATATCGATGTATTTTGCCCCCTAAACACGAATCTATCAATAGTTTTTTCAAAAAATCAAAATTTTCATGAATTTCGATAAAAAACTGTTTTGCTCAATTTTGGGCCTATTTTCAAAAACCTGAAAATAGCGAAATTTCAAGTCAACGTAATTATGACCGAAACGTATAGAACCGATGAAAAAAAAATTTTCCCAACTTTTTTTATTTTTTTTATACGCCCTTATGGCTTTCCGAGTTGGTGTCGAAAGCCATAAGGGCGTATCGAATTTTTTTTTTTCAGCAATCGACGTAATTATGACTGAAAAGTATAGAACCGATGAAAAAAAAATTTTCCCAATTTTTTTTTTCATCGGTTCTATACTTTTCGGTCATAATTACGTCGATTCCTGAAAAAAAATAATTCGATACGCTCTTATGGCTTTCCAGCCCTACCATTGGCTGGCATACGTCCTTATGGCAGCTGTAACGCGATATATTTTATTTTTGCTCCTTAAATACTCCAAAAAATTATAAAAATGGCTGGAGACTTTCACTTTTGTACTTCACTATTTTTTTTTAACTAGACTAGAATTTGACTACAATGGATTTTAGATAAAAAAAATATTTTGCAAAAAAAAAAAAGAACCAACGGCACGCGGTGTTCCCAAGCGGTCACCCATCCAAGTACTGACCGCGCCCAATGTTGCTTAACTTCAGTGATCGGACGAGAACGGGTGTATTCAACATGGTATGGCCGTTGGTTACAATTTTGAGATTTTATTTTCATTTATTAAATACTCCGTATAATAGTAAGAATGGTTTAATTCTCTTGCAATTGATATTTCACGATTTATATATACGTGGAAAAATTGCACGGTGCATTTCAGCGTCGAGAAAGTTTGTTTGATTTTGTTTGCACACCCGCGATATATCAGCGCGCACCTTCGGCAAAATTTGCATATCCAGAGCCAAGAACCACATGGATATTTTGACACTTGCAAAATAAATTTTCCCAGTTCTATTTCACACTCGCAGTGTGCTATATAGATATAAAAAAGTAGAAAATCTTCGTGCATAATTTCCTGCAATCAAAACGATCTATTTCTATTTTTAAAAATTCCAAAAACAATCCTTATTGATGATTCAATTTTTCGAGTCTAAGGTACTTAGTCTACTTTAGAAGGTAAAAAATAGCAGATTTTTAAGATTTTTTTTCTAAGCTTCTTCATCATGATATGATTATAGAACTGTTATTACAACATTGTTGCATTCTTTGAAAGTACAAAACCAAAATTTATTTTTTATTTCGATTCTTTGAATAATTTATAAAAGGCGCCAAAGTCGAAAATATCTTGTTCCATGCCTGAGAGTTAATCTCAGGATTGGCAAGTCTGAAACAAAAAAATAAGAAAGCATTTTGAAGAGGAAGGTTTCTTACACAATAATTAACCACCGTTAATGAAAAATAGATTAAAAAATGGTGGATGTTTGAAATGAAAATAAAAATTGAATTTTTCACAATTTATTTCAAAAATTCGCCATCTTGTTTTCGATTTTCCATTAACGATCGTTAATTGTTGTGTAAAAAACCTTCCTCTTTAAAATGGTTTTTTATTTTTTTGTTTCAGACTTGCCAATCCCGAGATTAACTCTCGCCCATGGGACAAGATTTTTTCGACTTTGGTGCTTTTTATAAATGATTCAAAGAATCGAAATAAAAAATAAATTTTTGTTTTGTACTTTCGAAGGATGAAACAATGTTGTAATAACAGTTTTATAATAATATCTGATGAAGGAGCTGAGAAAAAAAATCTTAAAAATTTGCTTTGTTTCTGGCCTTCTAAAGTAGACTATATCTTAATAGAACGATTTTTTCGAATTGTAAAGTAAATTGATGGCAATTTTTGGTGTGATCAGGAGCAAAGAAAAATGAAATAAAATGGATAATACGAATGAAGTAATTATATATCTGATAAAATGCACAAATTTGTGATACTGTCGTCAATTATAATGGTTTTGTTAAAAATGCAGACGTAAATTATTTTCAATGGCAAATTGGGAACTATTTTGAATAAATGTTGCAGTGAGAAATTACCAGGCTTGGCGGAAGATTGTAATAATGTGCGATCACAAGGGACGATCTTATAAGGGACTACGTAAGGTAAATTCATTATTTACAACCGTTTTATGTCTCTTGGAAAGTCACACGAGGCTCCTGACAATGATAAGATATAGTATGAAAAATGGTTCACGAAAAGTTGAGCTACATACGTATAGACATTTTTTCGTGAAGGTGTTTTCCGATAACGCGAAGATGGGAAAACATAAGGGGACGAGCTCGAATTATCGCGACTCCTCAATAACCTTCGTACGTTATCTAGCCGGTACATAAATTTTTTTATCCACGATAGCCATAAATACAGTGGATGATTGTGATCGACGAAAAAAATTGGCTATTGGGAAAAATGTTCAAGGGGTTGAAAATCATGAAGCATTAAATTTTGGCGTAGAAACGATCAATTTTTCGCGAGAACAAAGAGGTAATTTTTTTTCTGACAGTATATTGTGTCTACTATAAAATTCAAAACTACTGCAAATGTATTTTCATGAATTTTCGATAATTAATCATAGTTCTTCTGGAGAGTTATTTTTGAAATTTTTCCATTACTGAGCATCAATTGAAAAAAATAATAACAAAAAACAAAAATTCGTTATTTTTAAAGATTCAAGTGTCTTTTTCTTTCTTCAAATTTTAATCGTCATTTTACTAAAATCTTATTGAATATACTAAAAATTGAAAACTAACAACGAATCAACAGGAACAGAAAAAATAATAACCGATGAAACAGAGAGAAACAGCGAATTATTTTTTAATCATAAATGCGTCAAATTGTTGGAGAAATTCCAACATTTTACCTCAACTAGTCAAATTCAATAGTCAAATAGTTAAATTTTAGAATACGCATGTCTGTCTCTTTCGAAAGTCGAAAAATATGCAAAAATTTGCATACTCAAGCGAATCTCGGAGTTCTCCAGACTCTGAGAGTTATTTCAGTAGCAAAATGTTTTACTTTTTCATTCAGAGATAGGAAAATATTGTGAGAATTCGATTTACCATGAAAGCTTCGGAATTCTTGTTACAGGGCACCAATTTTGATTTCAAGGCTTTGGAGGATTTTTGGCTCGGAGCGAAAAGCGCAAGGCCGAAGATTCTTGGAACAGAGAACACGATGAAGAGGATGGAGAAGAAAAATGTGGAGGAAACATCGCTGGAAATTTGATTGATGAAAGGAAAAAGGTTAGGAGATTTTTCAATGGTAGTTATATCGTACACTATCTTGTGTTAGAGATATTAGAGGTACTAATGTATGTGTAAAATAAGGCTTTTACGAAAAAGTGGAGAAACAATGTTGATATTTTCGAGTACACGTGATTCTTTTAAGGCACATAATGCACATAATATGCACATAATATATATGGAGCGTTCCATCCCAAATCTTGCTGGTAAATTTTGAAATTTATTTGATTACCCGTTCAAAAGACATTAAAGTAACAAAAAAAAACCACTTTTTTCGGTTTTTTAGTCATAACTTCTTTAATAATGGTCCAAATTTCATTTTTTTCCGTTTTTTATTGATTTTTCAGAAAAAAATACAACAAAAATTAAGACGCTTTATAAAAAAGCGTCAAAATAAATTCTAAATAATGAACAAAATACTATACAGTAACGAAAATTGGTATTTAGAATAATTTATAGAAAAAAAAAATTCATTTTCAAAAATCTAACTCAAAAAACTCATTCAAAAACACGTCGAATATTTTTGTTGTATTTTTTTCTGAAAAGGCCATAAAATAAAAAAAAAAAAAATTTTAACTTTTAATTTGGACCATTATTAAAGAAGTTATGCCCAAAATACCGAAAAAAGTGCGGTTTTTCAGTCTTTTGAACGAGTAGTCAAAAAAATCTCGAAATTTACCAGCAAGCGTCTTTTGATGGGTACTAAAAAATATAAAAAATTTGAGGACAAAAAAAAAAGTTTTTCGAACTGTCCGATTTGGGATGGAATGCCCCATATATATGGACACTCAAGGAATTCAACATATTTATATGTAAGAAAGAAAATATGGCAGCTATTTTTTTTTATTCTAAGGGTAGAATGGATTTTCGAGGAAATTTATTTTCCAGAGGAATGAGATAAATAGTTATGGAGATGCAAATTCCCGAAATACAATTATTTCCCCAGCTATTTTTTCCTCATTCATATTCCAACATTAAACCCAATTTTCTGGACTTTTATGTTCGTTGGGATTCACTCAAGTTCGAGTTTAATAAAATTAGAGAATTTTCAAAAAATTTTCGAGGGCTCCTCAACTCTTGTAACTATTCAGCTATTAAATTAAAATGCTTTACCCAAATAGATCGGATAACTATAGGATAATTGGCATTGAAGTTAGAAAAAGATCGCTCAAAGGCTTCAGATCTTGTAAAATATTGAATTGGAAAAACAATCTTTATGAAAGTTAATTTTTTAGAAAAACATTAATTCATTGATAATAATAAGTAATTGATAATGATAATAATGCAAAAATTAATAATTCATTTGATATTTTAATTTACCTGATTCTGATGTTACGAGTAATTGTAATTGATATTTTGGAAAAAAGCTTCTGGACGATGAAACTTAACTTTGCAGCCAACGTCTTGGAACGTAAATAGATTACAACTTAATGTGCAATTATACACGTTCTACCCAATCACTTTTTTCCTATTTAGGTTTATCAAAAATTAATTAAAAAATCATTCCCTTTTATGCAAAAACAAGCTCTAAAAAAAATGATTACACACTATCTTACCTGTGCAATCTGATCGAATCGCCCGAATAATTCGTTGAGGGTCTTGACGAGATCCGAGGCGGATAATTGCTCAGAAAGTGGCGTGAAATTGACAATGTCCGCGTACAATATACTGCAAACATGAGAAAGGAAAATGTTAATCAGGCATTGAAACAAAAAAAAATATTACAATGAATCGGGCTCAAATAAATCAATAAGTTGAAATTGTCAAAAAAGAATAATCATTGGTCAATCGAGAAAAATTATTTTTCTACAGTGTTATCCTTGCATTTGTTATCCTGCAAATTAAGAACATTTCATAACATATTTGCTATCGTCGTTGCTCATCTTTCGAATTCTTCGAAATGGGACACACAGGAATAAAAGTATTTTGCAACAATGGGATGTAATTTGCAGAGTTGCGTTTTCATTTCCCATTCTATATCCTGTTCGTTCATGCCACGGCTTTGTCCGTATAGATAAAAGTTGGGAAAAATGGATCATCCCCTAATTCACATATCATACAAAAACTAATCGAGTGTATTCAAATCAAAGTACAAGGGATGAATATCGGCGTCCTTTGATCCAATTTTTCTCTTTCGACAATGTGAATTCGACAATTTTTTTATAAAGTAGTATCATTATTTTGTTTAAGCAATTAATGGCAAAGACGAAAAATTATTTCCGTGTCCTTGGAATAATTAGGAAGATCGTAAATTAGCTTAACAATGTTACCAACGATTTATTTCAAATAGCAAAATAGACACGAATACTTGGTGCGTTTTGGCGAATATAAAAATCGGCCCAAATTAGGGGTTGAATTTTTTTTTATTCAATGTACTACCTGCCTGGATCATATTCACCGAGTTTCCCCTTTTTGGTCTCCAGGAATTATCGCCTCGTGAGTCAATCGAGGATTTGACTGGACGAGAGTAGAATCCAGATATGGGGATGAAATTGAATGTATGTATATGGGGTATTCCATGTCACGTGGGACTTTTTTTTCTGATTACTTTCGTTTTTGAATGTACTTTCGGAAAAAAATACAAAAAAAATGTAAGATACTATAATCTATGAAATTTTTTACTTTTTTGAGAAAAATCATCTTTTTATCGAAGTTCGTCATTTTTTTTTCACTCAAAACATACTTTGATCAATTTCGAAAAAAATGCCGCCCAACCTGGAGTTGCTCGACATTTCCTTCTATTTTTTTTTAACGATTGAACGACATTTTTTTTCTCAATTGGGCTTAATTCACAAAGTAGCGCTCTGAAAAATTTTGAGGATTTATAAAGAACCTCGGAATTTAAAAAATTGAGAAGAAATAAAAAATTGAAAGTGGTAATCGCCGAATTTTTTTTTTCAAAAAAGTAAAAAAAATAGAAGGAGAAGTCGAGCCACTCCAGGTTGGGCGGCATTTTTCCGGAATTGATCAAAGTATTTTTAGAGTAAAAAATAAAATAAAAATGGCAAACTTCGATTAAAAGATGATTTTTCTCGAAAATGTGAAAAATTTCATAGATTTTAATATCTTTAAATTTGTTTATTATTTTTTTTCGGAAGGTACATTCAAAAACGAACATTTTCAAAAAAAAAATACTCAATTAGTCAATTTTTGAAGAAGTTATAGTCATTTGAAGAAAAAAAGCTTTTTCTTTTAGGTTGGATAAAAAAATTTGAAAATTTTCTGGAAAATGTTTTTAATTGGGTAGAAAAAGAAAACAAAATTTCAGCCAGATCGAAAGGGGTCGGGTTTAAAAGTGGTCGATATGATATGGAATGCCCCATATGTAGATTTTTAAAAATTGTTTTTTACCTCACGTTGTTGTGACGCTGAACGTACATCTCGTGAAATCTCGTTTGCTTATGCTTGCTTGCTTCCTGACAAGCATCCGCCATTTTTAACATTATGCTGCGTTTCACCTATGTACAAAAATTTGAAAAAATTAATAAAGTTGAAAAATTTGCCTAGACATTTCGAATAAATTTGTCGAAACCACGTTTTTTTAAAAACATGATCTTATGATCTAGAATATTAACTTTAATTTGCTGCAAAAATGTTGTAGAAATTCCGAAATTTAATTGAGAAACTTTGGATGATAATTTGAACGATTATGAAAAAAAACGTAAATTGATATTTAAGGGATCTATCAGAGGGTTTCCTTCTTTAAACCTGATTTGAAGCTTTTTGTTTTCTATCTATTTATAATCTCAATTAGATTATTGTATTGATGTTATTATCTATTCAGAATAATAATTTTTTTTTTACATTTTAACGGCTTCAGATGATGAAAAAGTGCTCATTCGTCGAGATTCTTCAAGAATTGCGAATTTGAATAAAAAATATTTCTAATTTGGATTTTGTTGTTCATTTTTTTCAAACAAAAAATAAATCAGGGTCGAATTAAAAGTGCTGACAATGCAGAAAGTTACTACGCTTTTGTCATCTCGTTATTTCGACCCTTATTCATTTTTACCGTAGATCCAACACTTCCGCTTCCGGCCACCGGTGTATGGTGACCGATAAAGTAAGTTTGTTGCACTAAGTGGCCTGCCAATCATCGTAAGACGCAACAAAGAGAAAAAAACATCCCTCTCGAGGATACTTCCGGAAACCATCAATTACACCGCGGAAGCGCTATTTTTCATAATTTTTTTTTCTCCTCTCATCTCGAATTATCTGTAAAATGCGATTTGCGTCGTCGTGGAAACTTATTTATAGCTCAACATTTATCACATTTTTTTAATACAAAATCCTATTGCAACATCCTTCGAAAAAAAATTGTCCCTGAAATCTCGAGAATGATTTTAGTTTTTTTTCTCTCAAAATCATAAAATATATTTTAATTTTTATCGCGAAAATTTTTAACGCAGATAAAAAAAGAATTGCAAAATTATTTTCATACGCGTTTTATTTTTATCGTTCCAACACCAACGCGATGCATTCTGAAATAAAAGTAAGGTCGAATTTACTGGAGTTGTCCCGTCGTTTATCAAAAACAACGCCTTTTACGATTTGTGAGGAATAGAGAGAAATTTTTTTTTTCCAAATCATTCAAATGCTTTTACTCTTTGTCAAACAAATTTTTCCCTGTGAAATCAACGAGATTGAAGCGTGGTCGGAATTTTTAGCTTTTCAGAGGATTTCCGGTAGAACGAGAGGTAATATCGCAAAGTGAAGTTGCGGTTACGTGAGGGAAATTCGATTTATTCGTTTTAACGTGAATCGCGCCGCAAATCAAATGAAGAAAAATTCTTTGGTTGAAGGAAAATATGAAATCTGGAAAAAGGTATGATAGGTGAGATTGCACCGAGTTATAAGTCACGTGGGAATGAAATTGGTCCGAATAATGCGAATAAACTTCACTATGTGTATAAATATATAGGACGTTTCACGTCGAATCTGATAACTTTCAAAATTATAATTTTTTTCCAATTCTTCAAGGTGTGAATAATGAATTTCATTTTAACCCTTCAAGAAGTTACGCGAAACAAATTAAACTTGCAAATTTTAAGGATTATAAATGTAAAATATAAATTTCCATTTTTAAAAACAAAACTGTATAAATATTTTCAAAAAAAAAATTGAAAAATCAAAGGATCCGTAAAAAAATGTAAAAAAGCGTTATTTGAATTCCGTTCTTTTGCTTTGGACTGTAATGGATTTGTAAAAAGAAAAAGAGCATGAATGAAGAAAAAATTCAATTAAACTTTTCGTCCGATTAATCGAGAAAAATAGTGTGTGAGATATGCAAAAATATTTCCGTTCTTTCATGGAATTCCAGTAATGTCGAGTGGAAATTCCATGGGGATTTCATTGTCTTCTTTTCTAACTTTTTTTTTCTAACTACCTCGATCCTTGTCCTCGATGAATCTCGTTCCAGGTAATGTCGAGTGGGAATTCTATTGGGATTTCATAGTCTTTTTGTCTGAATTTTTTGCTTCCTCATAGAGGAAGCTATGTTTTCGTGAAAAATTTTTTTTTTCGAGATTTTCATGTCAGTATGTTCAAAATATCCTAAAACACCGAGACCTCATTGAAGAAGCGAGCCGAAATTTTGCACGTAAGCTGAGCTCCACAGCCCCTTTGTTTGTTATGAATTTTGCAAAAATTTATCGACGTGTGCGAATTTTATGCGACTTTTAAATTGTCAAAAAAAGGGCGCGGTTGCTCTATAGCGTTCGCAAATTTTGCGATATCGGGTTAAAAAATATTATACAGATAGTTTGAGTGTTAAAGATTATTGCTATTGAATTTCGCGAAAATCGCTCAAGGGATTCGCGATTTATAAAATTTTGAATTCTTTGCAAAAAGCGCGTGATCGCTCTAGCTTGCACATATTTCGTGATACCACGCCCAAAATTTGTATAATGGTAGTTTAATGAAAGAAGTTACTTGGTATTCAATTTTGCAAAAATCGCTTGGGCCGTGCAAATTTTATGCGATGTTGAAATTTTCAAAGAAAAAGCTTGATCGCTCTAGCGTTCGCAAATTTTGCGATATCAGGTTAAAAAAAATTATACCGATAGTTTGAGTGAAAAATATTGTTGGTATTGAATTTCGCGAAAATTCCTCGAGGGATTCGTGATTTGAAATTTTTTTTATTTTTTGGGAAAGCGCATGATCGCTCTAGCTTGCACATACTTCGTTATATCAGGCTCAAAATTTCTATAATGGTAGTTTAGTGGAAAAAATTACTTGCTATTCAATTTGGCAAAAATCGCTTGAATCGTGCAAATTTTATGCAATTTGAAATTTTCAAAAAAAAGCTTGATCGAAAATTGTACGATACAAAGCTGCCGTTTTATTACACCGATAATCAGAGGTAGTAAAAAAAAATTGCAAATCGGAAATTTGCACATCGTTTCCAGAGTATTTTTCCGTATTTACAAAGCTTCCTCTATGAGGAAGCCAAAACTGTGACAGCCAACATTTACTAAAATTTGCTAACATTTCCTCATAGAGGAGGATTTGTAAATACGAAAAAATACTGAGGAAGCGATGTGCAAATTTCCGATCTGCAAGTTTTTTTTTTAGCTATCTCTATCCTTGTTCTCGATTAAATTTTCAGAAATACGATGATTGCACATAATTCGAAGGGAGTGGTAATAAAAAAAAAGCTCTTGCCTCCGCGGCGATGTAAGCCGGAATAACGCTGAGCAACAGTTGTTCCTGCTGTTCTCTCTCGCATTCGAGCTTTATCCTCGACTCTATGACGATTTTTGTGCCAGCGAAGGTCCTTCGATGAGCACGTGCAGTTAAATTACGGTAATATATACCGGCAAGAATAGCGGCAAAGAGCAAAATGCCATCACCGGCGACCTGAAATTTCAATGAAATATCGTGAGAATTTTACTGAAATTAAATAATTTTTTTTTGTTCATTACAAAAATTAAACGAGAATGTACAAGGAAAAAGCAATAATTGTTCTTTATTAAGGTACTAGTCTACTCTGAAAGGCCCAAAAAATCAAATTTTCAAAGATTTTCTCCTTTATCAGATATGGCTAAACTGTTTATACAACATTGTTTCATTCTTCGAAAGTACAAAAAAATAATTTTATTTTTTATTTTGATTCTTCGAATATTTTTTTCCGTATGGCTGACAGTCAATCTCAGGATTGGCAAGTCTGAATCAAAAAAATAAAAAAGCATTTTAAAGAGAAAGGTTTCTTACACAACAATTTACCACCGTTAATGAAGAGTCGATTTTTAAAAAAATGGCGGATGTTTGAAATAAATTGTGAAAAATTCAATGGATCATTTTCATTTCGAACATGCACCATTTTTTTTTAATCAATTTTTCATTAACCGTGTTTAATTGTTGTGTAAGAAACCTTCCTCTTTAAAATGATTTTTTATTTTTTTGTTTCACACTTGCCAATCCTGAGATTAACACCCGGCTATGGGAAAAGACATTTTCGACTTTGGCGCCTTCTATAAATTATTCAAAATGAAGAATAATATTTTTTTGTGTGCTTTGGAAGGATGAAACAATGTTGTAAAAACAGTTTTATCGCCACCTCTGATAAAGGAACTGAGAAAAAAAAATTTTAAAAATTTTCTTTTTTTTTTGCCTTCTCAAGTAGACAAGTACCTTAATGATAATAATTGGTTGCAAAAATTATTGTATTAATTTAATTATTGTCTCTGGTAATTATTTATTATTTTCATTGAAATTACAAAATATTTCATAAGGTTTTAAATTTTCTGAAATTTGGCAATTTAAACAAAATTTCTGTAAATGCACAAACTTTCATGATTTTGCAGCTGACAAGCTTTAACTTTTTATGCGAATGTACTAGATGCGAGATTAGTTTCTAATTTGCAGTGAATCGTTCAAAAGGTTTCAATGTTGTCAAATTTTCTAAATTAAAATAAAAATTGAATTACAATGATGAAAAAAATGAGGAAACGGCAAAACACTGTCACCAACGATCTGAGATTTCACAAAATCTCTAAAATGCATTAAAATTTTTTGATTTTTCTGTCTTTTATGAAATTAAACGATTAAAAAGTAGGAAAATCAATAATTAAGCTTCAGCAATGGTGATAATTAGTGTGACAATTATTACGATAATTTTATTCGATAACTAATTAAGATAAATGATAAATAATTACCAGAGACCATTCTCTGTTAATTACGTTACAGTTTCGTAGAATTTGAAAGGCTCTTGAAATTTCCAAAATCGTAAATACACGAATTTTCGTGATTTTGCATCTGACGAGCTTGAAATTTATGTACAAATGATCTAGATGACGAGAATTGTTTTTAATTTGGAGCTCGAGGGTTTTTCAATTTCGTTAAATTTTTGAATTAGGGTTTTTTGGTTTTTTTTTTTCGTCACCTGATAATAAATCACATCGTCCTCAATGTGATACATGACGAGGCTTCTTGCAATATACAATATTGCCATAACGACGGCGATTAAGGTGGGTCGCTGCCTTCTTATTCTGGGTAGCACCGCGATAACGGCAATGACACAGGCGAAAAGTGGCAATGAACCGCCAAGTACGAGAATCGCCGCCCCGAGAATGATCGACGAGGTCATACCGATGGCAAATCTCGCTCTCGTCGATGCCAGAGTCGATGGGAATTGCGTGACGACGAGGAGGCTCAACGACGAAACGAGCATCACCGCGAGGCACGAAGCGGACACCAAAACGAACGTCAGATCCTGCAAACACGCAAATTGAAAATTATTGTTACAGTAAGATACTTCCTGATCAAACAGCGGCCAAATTTCCAGGTCAAATATTGATGATCGATTGATCTCGAGGGCAAAATTCATTTCCCCCTGAGAGGCCTGAAAAAAGAAAAATTTAAACGTGCACGACTATTTATTTTTTCATTCGAAAAATATTTAATGAAAAAAAGTGTAGAGAAATGATAATAAATATCATAATTTTGTGAATTTATAATTAAAACAGTGTGAATTTTATTTATTAAAATTAATGAATTCAAAGAATTCATGTGTCATTTTTATTTAAAATTTATAAAGAAATGTTTATTTTTGTTGTATTTATTGCATTGATTTATTTGCATATGCAATTATTCCCCGGCAAATCTCTTTTGACCAATACCGATGCGAGGTGTAAAATTTTTTAATCCCTTCCGTTCCTTTGAAACGAATATGAATCTTCGTACAAAAAATATACGTACTGCAAAAACAATTGATGTAAATTTGGAACTCAATTTGGAATTAAATAAATTAACTTGACCCAATTAATTTGCTAATTTTATTTATTTAATTGACTTAATTAATTTGAGACGTACACCAGATTGTAAAAAAAATATATATATACATATTGAGAAACGCTTACGTTTGTGAATTTATAATTAAAACAGTGTCAAACAATTTTATTTATTGAAACTAATGAATGAAAAGATTTTCATTTTTATTTAAAATTCAGAAAGAAATTTTTTCTTTTAATTGCATTTATTGCTCGCCAAATCTCTATTTTCACAAATACGAATGCCAAAAATAAAAATTTTTAATCCCTTCAGTTCCTTCATTAAATAAATAAATTAACTTAATCCAATTAATTTGCTAATTTTATTAATTGAATTGAATTGATTAATTTGTTGTTTATATGTAATTGCACTAAAGCAATTGATTATTTATTTTACAAATGATAATTTATATAAAAAGGACATACACCAGATTGTAAAAAAATATATCTATATATGAAAAACTTACACATTGAATGCTCCATTCTTTTTTATTTCAAAATTACTATCCACAAGACAAAAAAAAATTATTGTAATTTTAATTCACGTGAGCTGTCATAAAAAACCATATTTTTTTATTAATAATCACTCGATTCATTTGGTCCAAAAAAATGTTATTCAAATACAATTTTAAAATTGAGATAAAACACCAAAAACAAAAATGTCTGATTTTCCATTTGAATTTTTCTTTTTAAACTGTAATAATTTTTCTTTCACACCACGAGAAAATGATTTTTTGAAAATGATTTGAAAAGGAAATTATTATTTTTTATTTTAATTGACGTGTGACGTCATAGAAATGATATTTTTCACGAATTATTCGATTAATTTCGTCCAAAAAAATGTTTATTTTTTCATTTGTATTTTTCTTTTTAAACTGACACCATTTTTCTTTCACATCGCGAGAAAAATTTTTTTTGCATATTGTTGATTTTTCGACAATTTACCTCGCGTACTATTTAATTGCGATGAGTTTATTAATGCACGAAAATTGTTAGAATTAGAATATTATCGCGCGCGAAAAAATGCCGGCTCATGATCAGCTGACGAGGCGCACTAGGAAGGAAGAGTGGGGGGAGAAGGGGGGGAACGCGTCATGAAAGCTTTCGCCCCGAAAGCGCGGACAAATCGACAGCAATATGTAAACAAACCCGTGCCTAAGCGTTGAAAAAATGAATTTAATGAATTTATATGATAAGATACACGCTGTCTCAAGAATTATTTTTCTCATTGTGAAAAACGGCACTGCGATTTACGTTCAAGATTCTGATTCTTGGGTTATACACTGCGCCATACAATCAACGATATCACCGCGTACGACGCTCGATTTATTCTCACGCCATTTTTTTTCATCCATTGTGACACGAATAATAATTCGCACTTCAGGCATCACCGTTCCCTCATTGTTATTCGCTCATCACCGCGCTTTAATTACGCTGATTTATATTGCACAAAACCATTAATATATTAACATGTACGACATAAAATCTTTACAAGCTCTACAAAAGCTCAACACTCAGCTAGAGCTGACGAGAGCGCTCCGGCCGCTGGCGACTTGCAAGTGGCGCTACCAAACGGCCGTCGGCCAAAGGCCCGACAAAAGAGGGGGACTACTGCCCCAACTTTCCGCCACGAGAGTAGGCAAGAGTGGGGATACGGAGAGGGGTAAACTCGAGAGCGCGCTACTCGTAACGTGATTCATAGTAAATTCCACAACACAAAAACAGGCGAGACTTTGTTTACGTTTAATAATATTCTGTGGTCGACTCGTAGAATGAAATAGAAATATATACGTTAATATATATGAATCGAATAAATTGTGAATATTCTGATCATCTACTTAATGTGAATGAATTAAAATGAATACAATTATAATAAATATATTTTATACATTGTATATTAAAAATATAAAATATATTTTAGATAAATTTTTTAATAACTGCATATATGTACATATTTTTCTTTCATGTATCGTCAATATGTATATTTATACTTAAATATAATGTCAATGTAAAATATATAAAAATATAAAAAAATTAATACATAAAAATTATATATTCACATATTATTCCATTCATTTATTATAACACTTGAATAAATTTTTATTTCCTTTCAAGAAAGACTTGGGCCGAGTATTGAAAAAATATATATATGTAATATATCAATTTATATCATATTTATAAAAATCCTCAACATATTTACTAATGTTTAAAAAAAATCCTCGAATATTTTCTGAGATTCAAAAACTTTCATGAATTTTCAGGTCATCGGACAATCTGAAATACTTTCGAATTTAACTTGACCAGTGACCATATTACGCTATTTGAGATACTGAAATGGCGAAAAGGAAGTTGCATTCTGGTTGAGGTAGCGGAAAATCGGAAAACTCAAAGGCAGGAAACCGTCCTGTTTCCCCTAGACTTCTTCATCCCCCCTCCCTCGCTTTTTTAAAATCTTTTTCGCAGTAATTGCATTTCGCAAATTTTGTAATAAGCATTTGAAATTATCCCGACTTTTTCAAACAAGAAGAGCGTCTGAATAATTAAAACAGATTAACAAATGTAATTAAAACCATTTTTTTCTTTCTCTCTAATAAAAAAAATATTTCTGAATCTTTTGAAGTATTTCTTGGGTATTTTATTTTGTAGACAAAAATTACGAAACCTATGTATAATATTTTTTATCAATAAATAAACATTTTTGTATTAGGAAAAATTGTTTTGTAATTCCAAAATATGTAATAAAGCACTTTTTTAAGCTTTTCAATCTCGTTTTTTTTCTTTAATCATTTCCACGCAAGTTGGAACGCATTTTTCAGATTTTTAGCCAAAAAAAGCTGCAAACAATACTTTAATCAAAAGTTTTTCTTTCATTAATAATAATTAATAATAATTAATAATTAATTTTCATTTTTCAGAAATACTCCATTGAATACTGCTTTTATGAATTAAAATATATTCTATGTTAATGAAAATTTATCTAAAGTGCAACTTATACGATTTTTCTTTAATAAAAAATTCATTCTACAAATAAAAAAAATATTTTTAATGAATTTTTTTTGCGAATTGAGTCAGAATGAAAGAACAATAGTTGGTTTTATCGATCCTTTACGCACTACTGAATTTATTTCCGACCCTTCGGGGCTTCGAATTTGTGATATGTACCCTGTTGGATCGAAGAGAAATTCAATTCAGGAGCCTTACAAAATAGAGAGAGAGAGAGAGAGAGAGAGAGAGAGAGAGAGAGAGAGAGAGAGAGAGAGAGAGAGAGAGAGAGAGAGAGAGAGAGAGAGAGTGAACTCGTGGAGGTACCTAATCGAGTAGAAAAGTCTCGATCGGGTCAGACATTCGTCGTCGTTGTTTTCACACTGACTGAGCTTTACTTCGCTGATTCATTACAACTGTTTACAACATTTTTTTTCAATTCCTGACCTTTTTTTTCATGATTCCCCAAAGTTATAATTTCAATGATTTTCTAAAAAAAAAAAAAAAAATGTTACCATATTTTTTATCGTCTCCAATAACAAACGAAAGGAGAGAAAAATGGAAAGTCATCGATCTTCGTGAAAAAAACGTGATCTATATATATCTTTTTTCCTCTAACCTTTCATAGAGAACATTAATTTCACAGACGCGTTTTTTGCACGTCTTATTAATTTTTCATCTATCTTTTTTTTCTTTTCATCTCTCGTTTGAAATGAAACGCACAGTGAAAAAATTAGCTTGCATTTAAGGGTGTGCAGCGAGATAGAGAGAGATAGAGAGAGAGAGAGAGAGAGAAAAAGAGAAAAAGAGAGAAAAAAGTAGAGCACCGATCTGGATAACGTCCTCGCCGGTGATTTACGTTCTTTCGTCATGGTGCCATGATTATTTTTATCCATCCACCATGTACAAAGATATGTACATTACATCTCTATATGTATGTGGGGCATTCGACGTCAAATCAGGCGTTCATCGGCCTGACCCCCTCGGATTTTGATGCCCAATGAATTGTGGGTTTCATTTGGTCCAAAATATGACCTCAAATCTTTAGAAATTTTTATTTCATTTTTTAGGGGTTGCCCGAGCTAAAAAATCATTAAATTGAGGGAAAACAGAAAGAGGGGCCTTTTTCAAATTAATGAAATTTTTTTCACCGAAACTAGGGTTCAAAACAGATATTTTCGTCATAGTTCGATAATGGGCCAAAAATAATCACTATTTTTTTTTTTAATTTTTTCATTATGATTGAATCATCCATTTTATTTCAGGTCGTTGAGGCTAATAAATTTTCGAAAAATGTTGTTGTTTCAATCTTAAACCAAGAAAAAACATCAAGTTTCACTAGAAAAATATTTTTGTTGTTGACATTCTCACTACAAGAAACAATCAAAATAAGAAATTATTTAAAAAAAATAGTAATTATTTTTGGCCCATTTTCGAACTATGACGAAAATATCTGTTTTAGGTCTTAGTTTCTGTGATAAAAATTCCATTAATTTGAAAAAGGGTCTTCTTTATGATTTCCCTCAATTAATGATTTTTCAGCTCGGACAACCCCTAAAAAATGAAATAAGAATTTCTAAAAAATCCAGGTCATATTTTGCACGTGGAATGCCCCATATGTATGTATGTATGTATGTATGTGTGTGCGCATAGTATCTAGGGGTTGATAGTTAACATGGAGGTGCCTCCAGCGAGAAGCAAGTTCATTATTATATTGGACATTCCAGCCAATTACGACAGCGATTGCAATTCACAATTTCTTTTGAACAAAAAAAAATTCTTTATCAAAAAACTGAACTGATGAGGAAAAAAACATCCCCCACCGGCTCCTAATAATTATTATGATCGAACAGTGTGAAGGCATCCAACCTTGAAAATAATTTCAGGATCAGCCTTTATTGAGATTTTCCAGAACCGCTAAGAATTTAAACATTCTTGAATTTTTGTTCGAAAAATAAATGATGGGTCTAAAATGTACAACTAATAAGCGTGAATAATATTAATAATATTAATACATTGATATTATATTATTATGTGATATTAATATACTAGTAACATTAATATTAAATGATAATACTATTGATATAGTTGTCTCAAATGTAGTTTTTAAGGCGGTATTCTGGTCTAGAGATATAAATTTTGAGCGTTTTGTCAAACTCGATAAAAAAAAACAAAAAATATTTTTACAACACATTTATTAATATTTTGGCAATAAGCCAAAAAAATTTCGAGAAAAAAAATGAAAACTAAATAAGTTATAAGCTGGTAAAGTTGGAGCTAAAAAAGGAGTGTGCTGGCTGAAACGATTACAACCTTTAAAGTCATCCGATACAGAATAAAAAAAAAGATTCTTAATAAGTATGAATGTCGTTTTATTCCCTATCTCAGAGAAAACGAGGGGGAAAAATGCGCAAAATGGCGGCCGTCTGAACAAACAAAAGCGTTTTTCGACTCTTTTTTCGAAGTTTTTAATTTTTTAACAATAGTAAAAAAAATAATTTAGATAAAAAGGGATAGGGGCGATAGAGAGTTATATATTGAAGATTGATAAAAAATTTGAGGTAAATCGGTTGAGTAGAATTTGAGATATCATGTCAGTCGTGGTGAAAAAAGTAGTTTTATATCATTCAGTACAATAATGGACGCTTTTACGTCCGCAAGCGGACGTGAAAACGTCCATATTGCACCTCGTGATATAAAATATCGTACATCACTCGGCGTAAAAACATTTTCATCTCAGTGATGCAATGTACTATTATTGCACTCCGTACGTAAAGTGCCCATTTTTCGCACTCGTGCAATATAATGTTGTATGACACTCGTACGAAAAAGCTTTATCGTACTCGTATCATAATGTACTATTGAGAGAAACGTCTATATAGTCTCTGCGTCACTAAAATAGCTATAACTCCGTAAATTATTGAAATTTGAAAATTTTCTTTCGAGGTCATATTTTTAAGGGTCGAAATTTTAAGAATATACAAAAAAAAATGATTTTTTCAAAATTCTAGACCAGAATACCCCCTTAAATCGTCCACAAGCTCGTTTTTCAACTGTATATTTTTTCCCTTCGACCTCAATGTTCGAGTAAAAGGAATTTATTTATTAAAAACGGTGAGCATTGACTTACATTGTAATGGAGAACGCAGAGTGCAACGAGGGCTGCAAGGGAACCGAGTGCAGCGACTAAAAGAGTTCCCGTGTACAACGAGGCGGTTACTTTACCCTCGTATCTGTCCCTAAGTTTTTGCAGCTCTTTGACACTACCGTCCTCATTCGTGCCATCGCCCGGACTCTCTGAAAACGCAAATTAACAATTCGCATTTAAAGCATCGAATGTAAATAATCTTGATTGAACGTCGATTCGAGGCAAAATGTGATAATCAACGAGATAACGTTGAATCTTTATTTTTCGGGGTCCGAAAAAATCTATCATCGAGAATTTACTATTATTAAATCAATGTTCCAGAATTGATTTCCCAGTTAATGCAAAAATTATGCCTAAACAAAATTTTGACTTTTCCTCCCAAAAAACGCGACTTTCATGATGTTATTTACTTTGTATGTTGATGTTTAACACAGAAAAAAAAAGAACAAAATATTTTTGGCAATGGATATTGTAAACTGGGGTCATTTTGACCCCCGGTGACCACGGACGGTTAAATTTTTCGATGTTTTTTTTCGATAATGATTGTAATGGATGAATGAACGAAAAGAGTTATACGAAAATTGTAAATGCTGTGTAATTTGCTCATGTTTGTTGGTATATTACGTGCCGAGAGACTATTTTATGCCAGAACTTTTCACAGCCATGCTGATAATGCGTACTCGGTCTGGCAATTTGTCCCAAGGTATTACGAAAGTGACACAAACACACGATGTGCATTAAGTTAATTAATTGAATTGTTGCACGAGAATTCTCAGAGGAGTGTCGCACGAATAATGTAACAAGCTTATTATCGAAGTACTCGAGATAGAAAAAAAGGTGAGGGCTTAAACTCAGTCAGTTGTGAAAGTCCAAAAATTACTTTTCTCAAAAACGATGATTTTTAATGAGATATGTATTATCGTTGGGCACTATTCTCGTCGGGACTATTATCGTCAAGGACTATTATCGTCGGGGACTATTATCGTCGGGGAGTATGATTGTCGAGGACTATTATCGTTGAGGACTATTATCGTCTAGGACTATTATCATCTAGGACTATTATCGTCTAGGACTATTATCAACGAGGACTATTATCGTCAGGGACTATTATCGCTGAGGACTATTATCGTCGGGGACGATAATACTTCTAGACGATAATACTCCTAGACGATAAGACTCCTAGACGATAATAGTCCCCGACGATAATAGTCCCCGACGATAATAGTCGCCGACGATAATAGACCCCGACGATAATTGTCCCTGACGATAATTGTCCTTGACGATAATTGTCCCCGACGATAATAGTACCTGACGATAATAATAGTCCTGGACGATAGAAGTCCTAGACGATAATAGTCCTAGACGATAATAGTCCCAGACGATAATAGTCCGAGACGATAATAGTCGTAGACGATAATAGTCCTAGACGATAATAGTCCCAGACGATAATAGTCCGAGACGATAATAGTCGTAGACGATAATAGTCCTAGACGATAATAGTCCCCGACAATAATGGTCCTTGACGATAATAGTCCCGGACGATAATTGTCCCCGACGATAATAGACCCCGACGATGATAGTACCTGACGTCAAAAGTCCTAGACGATAATACTAGTCCTAGACGATAATAGTCCTAGACGATAATGATCCTACACGATAATAGTCCTCGACGATAATAGTCTAAGACGATAATAGTCCTAGACGATAATAGTCCCCGACGATATCAGTCCCCGACGATATCAGTCCCCGACGATATAGTCCCCGACGATATCAGTCCCCGACGATAATAGTCCTCGACGATAATTGTCCCCGACAATAATACTCCTCGACGATAATACTACTGGACGATAACAGTCCCCGACGATAATAGTCCCCGACGATAATAGCTCCAACGATAATAGTCCCCGACGATAATTGTCCTTGACGATAATTGTCCTTGACGATGATTGTCCCCGACGATAATTGGCCCCGACGATAATAGTCCCCGACGATACTAGTCCCCGACGATAATAGTCCCCGACGACAATAGTCCTAGACGATAATAGTCCTAGACGATAACGGGGGGACTATTATCGTTGGCGACCATTATCGTTGGAGACTATTATCGTCGGGGACTATTATCGTCGGGGACTATTATCGTCCAGTAGTATTATCGTCGAGGAGTATTATCGTTGAGGACAATTATCGTCGGGGACAACTATCGTCGGGGACAATTATCGTCAGGGACTATTATCGCCGGAGACTGATTTCGTCGGGGACTGATATCGTCGGGGACTGATATCGTCGGGGACTGATATCGTCGGGGACTATTATCGTCGGGGACTATCATCGTCGGGAACTATTATCGTCGGGGACTATCTGACTATCTCTGAATTTCTCTGACTATCTCCGACTATCTCTGACTATCTCTGACTATCTCTGACTATCTGTAACTATCTTTGACTGTCTCTGACTATCTCTGACTATCTCCGTTCATCTCTGACTACCTCTGACTACCTTTCACTATCTCTGACTATCTTTGACTAACTCCGACTATCTCCGACTATCCGTGACTATATCCGACTATCTTTGTTTATCTCTGACTATATCTCACTTTTTCTGACTATCTCTGACTATCTCTGACTATCTCCGACTATCTCTGACTATCTTTTACTATCTCTGACTATCTTTGACTATCTCCGACTATCTCCGACTATACCTCACTATTTCGACTATCTCTGACTATCTCTGACTATCTCTGACTATATCTGACTATCTTTGACCATCTCCGACTATCTCTGACTATCCCTGACTGTCTCTGACTATTTCTGACTATCTCTGAATATATCTGACTATATTTGACTATCCCTGACTATTTCTGACTGTCTCTGACTATTTCTGATATAATGTAATTTTTTAACAGATGGCAACAGGTCACCGACGAGCCAAACCGATTGAAGCGGGGTTTGAAATAGCCGTACGCGTCAAGCCACTTCGTGATAATTCTATCCCTCCTCAATCGGTTATTAGTCAAAACGCAGTCATCCCGTTGGCCGGAAAAAGTCATCGATCCAACGAGGATTATCGTTTCGGTGAGTTCTGCTTGTCAGAATAGTTATTCCATAAATTAATCGCAATTAATTCTGTAAATCAGTCACCGGAGGATAAAAGTTCTTGTTTGGAAAATTCATGAAAATTCAACTTCGATATAGCAAGATTGTATCATCTGAATAAATTGGGGGAAAATTTGGAAGGCTCTAAATTTCACGACTTGATGTCACTATTGTTTCAAGATAATGTACCGATTAAATAGCAGAGAAGGAAATCCACCCTTCTCACCGTGGAGAAGGAAAATGGCAAAACGACGGGAAATTATGATTTTTAACGCGTTTTTCTCGAAACTACGTTTTCAAAATTTCGGGAAAGCACTGACTAAAAGTTATTCAACCGATTTGGCTAAAAATTTTACCCGTTATTTTAGACACACATAGGTAAATACCTAACCTATAAAAGATTCAATTTTTTTAAATAATAAACGAATTTTTTCAAATAATTTATCAAAAAAAAATCGATTTCAAAGATCTTTTTGTTCACAAGACCGCCATTTTATTTTTATTTCTTAAAATATGCATATTATAGTTCAGAGATCTAGAATTAAGCCTACAGAACAATAATCTCTTTGGATTTTCGATTTCAGATGACAACGGAAGGCTGTAATTCCCCAAAACGAGTCATCTTTTTTTCGAGGACTCCACTTTGACGTACACAATCACAAACCAATTCATGTAAAATTAAGTAAACAACAATTTTTTTGTACTCTTCAAGATACAAAAAACAACATGTACAAATTTCAAAACGATCGCATTTTATTTTGTTATTTAAAAAAATTAATGAAAAAATGTCGAAATCAGGCAGAGAAAGTGTGTCAGTCTCAAAGTGGAAAGACCGCAAAGTATGTAATGAGAAGCTGAGAATATTATTGAGGGCTTTGAAGCAAATAATGTGAAGGATTTTGTCAAAAAGGGTTTGTGGCTTCGAGTTTGGTATTAAACGTTAATATTCAGGAATATATTTGGAGCTAATTTTCTCTGACGATTAAAGTTTCGTCACTTAGCTCAGCAAACTTTCGTCTTTTAGATCCCTATCTTGTTCAATCCCTCAATCAAACAGCGATGAAAATCTCTACAGCGTCGTTTCGTTCTCTTCATTGTCGTCTCTCGTGAAATATTCACTCCCCCTCTCATAATTTTTTATTAATTACGGTCCAAATTAAAAATCTTTCAAGAATTCTCATTCTGTGAATTTTTTCGAAAATTCAAAAATGCTTTTTGAATATGAAGATATCATTTGACGAGAATAATTTTGTCCGAAAGTTTTAAGGGGCACGATCAAAACTTCAAACGCGTTTTTTTTCGAAACCACTTTTTTTTTTAATTGGCAGGACAAATTATTTGAAACAATTACTGCTCATTTTTTGGCCAAAAATCGATTTATTTTTGCAAAAGTGCACCATATCCATAAAACTGCATTTAAAAAAACCCCCACGTACTTTCATAGCCAACGGTATATAGATTATAAAAAATTGTTGTTCTTTGTTTTTTGTTAAAGGTTTAAAAAAGGTGACTTCAAAAATTTACTCTATCGCCGTTATTTTGTATCAAAGTAATATTTAAAAAAAAAGGTTTTTTCATATTTCAATATGTTTCAAATAAGCCCTCTGAAAAGAACTTTTATCCTTTGTCCATACTTCAAAAAAAAATTGGACGGGCTGATTCTGATTCCCAGTTCAAGTAATAATAGTTATTTCTCTAATTAGTCCTGGGAAGTAAAAATAATAATATTTCCCTGAACTGTATCCTCGCATATGGAAGCGTACGAAGGAGTTAACTCGATTTCCAAGTTTTCCTCACATCTGCCGCGATATCTTTGAGTTTGCTGTTTCGAGAATCGAAAGTTTTGCAACTTCAGGTCGTTGCGAGTGGAACAAACGAGTCAAGCGACAATTAACCGACAGAAGGACCGCAATTCGACATCGCTCGGAGCATAGGGCAAGGTTCATTGCGCCCTTTTGCCTGTGAGTAGATAGATGACACGTAAGTTACGATGTGGGGAAAAGCGTGCTCCGTTACATGTAAACTTTACATCGGCCTCGGGCATTCGTCCTCTCTCCCTTAAACCACCCTAAGTGGATCATCCAGAGATCTGCATCCATATCGCCATCGATATACAGAAGGCTTAAGGATGTTTTGCCTTGTACAGTCCTAGCCAAAAAATGTATTTGATCGAAATTTCCGTACTTCGTGATACAATAAAAATCTGAAAAAATTCAGCAACATTTAACATGCCATAAACAACAATTATCAATAATAATATTGCCCGAAAGTTATTAATAAATTTCTTAAACAAATAATTATTCAACAATGTTTCCACAAGTTCTTTTTTTTCTTAAACAAATCGAATGCGTTGATTTTTCTGAACGCTTATGAATTTTTTCAGAATTTTCTCTCTATTTTGAAATTTTATAAAAAACATTCTGAAATACAAACAAAAAACTGCCAATTTTGTATGTTTTTGTATACGGGATTATAATCAGCTTTGAAAAGTTTCAAAGGCACTAGGCCAAAAAATACATAAATACAGCCACTTTAAAAATTTGAAAACGGGAATTTCAAAATAGAGAGAAAATTGTGAAAAAATTTATATGCGTTCAGAAAAATTAACGCGTTCGATTTGTTTGAGAAAAAAAATAACTTGTGGAAAAATGGTTGAATAATAATTTGTTTAAACAAATTATTAATTATTTTTTTGGCAATATTATTATAGATAATTGTTGTTTATGGCATGTGAAACGATACCAAATTTTTAAAGATTTTTATTGTATCACGAAGTATACGGAACATTCGATCAGATACAATTTTTGGCTTGGACTGTATATGGGGCATACCATACCAAGTCGACCTAAGTGTGATCCTCGACCTCGCTGATTTCGTTTACAATTTTTTATATGATTCTTCCAACTCGAAATAGCATTCAGAATTTTTTTCAGATTTTTAAAACCAAATTTGAGTACGTTATGATTGTTTGAACATTTTTTTCGAAAACCTCGAGGGCCGTAATTTAAAAATCTGAAAAAATTCTCAAAAATCTGGTGTCAAAAATGAAAATTTTTGACCCAAAATTCATGATGTCCGGGCTTTCGCTTCCACCTCGGTTCTAGGTTTTCATGAAGAAAACGTAAAAAAAAATAGATGCAGAAATTAACCAACTATTTTTGGAAATTGTTGGTTAACGATAAAAATATTCAAGCCACTTTTCACGGTAGATCAATTTCTGCATCTATTTTTTTTTACGTTTTCTTCATAAAAACCTAAAATCGAGGTGGAAGTAAAATCCTGGACATCATAAATTTTGAAACTTTTGAATGTGTCTTGCACATGCAACCATGAGCAAGACACATTTAAAAGTACTCGATACTTGTACTCGAAAGAAGTACTTCAAGTACAGAAAAGTACTTGAAATTCTCAAGTACGGTACTTCAAGTACATGAAGTACTTGAAAAATTGAAGCACAGTACTTGAAGTACTTTTTAAGTACTTTGTACTTGCAAGTACCTGCAAGTACCGAGTATTGTCAAGTACTGCCCAGCTCTGGATATAGATTGAAAATAATCCATGAAATGCGTTGAATATTTTACGCTTTCGGAATAAAAATTTTCATTTCAACTTTGATTATGGGAGGAAACAGGTGCGAGACAAACATAAACGAGGGTGGAATTTCGACTTGGGCATGTAAATTGCCAAGAGGAATATCTCGTTTTTTTTTCTTATTCAGCGAATATTGGCGACTTGCCAGAACGACAGCTGTTTCACGTTGTAACAGTCGCTACTTTGGGCCGAAAAAACTCTCCACAACAGCTTTTTTCGCTCCAACAAGTTACACTTGAAACCCTCGGGAAGCTCCTTCTCAGACTGAATGTATATCGATAAACGATAGTGTTAATGCACGTCACTTCGCGAGGCAAGATAGAAAAGTGAAAACGAAACCCTCGTCAAATATTTTGTGCTTTTTCCTTATTTCTCGCCCTCTCTTTTTCCGTATTGAACGAAGGAGAATATCAAAGGCGAGACACAGATGTGCATTAATCACAGAATGCTTTTTGTGGGGTGATTCTGCTTTTTAAAATTCTGTCAGCATGTGGCGGGAAGATTTTTTTCTCAATTATTAATAGTTTATTATTTTTGAAAATTTCATTTATTCGAAAAGTTTATTTATTAAGAAAATAAACTTTTGCAGTAGTTTATTTATTTTTAAAAATTTTATCGACAGCTGTTCGTCCACGTTTGTCCTTCCTATTTTTTTTTATCGAGATTGGAAGATTGTTAAATAAATAATTGACAATTGCGATTAATTTGAATTGAACATGATAAATTTTGAAACAAATCAATAAATTTCAGGGATTCTATGAGAGGGAGGAATAATGAAATTTTGTTTAATTGTAAAAATGCAGAATTAACGAAGAGAGAAATAAACAACGAGAAATGAGGGTCGATGGAAAAAAATGAAATGTCCGTAAGGTATGATTAATATTAATCGTATTTTGCGTTAAATTGTCGCAACGGAAGTCTTCATAATTATTATAAATTGCAACGCTGACAAAGAGTAATAAAAGGAAACAGAGGGGTCCGAAAAATCGTATATCCCTTTGTCTGGTCTGGAGTGAATTTCGTTAATTGCAAAAAAAAAAAAAAGACAGCTCTCAGTGAGGTCCTTTGTTACTTTTTGGGCACTTTTTATCTCCTCCCGGGTTTGTTTTAAATTCACGTATCTCAAATTTATCACGTACATCGAGATCCCCTTATTTTTTAGAGTAATATGCTCTGATTAATAGATTATTACAAAAATACAAATTCCAATATCGAAAATCTAGGATTGAAAAACAAAACTAGTTTGCGTTTCATAATTATCAACGTTGGCAGACCATTATTGTAAAATTTAAATTTTCTTTGAATAGTGTAACGAATCGTGATGAAAATTAGAATTAGAATCAGAATAGATAGAAAATTAGAAAAGTTAGAACCAAGAATGTGATATATAATGAGAACCCGGCAGGAAAACAGCAAATTTTCGAAATTTTCTATCAAGATTGATGCAAGTCATTGCTCGAAATGCTATCGAATTCATACATCCACGATTAGAAAAAACAAAAAAAAAAATTTGCAATTTTTGTAAAGCCTTATTTTATCGTTGATTTTTCGTGATCTTCGAACTTTGCCAGCTGATTTGGAAATGAGATATTGGGATGAATTTCGCGATATTATTTTAGTATGCAATATGTCCCGTATCGATGGAACAAAATTTTTCAAATTGTGATAAAAGGGTCTAGAATTATCAGTCATCAAAATCGAATAGGCATTTGAAATCAATTGAAATTTGGGCCAAACGAATAATCCATTTAACAATAATCTAATTAGAAATCTTTTATTCTTAATTATTCTTTAATTCTTTTTTAATTATTCTTTAATTAATAATCTTTTAACAAAAAGACTACGCCAATATTGGGCAAATAATTTAAAAAACTTGTTTAATTTTTGAGAGAAATTACAAAAACCAAGAATGGTCGGTTTCTTTTAAATTTTTCGTCGAAGAAATATGTGTGGAAATTTGTATTTTAAAAAAAATCTCAATTCTGGAGGATTCAATTTTTTGAGCCAAACGACACTCCAAAAATTCTACATCGTGAAGCAAAAGAGCGCTATACTTAAGTCGATGATCGTGAAATTAGATGGGAAAAAAAATCTTCAAGTCATCTCTCAAATGGTTATTGAGGAAAATGCTTGCCCACAAATCCCACCTGACTCAATCCGGTCCCAAAAATAATGGCACGCGCGGTCGATTGTCACGCAACGAAGAAAATATATTTATAAATATATCCTATTATTTCACGGGACGATTCGTTAGCGTGTCAAAAAGTTGGAGAGAATCGATATGAACGGGAGATGACATAGGCGTAATATATAATTGTGAGGAAAGGAACCAAGAGGCACACGCACTACTCATTTCTCGGCTCGTTATAAATAGAGCGAACAGAATCGAAAATAAACTTAGCCCATGTCCGACGTATTTAAAGCCTGATATATCCTACCCCCACCCTTCAATGGTGCAAGTTGCACATTTTGGATTAATCTTTGTCAAAAGAGAGCCCTTGCACATTGCTTCGAGAAATTACGTATCTACAATTGCCAATGTAACGATAAATAATGTCGTAACGAATAATTCGATTTTCTAGGTTGCAATCTGTCAGAGGAGGAGAAATTAATTCGCACTATTTGAGGCGAAAATTGAGCAAAAGGGTTTTTAATGAAAATTCGTGAAAATTTTGATTTTTTGAAAAAACTATTGGTAGATTCGTGTTCAGGGAGGAAACATACATCAATATAAGGCGCGAAATTTTTTTTTTTGCATTTCGGCCCAAATTCAATCGGTTCTCTAAAATGGTTGTTACGTTTATTCTAGATTAGATTCTGGTTTTGTCTTAAGTTTGTTCTCTTCGTAATCGTTGAAGCTTCAAAACCTTGCTTGGTTCATTCGATTCCGATCATTTTTCGATTTTTGGCAGATTTTTAAAGTTCGACCATCGATTTTTGCAAATTTTTGCATACATTTTTCCCATTTTTTTCGACAACTTTCAAAGTGCCCTCATTTCTACAAAAATTAAGTTATCGCCATTCTCTAAGTTTAATGACAGCCTTAAAGTACAAAAAAATTTTTTAGAATGAGTCAAACCAAAGTAAAGTTATGTGCACTTGAAATTTCGCTATTTTGAGGTTATTTAAAATGATGCAATAAATAAGCGTCAATTTTTATCAATAAATTATTTGAAACTGTAAAATTTTTTAAATAATTTGTATTGATTTGTTATTAGATTTGTCCTATTTATTATCAATTTATATATCCTCACACTGCAGGCAGAGTTTTTTTTTGTAAAGCAGCTTTCAAAAATAGATTTTTGTTTAAATAAAATGTATTTTTCTGGTTAGTCTAGTTCTTAGTTATTATCATTTGATTGCTTATTAATATCAAAATTAATATGTTATTTATGCAAACAATTCAAAATAAATATCCTTTAATCCGTTTTGGGGCAAAAATTATTATTCCTCGTTAAAGGAAATTTTTCTTTATTTTTATTCTTGACATTGTTATCACACGATTATTTTTCGAGAATTCATAGCATGAAAATTTAGTCGATAAAAGAATTTAATAAAAAGTGTGTTCCTTTTTAAATTCATCATCTTATCCATTCGGACACTGTTTGGGATAAATCATGAATGAAGACTCACTGCGTGAGTGAATCGTATTCAAACAGCTGTTTCAGACAAACAGCTGAGATTAGTCCCAATTCTCATGTATTCAAGATTTCATAAACAAAGAGACGACGAGGCTCGTACAGTCAATTTTCTCTCGACTATTTTGAAAGTTTATGATAAAAAAAAACCTCATCGTCAATCAATAATCGTTTTAGCTTCTGCTTCTTTGCATTTTTTGAAAAATATTCAAAAAGCTGTAATTTAAATTTTAAGATACAATTCTGAAAATTGACCAATATTCGCTTTAGAAAAGAGCAGCTGATTAAAAAAATTTCGGTAATTACTATTTTCAAAACCTGCTCGAACAAAAGAGAGAGCCATAAGAATGGAAGAAATTTCCATTATTTGCTATTTTTTTCGATATCAAAAAAGGAACGGCTAAGCAAAATTTTTTGACAATGGAGGGGAATTTTTTTCTCGTTAGAATGATATCTATGTCTATTAATCTTTCAGATTTTCCATGAAAATGATTTTTTTAAACTTCCATGAAATTAATTGAATATATGCTTGATAAGATAATATTAACCCGATCCTTTGATAATTATTTCTGTATGTAAAAACAATTCTTAAGCATTGACAATTTTTGTATCCTCTTTCAAGGGGTGGATTTCCCTCTCAAACGATTTCAGTCGAATTGAGATAATGAAGTGTGGATGCGATGAAGAACGGTCAGCAAGAACGAAGTTTTGCTGTGCCATCAAAAGCTCTTCCCGTTTTATCTCGGTAATGATAATATCGCAGATAATTGACGCAACTCGCATCTCGAGAGCGGAGGTCAGCAACAATTGTTTCTAACTCAAGTTCAAGTTCACTGACGATGCGAATTACTAAACGCGTTGCACGATTCAAAAGTTCCGTCTCGGATTCTTCATCGTACGTTCAATTCCTTTCTAAGGAAATGGAAAAAATTGCTTGAAGGGTCAAGTTTTTATAAATATGTTACAACCCCGTTCAAAGAATATATTTTAGTCCGAAAAAATTATTGAGTATTCTTAAGATGTCGATTTTTGAAATGCTAAATTCCCGTATAAATGTATAATTTTGATTATCCAAAAAAAAAAAAACTAAAATATTTTATTAATGAAATTCATTCTTCCTAAGAAATTTTTGAAATGAAAAATCGTTGAAATTTCTTTTGGGGTCTTTATCGAGGACTTGAGATTTTGTAATTCACAAGCAAAACCTGAATCTGACTGAAGATGAATTGGAAAAAAATGGAAAGAGAATGGAAAAAATTGCTTGAAGGGTCAAGTTCTTGTAACAAATTTTACAATCCCGTTCAAATTATATATTTCAGTCCAAAAAAAATCCGTAATGTTCTTAAGATGTCGATTTTTGGAATGCAAAACTCGTATAAATGTATAATTTTGATTATCCAAGAAAAAAAAATACATTTTTGTTACTTTTTAAAATATTTAGAGCTTTTTTCCATAAACTTGAAGTTTGCAGAATACGGTAAATCCACGAAGAATTCACGAGGGAAAGGATTGACAATTGCAATGAGAATAGTTGAAGTCGAGTTGTAAGAAACAAATCCGACTTGTGACGAGGATGGAAAAGAGTTTGGTGAATTCTTCTTAGACACGGTATCACGTATATTTTCTCCTCTATACTTTGTTGAACAAAGAAGAATATACGACGTGACATGCTTTCCCAGATCGCACATTCGTTTCGATTTACCATCGTGAGCAAGTACAAAACATCCCAAAGCTTAAAGAGCGTCGTAAAATGATAAAAACAAAGATTTCTTCCCTCATCATTTTGTATGCTACGCCAAGATGAAAACAATTTTTTTGTATAGTTTAGTCCATGTACAAAATTGATTTCAGTTGTGAAAAATATGAGTAAAATACTGAACGAAATATGCCAAAATTCGTCAAAATATATTCACGTCCATAATGAAATATATTTTTAGAACATAATTTAAAAAAGAAATTATAGAATGTTACATTTCACATTTGAATGACGCAAATTTTGGATAATCAATTTTTTGTAACAACGTTTCTTTTCAATGATTTAAAAAAAAGCAAGGCAATACAATTATTTCGTGTCACGAATTATTGGGCTCTTGAAAAAATAAGCAAGAGTTTGCACGAAATGTGCTAAGATCGGCCGAAATATACTCATTAAAAAAAAATTTGTCGAAATATTATTCATGTGTATAGTAAAATATATTCTCACAATTTAGTTAAATGAAAATATTTTTGCAAAATAAGATTTTACATTATAAGAATAGTGAAGAATTTTCGATATAAATTTTCTGGTATCGCCAAATATCGTAGCATTGAAAAATTACTATTTTAGTTCCTTCATTTGCAAATACATTTGTACAGAAAAATATAAGTATAGAACAAATTTTGCCCCTCGAGGGATTGATGATGCGATATCATGGAGTGAACTCGGGAAAGATAATCGTGTTTCGCAAATATATAGAGAATAAAAAGACCCCGGGGGATATAAAAAAGTCAAGCGCAAGTGGAGGAAAATGAGGGGATGAAAAAAAAAGTTCCATGTAAGGCATTCCAGGCCAAACCGGTTGATCAATCTTTTTCGATTGTATTGTTAATTTTTTTTTGCATCTTCCAAGAATCTTCCGAGACGATGAATATATTTGACCGATCCAATAGATTTCCCCCTAATCGTTACACCGTATAATAATAAAAAAATTTTTTACTTCATTTGAAATTAAAAATTTAATTTAAAATTTAATAATAAAAATAATTTAATTGTGAGCGAGAGAAATTTGTTTTCGTCAGATATGAAAGGAAAAAAATGCCAAGGTTTTTCCGTGACACATGGGAATGAAGGAAAATCACGGGTGGATTTAATCCAACAAGGGCCGAGAGTAAAGAACGACAGGTTTTTTTTTTAATTTAATACTTTTTACGCGCTCGGACGTCTGGTATCGACAGGCAATTGTTAACAGGACTTGGAACAAACTGGCAACGCATATTGATGGCCATTACTAGAGCATGTGAAACGTCAGGCAACGATGACGTTGAAAATTGATGAATAAAACAATGAATTTTTACTGTGAACTGTATTTGGTAAGGTAGTCGTTGCGTTACAGTCAATTTGATGGAGTAATGGCATTTGAAGAATTGTTCGTTTGAGTTTTTAAGAAGAAGAGAATTCTTCAACAGAGCTGGGTAGTACTTGCAATACCGGTACTTGCGACGTACTTGAAGTACATAAAAAGTACTTCGAGTACTTAAAAAGTACTTCAAGTACTTAAAAAGTGCTTCAAGCACTTAAAAAATACTTGAAGTACTTAAAAAGTGCTTCAAGTACTTAAAAAGTACTTCAAACACTTCAAAAGTACTTCAAACACTTAAAAAGTACTTCAATCACTTAAAAAGTACTTCAATAACTTAAAAGGTACTTTGAGCACTCAAAAAGTACTTCAAGTACTTTAAAAAAATTTCAAGTACTTAAAAAGTACTTGAATTTTCAAGTACTTGGCCTGTACTTCGAGTATTGTACTTAAAATTTCAAATACTTTTCTGTACTTCAAGTTCTTTTTTCAAGTACAAGTATCAAGTATTTTTAAATGTGTCTTGCTGAAGGATGCATGTAGAAAGCCTTTGAACATGTAATTGAAAATAATATTTCGTGACGCATAAACAGTCCCTCAACTGTCGCCTATGACAGTTTTTGAAGACGAACACGAAGTTCGAGTAGTTTTAACAATCCATGTATTATATTCTTTAATCCTTCTTTTACAAACATGTATCAAAATAAATCGTAATTGCAATCATCGATGCTATTATTGAATTATTTTTAATTCCTTGTTTAAATACTTTTGTTCCAATCTGCCTAATGTTATCTCAGTGTATCGCACAAGGTGAAAATATGTTTTGATACAAAAAGTTCTCGAATAAAAATCAAATGAGAATAAAAAATTAGATGTAAGTACTTGAACTTACGAGATATACCTGAATACTTGAAAAGTACTTGATAATTGATTTTTCAAGTACTTTTACTTCAAGTACTTACGGTACTTTGTACTTTAAGTACTTTCCGGTACCTTTCCCAGCTCTGTTCTTCAAGGTCAGGAAACTCAAAATTGTCGAGGTAAAATATGAAAATCAATGAACTGACATGTTTTAATTCTATGCGCCGTACTTAAGATATTATACTGAGCTAAAGTCGAAATTCTAGATGCAGAAATCTTCAAGGTCATTATTAAGTGCTTCCTATTCAACGCACACAAAAAATCGTATCAAATCGTATTACAGGGGCAAAAACTTGTTTTTATTTCAAAACAAAATTCACATCATTATAACTAATAATAACAACGATAATAATTTGAATATTGTATCAGCTACATTAATATTGGATAAAAACAGTGAAGCCAGAAACACGACGAAAAAATCGAATTGATATAATGTAAATTTTCCATGTAAAATGTGCATTTTCACTCACCCTCGTCATCCATGATGCTTTCGTCTCTCGAATCGCCTGTGAACTCTTTGCAAGACTTTTTCAATATTCCCCTCGTTTCCCTTGTCTTTTTAACCTTATTTTACGCACGCGAAAACTTCATTTTTTTCCACTCCGTTTTTTTCTTCAATTTTCGACTCTCCGATCGGGCTCACCGTCGAAATTACTCTACCGATAAAGAAGAAAACCAAGTTTTTTCGTATGATTCTTTTACACCGATTCGTCGTTCAACTTCGCGGCGATATAAAAACACTGAATTTACTGGTTAAAAATGGCCACGTACGGAAAAACTATGATAAAATGAAAATTTTCTTAGTTATGGAGTAAAAAAAAAATGAATACAAAAGTTAGGCCGAAATGTAATGCAAATTTACGAGAAAATGCGTGGCGAAATTGACTCTTCGTCGCAATTCCGTGGAATAACGGTTTTTTTGCACTTCCGGGTACCGCGGATCTTCTTTTTCACAGTTTTCGACATTTCAATGGATATTTACATCAATCTCAATACCGATGATCAGTTTTATCGGCATTAACGATTTTAAAACGTTAGCGGAATAGAGATTAATAAAACACCGGCACCGGTGACGAATAATCAAGCGTCTTCTGACGCATAATAAACCGTGATGCTTTCGCGGCCGCGGCGGCAGCTCAACTAACAATAAGTTCAACTGGTGGGTAAACCGTAAACGTCGCACGAGAGCGAGCGAGTGATGCTTCGAGGTGGGGGAATGGCGCGTGCCCTTCAGCAGTTTCCGCCCACCACCGACGCTAATTTCAAGCAGAGCTATTTTGTGTATACGCGATCGTCTAGACATTGGAAAAGGGCTTACACGTAAGGGAAAAGTCTTTTTTCTTTCAATGAGTGTTGAGAAAAGTGAGCTAAATAGTGCATTTAAAAACATGTATAGTTTCGTTTTGTTTTCACAGCGACAGGAAGAGCGCGCTGGCAGCGCCATCGGACACCGACGGCATAATCGCGTACTAAAATTCGTGAAAAACACAAACATGCATGTTTTTTTGTTTTTCGATTAAGAAAAAGATTCCGATGCGTGATATTTTCGATAGAAAAATAATTTGTAAGAAAAACAGTGATTTCTCAAGCTAAATTTTGAGATATTGAGCTTTCATTTTTTATCCAAATACTTGAGAATCTGAAGATGCTTAAGTAAAAGTAGAATTGCATAAAAACTTTCACCTCTTCAAGCGATTTTTCCAAAATTCGATTCTGGTGCTGTTTCCAAATTATTCAAAAATTTAAATAATACAAAGTCGTACCAATTTCGAGATTTTCGAAAAAGTTTGTGATCCTCCTGTCAATTTGGGCAAATTTTGAGATATCAGATTGAAAAATATCTCGACCGACGTTTTGTATCCCATTGAGATATAAAGTGATGAAAATGCCGTGTCAATTGAGAATTCGTGCATTCCCAGAATTTCTTGAATTTTCCCTATATTTCACACGTATAATAATTCTATCCAATTATATTTCCACGGTGCCGGTGTTAATTGGAAGTTCTCGGATCTCATGCTCTTCCATTTCGCTCGTCACATTTCTGGTCTAATTAAGGCATAAATTATTCGATACTACGTGAAATTCTCCGCTTTCCATCCCAGTCTAGAACTGACTATTTAAAATCGCAATCAGCCATCTAATTCGACGATTCGCAGCGACGGGAAGCCTTATAATTGTGAGAGAGTACCGTGATCGACATTAATTCGAATTTTCCACCAAGAAAATCATTTTGTAAACATACACTAACGGCGAAAAGTTTCCGGACAAAACTTCAAAAAAGGTCTGGAACGTTTTTTCATGCCATTTCGCCGGAAGTCAACGTAGACTAGTTTAACAAGCGGCATTTTGAAGGAGAAGAATTCGGCGTTATTTCCTGATTTTTAAATTATTTTTACAATTTGTAGATTTGGGCTGTATTTTGAGAACAACTGTTTTTTGCCTTTTTCCCCTCTCTTCAGGCGCACCAATCTTCCAGAAGATATTTTTAAATACATTTTTACGATTGGATTCATAAAGAGGAAAGTTCGAGCTTCAATTTCCTTTTTTTTAAACTTTGAGCGATTTTGTGTTCCAAAGAAATTCTGTTCATTATGAAAAAAAGAGGACACTTGAAAAATCTCGTATAACACGAAAACAAAGAGGATTCATGAAAAACTTCGAGATATTAGCAAAAAGTTGTGTCTGTTTTTATTGAGTGCAAAGAAATTTATTCAGATGTTTTTTCCCAACATTTTTTTTTCTCATTTTCTGGGTCGGAGCTCGGATCATTCAATTACCATAAATCGAGAACTATGGGATTATTGATGAAATTTCAGAACCGGAAAATACTTTATTTACCATTTTCAACACATTGGATTTTTTTTTCAAATTTCTTTCCCTAATTTTTTTGCTCTCCTCTTTGTTTTCGTGTTATACGGAATTTTTCAAAAAAAATTTTCACAAAAAACAGAAAAACTTTAGAAAAAATAATCGCTCAAAGTTTTTAAAAAAAGGAAATTGAAGCTCAAACTTTATGAATCCAATCATAAAAATGTATTTAAAAAATATAGAAGATGGGCCTGAAGAGAAGGGAAAAAAGCGAAAAACAGCTGTTTTCAAAATAGAGTGCAAATCTAAAAACAATTCGTCAAAATAATTTTAAAATCAGAAAATGAAGCCGAATTCTTCCCCTTTAGAATGCCGTTTGTTTTTTGAAATGTTGTCCGGAAACTTTTCGTCTGTTGTGTATTTTTGTTTCAATTTAACGAAATCTTTTTAAAAAAAACTAAAAAATCACCCGCTACTCTCTCCAATAAGGGATGATTGATTGATTTTGTGGGATTCGACGAAAAGGAATTTTCGTGGTTTACTTCTGGGTTTAAAAAATTTGCCCTCCACGATTAAGAGTGAAAAAAAATATTTTCGTAAATTATTACATCATTCGTGGGAGTAAACGATTCTGCGCAATTTGGTGAAAAAAACAATAAGAAAACGATAAAGAGATAACGTACATTTTCTTGATTCGTGTAAATGAAAAAAAAAAATTGTATTTTTAACGTAAACGCCCGCGGCGACGTACCTTGGAATTTTCTTTTTTTTCTTCTTTCGTCTCAAAAATCGCGAAAATGAAAGAAAAAAAAACGCGCCATCGCGTTAACGTCGAAGATAAATTATATCATTCGTATGTACAATTTCCGTTATTTCGATATCACAGAAATTCCATTTCCCGCTCGATGCCGACGAATTTCAGTTGCTCGGTGGGTCCGTATCTGAAAGTAAGAATACAAATATTAAAATGAAGAATGGAGGCGGTCAAAGTTATTTAAAAAGGTGAAACTGTCGATCAGCGACATTTCTGTATCCCAAAAGCATCGAGATTTGTTTTTCAAGCCAAATGGTATATTATTTTTTACGAAATCTCAATGAGTTCTTACAAATGAACGTTGGGTAGACATTTTTTCTTTCTTTTCAAATTATAATTTAAAGAAAATTATGAATTGACTCACCTGTAATCGAAAAACAATTCTTCCCCCGGTTGTATTGCCCTCTTCGCGAATATTCCTATTCTATGATCTCCGTTGACCATCATTACTTTCGCGTAACAATTTGGATTTATCGAGTGATTGGCGAATCTTATTTTGTTGCCCTTTCTCGTAGCGTCGACGACAAAATCATTGTTGAGATTGAAGAGAAAGCTGCACATGTACTTGTCGTAAACTTTTCCACGACGATCCGCCTCGTCCTGGCTTATTATTTCGCCGCAATATTCCGATATAAATTCGTTTTTACCGGCTGAATCTTTGAGAAATATACCCCAGCCCGCAACATCGGATGGTGCCATCAGCAGATGTTTGTCTACAAATAATATAAGGGTAAAAAAAAAAATTTACCGAATTTTCTACGATTTTATTTAGATGCTTTTGAAAATGCTTTTTGCCATTCAAATTTTGTTCAAGGGCAAAATAGTCGTCAATGATTGAGTCAAAGTTTCGAGAACAGTCAAAAATCTTTAAGAGGAGGTTAAATACCGACATTATTTTTGAAATCCTATATTATCAACTCAAAATCGGTGTCCAAACTTTCTCCGATAACGGTGGATAAATATCAATGAAATTTATGAATAAATGATGAATGGATTGCAAAATATAAATGCGAGATATAAATTAACGTTTTCGTTCATTGCCACTCACAGCTCAGACAGTTTGGATGGAATTCTGATGAGAAAATAATATTTATTTCATAAAAATTCCATGGTGCTGCCCTCTTTCGCATTTCTGTGAACTTGATTTCGCCATTTCGTTTTTCGATGAAACACTAAATTTATAAACATTCATCTCCTGGTTTGGATTCCAAACTTACGTTGCGGTTTTTTCATAAAATAATGTCCAAGACGCATCGATATTCGTACTTTTATGTTCTTCATGGAGCCTCACTCTTAGTTTTAGCCTAAATGCAGTACAAACATTATAATTTAATATTTTCAATTGCAGATTCCTGATGATAATCGGCTCTGTAATTTTTTTCTTTGTTTTTCGAAAAAAATTTAGTGAGGCTCCATTTGTGCCATAATTCTAATGATACTGTCAACATTTTATTTATTTCCATCCATTCGTGCCAGAGCAAGTTCGGAATCCATTTTCGAGGTGCTAATGTCGGTATTTAGCCTCCTCTTAAGGGTAAAACAAATTTCTCGAATTTTCTACGATTTTATTTAGATGCTTTTGAAAATGCTTTTTATCATTCAAATTTTGTTCAAGGGCAAAATAGTTGTCAATGATTGAGTCAAAGTTTCGAGAAGAACAGGCAAAAATCTTTAACGACAATAATTGGAAAAAATTCCAATTGAACAAATAATAATTGTGAAAAATGTTGTTTATACTCACGAAGACCACGCTGAACGCTGACGTTTTTGCAAGATATTCTTGTTATGTGAAATTGATCGGCGCCGCAAGTCTGACACAAATCCGGATCGCACTCTCGTACCGCCAAATAACAGGGACATTGCTTCGTGTTGCACTGAGCCTTGCAACGACATCCGGGAAAACGATTTTGACACTCGCTGCTGCATTGACAAAATTTTTCGCAAAAATTTTGCGCCTGTATGCAGGGACAAGAGTTGTCGCAAGGACGACCCGGATGATCGCACGGTGCAAAATTGTGAACGTGATTTGCGCCTGGAACGGAAGTAACTATTTTGTATCAAATCTCAATGAACCGGAAGTTAGGAGAAATATTTTACATGAGCAATGACGAATAAGAAAGATTGTGAAAATAAGAATTTGCACATTGCTTTCTTATTTTTTGTGTGCAATTGAGAATTTTTGCTTTCTAAAAACGGAAACTTCGTGCACAAATAATGCTAAAATCTCGAAACATTCCTATTTCGTTGCTACAAAATTTCTCGTAGCAGGAAACGGACCAAAAATTTTACCGGAATCTTTTTTCAGCTGGATTTTTCTGCAGTGCATCGACCACAGACGATGTTTCTTCTTCTTTTTTCGTGGTGGCGTAAAATCTTTTAGGCTCTCGATAGCCGGTATGTCCGATGCTTCCTTCTGAGCAAATTGGTAAACTTCCTGGCAGCTTTTCGTGAGTATTATTTGCGCGAGGGCGCAAGGATTGCCGGGAAATGCTTTGTGAAGCGAGCGAAATATACTCTGCTCGGAGCCGGTCCATGAAAAAGCGCTCTTTACACGTTTTTCAATGCCCAAAAGCGTGAAAGGCGTTTGGTTTTCCGGCTGTGCCTGATCCTCGACCTCCTGCTCGTCCTTCGATTCTTTGTTGACGTTTTGCTTGAAATCTGCAAATTTTCGTTATTTTTTTACTCTTACTATTAAAGTAATTCATATTTTTTTGAAAATTCCTCAAATAGCCCCAGATAATTGATTAACCTTAAATATTACATTTATAATAATTTTTATTTTTTATATTTCATATATAAACTTTTTAAAATTAAACAATTTGAAAATTTTTAAAAATAATAAAATTTTAAATTTTAAATAACAAATTTTTTTTTTGACACAAATACAAATAGAACTTTTGAAATAAATTGAATTTCGACAAGTTCCATTATTTTTTTAATACCAATATTATACTGATTATTTAATCGTATTTCTAAATTTTTTGTTAATTCTATACTTAAAATTTATAATGAATTTGAAATTATTTTAATTAATAAATTTAATTATTTAAATAGATTATTTTTTCAACTTTATTAGTATTTATTTTTTTTTATTCAGGTGAAATATTTTTTCCTTTTTGACAATTTAGTTGACTCACCTTGACAACTTCCACCCTGACTGTATTTATTGCTGTCATTGCTATCCTCGCTGCTTGCTTCGTTTCCAGAATCCACACTCGCTTGTTTACGAACTTTTCGCGGTCCACCGCGTTTTTCATCGCCATCCTCGTCCTTTATGTCCGCAGCCTGAGCGGCAAGTTTTTCCTTCATGCCTTCCTAAAAATATTTAAAAATTGCACAATCATTTAAAAACACATTTAACTATTTAGAGCATTTTATATAACGTTGCTGATGCTCAGGAGTTTTTTAAAAAATATTTTCTGAAGCGCGTTCAAGATTTTAAAGCATTTTAGGAAGTTGTTAGCATTTCATAAAGCATTATCGTCATTTGTGAGAAATTTTGAATGATTTTTAATGTAAAAAAAAAGCTTTTTAAAATTTCTTACCAAATGCATGTAACATTCCGAACCGCACGGTTCGGAGAAAGGCTTGAGATCAGGTCCCTTTCGTTTTTGCAAATTCGGCCCAGGATGACAAACTTGAAGACCTAAAATTTCAATTTCAATATTGATTTGATAAAATATTCTCGCACGCTCATCGAGAACGTCTCGCGAGATGAAAATCTAAAAAAAAAAAATTAAAAACTAAAAGAGCCACGACAATTATTGATATATATCAGGGTGTTTCATTTCAGGATTGTTATTTTTTTATCTTTCTCAGATCCAATGTGAATTAATATCCCATCGAGATTTATCTGAGAATTTTTATATCTTTACAAACTACAATGATCCACGAAAAAATCGAGAATAATTTCGAAGCACCCTTATATATCTATATGTTCGCGTATAATCGACAGAGCGATGAACGGTGAATAAACGAAAAGAAACTGAATCTATGATTACGGATGAACCCTTTTTTGATGCCTCTGCGCCCGACAAAGAGAAGCTTCAGATTTGAAATTAAAAAAAAAAAGAAAGTAGAGAAAGAATAGAAAAAAAATATCACGATTTCTCATTATCACTTGCATTTTGAGTTTCTTTTTTGTTTTCTTTTTATGCAAAGTTTATCTTTACCTTGCGGCGAGGTCCCCCTGGCTGCTACGATAAATCAGGAATCATAAATTGTTGTAATTAATAAACGTTCGATCATGTCCAAGCTTGTGATTTGATTCTTTACGTTTCTCCTCTTTTTTTTCGGGATATAGAGAAAATTCCACCGTTACGTCGTATCTGACACGATATCATCGTTACGAAGTTGAATAAAAAAATTTTTTCCCGCAATCTCTCCATCACGATTCGTCGCTGTTCGATATCGACGGAACGTGGAATGGAAAATTCGAAGATCGAGATTGAAGCGTTGAAAAAAAATCGCCAACTTCGGTACGACGAGATCGGATACAACTGGAGGTTTGATATTCACAATAAAATGGCTATTTATCATATCGTGCGAAACTCACGATGAAGAAAGCAGTCGTATTTGAAGCAACGACGACAGAAAAGCGTGTGAAACGAGTGCATCGTTTGTTCACGTGGAACGCTTTTCGCATTGACGCCGTCAATGTTTGGCGTACACTCAGGCGGAAGTACATTCGGATCTGATCTCTCCGTGAGCTCGATGAATTTTTGACGAAGTTCCTCGGGTCTTCCTTTGTCGGGAAACATGCAAGAGATCGCCTGTAAAAATAAAGGAATTGGTTTGTCACTTGGGAAAACATTTTTGCGAAAATTGCATCGCCAGAGCATGTCGATCGTATGCGCGCTACTTTGCAATTTTTTTTTCCAGAGAGCCTTTGTTAAGGGCAATGTTATTTCTTTAAGAGATTTTGTAAAATAATTGTATTTAAAAAAAATGCGTGCGAGAGAAAACTGTGCGATATTCTATCTCTGTGAAATAAAATCTTGTCGATGCGAGGCCGAGAGAAATATGGGGAGAGCGCACCTTGGATAAGTGAAACCTCGGATAATATCGAGAGATTTTTTTTTGATATTTTTATCAAGTGTTTTGCTTCCTCATGAAGGAAGCTTTGTTTTCGTGATTTTTTTTCGAGATTTTTATGCCAATGTGTTCAAAATGTCCTAAGACATCGAGAAATCATATCTCGAAAAATTGTCCGGATGGATGTGTGTGTGTGTGTATCCTGAGTTTCAGATGTAAATAATTAATGACTCGAGAACGCGTCGAGATATCAAGCTAAAATTTGGCACACTTGTCGAGCACGAATTGCTCTTCATTATGAGAAAATTTTGTTTTAATTCTAAAGGGTGTTCAGATTTTATCGACTTTTTTCGTTTTTGCAAGAATGGCGTAAACGCTCTAACTCGTGCCATTTTTAAGATATTGCACTGAAACTTTACACAGAGCTAATATAGCTATCAAGGATGTTCGTTATTGAGTTTGGCGAAAATCGATCGAATGATTACAATTTTATCAATTTTTTTTTTTTTTTTTTAATAGCGTACTCTAACTTTGGCTATTTGCGAGATATTGTACTGAAATTTTGTACACATTCAAAATAGTGATTAAGGTTGTTGGCTATTGAATTTGGCAAAAATCAAATTTAGCAAGAAGTAAATTTGAAAGAATTTGGCAAATTTGCACGTTGATTACTTATGTTTTTCGATAGTTAACAAAGCTTCCTTTATGAGGAAGCCAAATTTGAGTGCCATACTTTGTGATAAAGAAAGCTATGTGATTAAGATGAGGAAGCAATGTGCAAATGTCCAATTTGCAGGATTTTTTAAATTATTTATAAGAATTATCGCAGAAAGTACCGTCTTGTATTTAATTTATTATTTATAATATTGGTATTTAATTTTTCATCTCTATAATTTATAATCGTTTTAGAAATTACTTTGTTTCCATAACTGTGATTGGGTAGAAATAAAAATGGATTTTCACAATATCTTTCAGCTCACCGCGAATATCTGCATGGAAGGAAAACGTCCGTTATCCTTGCTATCTTTAAGATCGTCAGATTTCTCGATTTTCAATTCCGTCTTCTGAGAATCAACCTTCTCTTTATCATCCTTTGAACAATCTTTATCCTTGGACGATTCTTTTCCTTTTTTGGGCGCCTCTTTCTCCTTGTCCTCCTTCTCATAAATCAATAGAGCGTTTACAAGGTCAACGAATATCGAATCGTCCATGAAACCCGATTCTCTGTCACCGTGAACCTTGAGAAATATTAAAAATCTTATATTATCCTGCGCAAAATAATGAAAAACTTCTCATCCAAGATCATTTTCCATACCTTGCCGTCGTAATTTTTTATCAATTCTTCTATGAAAGTGCCATCCTCGTCGAGTATCTCATCCCCCATATATGGAATATTGTGCAGCACCGTCTCGTCCTCTACCATGAAATTTTGTTGTATAGGCGCCCATGTGTACATTGTCGGTATCGGCGTAACAGCGTTTATTATCTTCACCGGACATGACTGTACCTCGCCGTCCGAGCTCGTTGCCTCTGCTTTTTTCATGCAAGACACGTGCGCAGGTATGTCCTGCATCGCCAGCCACATTGCCTTTCCCTCTGCCAACCGTTTTTGCTCGGCGACCAAAAATTCTGATGATAAAGATTCAACGATAAAGTTCGGTGCCAAAAAATCTTAGTAGTCAAAATGTAAGAATAATAGTTTCGAGGAAACTCTTTCGAATAGTCTTCTTGAAATTTTCAATTTTTGTTAAAAAACTTTTGATATTGTATAAGTATATATATATTTTTTATTCTTAATGAAGAAAGCATTGTTTTTGTGGTTTTTTTTACTTTTCCTATTTTCGCCAAAATAGCGTCATTATTTTAAATGGTGCAAATTTCAAGTTTTTATACTCGAATTATTTATGCAGTTAATTGAGTGATTAAATTTGCTCGCTTTCAAGTTTGACAAAAAACAATCAAAGAAAAATTGGTATAATTTGATAAATGTGGAACACATTGTAACTTTATTGATATACTCAATATATTGCGATTTAATTTTCCATACAGTTGTTGTAATGACCAAAATTGTTCGTTATTAAATGTAGAAAAAATCAAGGAAATAATTGAAGCTTTGTTAAATACTTCACAAAGTTTTCTTTGTGATTTATCGAGAAAGAATTGATCGCCATACTTTTTCAGGAGAAAGCTTTGTTGTAGAGAAAGATAAAGCAACGTGAAAATTTTCAATTTTTGGAGTTTTTCATTACAAGACGTAGGAGTAGTCATTGCGGGAGTCAAGTAAATGAGTACGGATTGTAAAATTGTATTTTCAATTTTCAATTTCAATTTTCAGAGTTTTCATTAAGTTAATTGAGTCAAGTTAATTGATTAGGATTGTTAAATTGTTTTTTCAATTTTCAGAGTTTTTATTAAGTAAATTAAGTCAAGTCAATCAAAAACGGATTATAAAATTATATTTTCAATTTTCAATTTCAATATTCATACTTTTTTTTACGTAAATTGAGTCAAGTTAATCGATTACAAATTGTAATTGTATTTTCAATTTTCAATTTCAATTTTCAGAGTATTTATTAAGTAAATTGAGTCAAATTAATCGAGTTCGGATTGTAAAATTGTATTTTCAATTTTCAGAGTTTTTATTAAGTAAATTGAGTCAAATTAATCGAGTACGGATTGTAAAATTGTATTTTCAATTTTCAATTTCAATATTGAGTTTTCATTAAGTAAATTGAGTCAAGTTAATCGAGTGCGGATTGTAAAAGCGTATATACAGTTTTTTGAGTAACTGGAGCAAAGTAATTCTCCGGTTTGAGATTTTCCAATTGCCGGAGATTTTTTCAATTCATGCTTTAATGGAAATTTGTTTTTTTCAATTCACGATAAGCTCACCGGTCATAATCCGACGATTCTGGTTCCAGGCAATTTTCACCTCGTCCGCTCGTTTGTAACGTTTTAACTGTCGTAAACGCATGTACTCCGATTTGACGCGTTTTCGCCATTCAGCGGACACTTTCGTTTTTGACATGTCTCCGTTTCTTCACGAAATCCAGTCACATAGATGTGAGGAAATCAAAACAAAAAGCGTATTATTGCGGCTGTTGTGTATTATCGCAAATTAGAAAGACATAACGCGGGCAACGAAGCCCTTCCTGTCGGCCATCTTTGAAAAAACAGGTCTGAACCGCGTCACAAGCGCCATAACAATGGTGCCAGCTGTCGCACTCTCTGAAGCCGCGCGCGCGCTCTCACAGGGCAGTTGGCAACATTGCTCAAATAACTTTTCTTTTTCCTCGCAATTTGATGTCGTTCTCAACGAATTGATCTCTTTATTCTTTTGCAAAAATTTTAGTTAATGAGCTCGAGTCTATCAGCACATTCATCGATATGTGTGAGTAGAAAACTATTTCAGTCGTGTCCCCCATTTCTGGCGGGAAGCGCATTGAACTTTTCGAAATAGTCTGAGAGACGAGAATACTAAACGTTCGATAGATAAATAAGATTTATTGTTTCGTCATCATCAAGTCGTTTGTCGTTTGTCGCATTTGATATTCAATTATTTCACAAAGCGTGAGATAAAAGCTGCAATCGTTTTGGACGCTCACGCGCTTTCAGCACGTGTGTATATAGATATACATCGACATATAAAATGCTACAGGATGTGGCGATTACAATCGCATAAGCGCCCAAGACGAATGCAGCCAAAAATTTGGCGCTCGACGCACCGTCTTCTTGCAGCGGCCACAGTGGAAAGTTCTTGCGCGTCGGTTGCCTTTTGAAAATTCTCGATAAATCGACGCCAGTCGTTCCGGTGAGGTATCAACGTGGGGTAGTTCGGGTAGTGCTTTTTTTACACGTTTATGCAGAGTAATAATACTTTAATCTGAATCTTCCTCTCGGGTATGCAGTCGCTGTGAGAATTCGTAATGCCGATGTGGATGCCATCTCGTTCATCGACATGAGTGAGTAAAAAAATATGATTTTATCTTTAGCAGCGTCCCTCGATTATTTACGGCAAATGGCGTCAGAATTTTGCAAAAAATTGTCCGCAGGACAAATTGAGGGTACCGAGTATTCGTTAGAAAAGTCAAATTTATTTATTGCCACAATCAAGCCGTCTGTCTGTAAACATCATGAAAACCCTGTTTAGCATATATTTGGCGTATTTTATATTCGCATCACACATATACATTTATCTATTTCACAAGGGGTGAGATGATGAAAATTTTGGCGCTCGACGCGCCGTCTTCTTGTAGCGGCCGCTACGGCAAGCTCACGCGCGACGGTTACCGGTTCGAAAAGCCGCGAAGAATTTTCGTCAGTCTCTCTCGCGACGCGTTGACGATCAGTAGTGTTTTTTTTTTCAAGTTCGTTTACGGCGGTCACAATGTTTGAATCTAGAAACGACTTGCCAGGCATGAATAGGATCGCCGGAGTTAGTAATCTCGGTGTACATTCGTGAGTTGAGAAAAAAGACATTTTTATACATCTATTTCATACATTTCAGAAAATTTTTCACGCAACGATCGCAGCCATAAAATTCCGCGAAAGACACGAAAACGAGTGCCGAATGTTTTCCCAAAACATTCCGCTTTTTTTTTCACACATCAATCGTCCTTTCATTCTTTCGAACAACGCGAGGAATCTTAGCAGAGAACATTCGGCGTTCTCTGTATATTGCAAATTTTTATTTCGCCATCTTTTTTTCGAGAAACCTTGGGGGAAAAGTTTTTTCACGGCGCTCGACGCGCCGCCGGCGTCGAGCGGCCTCAATGAGAAGCTCACGCGCGGAAATTGTCCTTTGAACATTACCGACGCACGAACGATATTTTTTGTGCCGTTGTGATTCTTTTCTTCCGGTCTCATCGTTGTGAATTACGGTAGCTCCTACGCTCGTAGCAAAGGATTACTCGTGTGTGAGTAGAAAAAAATACACGAATACTTTTTACAAGCGAAAATAATATTTTATTTCGTTACACTTTTTCTCGTTCTTTCTTCGCTTGTGATGATTTTGCGTTGATATAATCCAAGAAAAAAAAAATCGATTGATGAATTATCTCACACATCAAATATTTCGTACTTTTGTTTTTTTTACACATCGTTTGAGAATTTCACACAAATTTCAGCAAACTCTCGAAAGTGTCATTTGCGACCTTGTTTCTCGAATAATTTTTGAATTTTGCTTTTGCTCGACGCTTTTCCTCGAATGCCCTTTCTCGTTTATACACTTTACACATGTATAAGCTTCGCTACAAAAAATCAGTCATTCTCGAATCTTCCGATATATATGAATTTAGACTTTCAACGTCCCTTTCGAGGGATAACGCTTCGACGCCTTCTTTGTTTCACCCTCGCTCCCGTTCTTTCTCCTTTTCGCTTTATACTCTCTCTTATATTTTTTCTTTTTCTATCGCAAATATATATTATATACTCTCGTGTATACATTTACCGGGAATCGTCGGATTCGTTTTTTACCCACCCTACCGTTCTCTCTTTCCACCTCGCTTCATACTCTCGTGTTTTTTGTTTTTCAACGTAAATGTATACATATAGATAGTCCCGTGTATACGTTTACGTGGAATCGAAGCGTCGAGCGCTCACGACTTTTTCTTCGTTTTTTGCCCTTGGCTTGCTTACGCCTGTCCCTCAAATGTTACTATTATCATGATTTAGAGTATTTTTTTATTTTACTTTCTTTCACGTTCGTCGACTTTTTTGACTAAAGGAAAAATTTCGCACTCACCGCGTCTCTCCTCTTCTTATATGAAATTTTTTATTGAAATTGAGGAATTATTGTTATTAAAAAAAATTATTGTTATTATTGTTATTTTAAAAAAGTTATTATTATTGCTTGCATAAAAATTGTATGCAATGAATCATACGTAACCCAAACCTTGAGATAATTATTAAAAAATGTTACAATTGTTTTAAAACCATTCATAAGTCATTCTAACGCTTTGTGCGGTCGTGAAAAAATTATATTTCCAAGTATCATTTTTTTTCTTCTCTCATTCTGCAAAAATTCAAATTCGACAAATAAATTTATTCCTCTTTCGCCTCCGAATAATTCTCAATCATTGATCTGTGTTTTTTTTTATCGCTGAATATTCGAATAGCGATAAAAAATTCTTTTCTATCTGAAAATTACTTTCGACAGAGTTTTCTTGAAAAATATTTTTCTTCATTATTTTGAAAATCCTTAATCAGGATTGAAATATAGTCGAGGGACACGCGAATATTTCCACACGTGTGAGAGACACAATATGAACACTCAACACATAGGGATGTCACATAATTGTTTTTTCTTTCCTTTTTTTTCGCTCAAATTTTTCGTAATTTCGTATTTATATTACACTCGTAAATTTAATTGATTTTTTTAACCTTAAATTACGTATTAAGGGCTCACATTTTCCCCTGCCTCTCTCATATTTTTGTGGCGAAGATTAACATTTAGTATTTTTCGTAAAACATCGAGAGCCTTCTTTACAATACAACACAGTAATAATAATAATAATAATAATAATAATAATAATAATAATAATAATAAATGTGTGTGCTTGGTAAAATATTTCAAGTTTTTGAATATTGGGAGCTTCATAACACGATTCAAATTTCCAAAATATTTTTTTTTCCAAAAGCCAGAAACACAATTCCAATTTTGAGTCGTATTATCGGATTTTTTTTCTTGAAAATTCAATTTTTATAATTTTTTTTTCTTCAAACTGAGCGGAACGTCCAATTAATTAAATCTAATTAAATCTACTTATACAACATCGATATATATAATCTTAATTAACGTTCTGCTCATCAGTGAGTCGTTTAGGTCCCGGATCATTATTATTGTTTTCTCCATTTTTCCGTACATTTGTCAATTTTTTGCTTTTTTTTCGTTCTCAATATTGTAGTTTCCCTTCGCTTTGCGCGAATTTTGGGATTGTCCGCGTCTTATCGGAGATTTTCGTTTTTTTTTTATTTACTTCCAAATTCATAAATTTTTCATTTTTGATATATCGATTTTTACTCGTTTTTTTTGTTTGACCTATAACCGATGTCGATTGTCAGACACTTAAAACGAATGTAAAATGCAGATTTTTAGGGACGAGGCCGTTGTTTGGATTCAATATTATGAATTGTTTATGCCTATTTTTCGTTTTTTTTCTTGTAACTTTCAATTTTCTTCGGGAAATCTTATCAGACGAATTTCGTGATACGGACTCATTTTGAAAAGATCGTTAATTGTGGAAAAAACATTTTTTATCCTTGTCCTAAGTGACCTTCAAATTGCAATAAATAAATAAAAAATTTGGATGAAAAATTACGAATTATTTTGATCTATTTTCCCCTTTATTGAACTGTTGATTTTTTCTGTGAAATCTTATGAAACGAATCAGTGGGGAAACTAATTTTTTTATTCTTGTCGAAAATTACTTTGAATTTTGCGAAATAAAATCGAATGATAATCGTTAATTTTCGAACTCGTTAAAATCATCTGAGTTTTATTATTCTCACAGATCTCATCGCTATTCGTAAATAAATCGAAAGAAAAAATTCCATTCCAATCACACATATATTTATTTAAACTTCGATATATACATATATAACTGTATTATGATAGCTATGAAATATGCATACATGTAAATATATACGATTTATAATTTATATGTATGTATATGTATAATAATATAATTATATAGTATATATTATATATAATGCATATTATATATATATATTTATTTTTAGTTATAGATAAATATCAGCTAGTCATCAGTTAGCGCGAGTTGCCTTCTAATAGTTTTTCGATTGTCAAAGTAGATACAGTAGTTCAAAAAAGTTTACTTTTTCAAACATTTCTTTTGCATACTCAAGTCGAGTGAGTGCCTAGGCCATATTTTATATATATATATATATATATATATTTATTTTTTACTTCACTTTATTTGTTTGTAGAAAATATTTATAGTTTTCACTATTGAGGCAAAGATCTTGAGTTTCTACGATGAAAAAAGTTTATGTATGGGGAATTTCATGCCAACTCGACCAACGTGAAAAGCCTGTCGAATTTGGTGCATTATTATTATTATTATTATTTTTTAATACAATTATTACATCCAAATAAAAAACCGAATTTTTCAAAGTCGTTTTTTTCTATTCGTCGAAGTTGATAAAAAATCATTTTTTTCGAATCACAAAAGTTTTCTTTCAGTTATTTTAGACATTTTCAGATATTTCAAAAATTAAAATAATGGATCAAATTCGAAATAATCGTGGTCGAGGCATGTAATTATGTATGGGGCATTCCAGGTTAATTAGATCAGTGTCTAAATTCCTTCGATTTTTGGATACTTTGATTTTTCTTTTGGATATTATTTTTTTTTTCAAAACTAAATTCTTGCAGGGATTTTTTTCAAAATTTTATATCAATCATTCTTGTAACAAAAATTTGTATACAAAAATTGAGTTCGATATTTGCAAAATTAGAAAAATTGTACCGTTCACAAAATTAGCAAAAATTTTGAAATATTTTATTTTTCACCGGAAGAGTAATTTCTCCAAAGCATTTCACGGATCAAAATTGATCTGCAGTGCCCCATATACATATATTATATTTATTTTTATCGTACTGACAAAGTTTAGTTTTTTTTTCTTTTTCTTTGCGTCATCTGGCGGTATCTATTTTTTTTTCATCTAATTGAAAACGTTTCACAACCTTTTCGTGCGTTGAAGAACGATGCATAATTTTCGGATCTATTATGATTACAAGAACGATTAATTTTAATAATAAATAAGTTAAAATAAATTTTTTACAAATAATTTCAATAAATTACTTTGTGTGCGTGTTCAGAAAGGGCTCTAAATAGGAGACTTTCTTCTACGTTGAGTCTAGCTATTTTTTTCGTTTTTCCTTGGTTTGATCCGTTAATAATTTTCATTCTTGGAAAATGTCTTTTTTAACTTGCTCAAAATTTCCACCAAATATTTTCAAACTCGTCCAACATTTAGAAAAAAATTCTGGTTGGATTTAGAATTCTCCATAATTTTATTTTAATCGTGATGAAAAATTGAAGAACGTTCATGAAATATATATCAACAAGATCGATGGAAGAAAAATTCAACATGGCGGACTTTTCGTACGTTTGATAAATTTTAAAGCTTTTCATTTCGTTCAACGATTCATAATGGAGATTGTCTCCGATTGAAATATAGTAGAGTTTACATATATATATACATATATGTATATATGGTATATAATTTTTTCTCTCCTGAATTATTTATGATTTTTTAGCAGACTCGCGAATTTGAGGTTTCGAGTCAAAAGTTTTGGAATTATTTTTCCGGGCACAGAACGAGATTGTTTATCCGTTATTTGGGTTTACGATCCTATCATAGTGTATATTATAGCTCTATGCGATATATTTATTTAATTAGTATATTCTCTGGATTTTAAATCATTTTTATTTTCTTTTAGAATCTGTCGAAGCTTTCTTGCACGGTTTTTTTTCGCGGAAGTTTTGATTACTATATTGAATTTTTTTTTTCACTATTATCCATCATAGATCGAGGAAGAACTTTTTTCTTTGTGACTACATTTGCTATTTCGAAGACTTTTATACTAATATAATTTTCTTTAGTGAGTTACGAAAAAAGTTTTTCTACGGAGTTTCATTTTTTTCTTTTCTTTTTCTTAATGGTGCATAATCGAATTAATTATATAATTATTATTCATTTAATTGTATAATTAATTAATTACCGTGTAGAATTAGAGGCCGAGTGCGATATTCGACGATAGAGTAGAAAAAGACGCGATTCTTATTTATCGGGTAAAGATTAATTATGCGCGAATTATAATAAAATATTATGATCGCGTGTACAGTCCGAGAGAAAAGTTCGATTCGAGGCGAATTTGAGCATTTCGCGGTACAATATAAAAGTGTCAAAAAAAGCGATTATAAAAAAGATGCAAAGAATGCGAATGTTGATCAAAAATATTGGCGGAAAGAAGAATGAAGATTTTTTTTCCCGCCAATATTTGAAAAAAAAAATTTAACTCTCTCGTGAAATGATTTTCCCGGTCGATAACATTCTCATGAAGATTCGAAGATTCGAGTATTTCATTGGTAAAATGGTTAATTTGATTGATTTAATGAGAAAGAAAGCAACGATGGAAAGAATGAAGCTTAAAGATGCAATTTTCGTATCAGACTGTACAATGCAGAATGTGCATTAAAGTCCTTAAAGGTAGAGGAACTTGGCTCTTCTATAGGACAATTTTTTTTGTTCACAATCGATTAATTGATGATTGATTGAGACCTCGTTAGGAGGACTTTTCCGGCGATTAATTTATTACAACACGTTATTATTATTATTATTATTTTACCTCCACCGTGCTCTCTCAAACAATCATCTAGGCCGTTATTGTTTCTTTCATATTTCCCTCAAAAATGAATTTTAAAAAATGACCTAACAATAAAAGTTAATTTATCCACTTTGTCATTTCGATGATTTTCTTTCGATATTGACTTTTCTCCATTATTTTCTGCGTTTGTCCAAATCGATTATTTCATATTTTTCTCATTAATTATAATTAATGATAAGAAAATGAAATTCATGAATTAATGAAAAAAAAGGACGCAAAAACGGAAAAACTTAAAAAAAAAAACTTTGATCTCATATCAATGTAATGATGAAGAAATTTTTTTTTTTGCAATCTGCAACGTCCATCCGTTATTTTTCGTATGTGCGACGAGAGGCAATAATTGTCATTATAATTTTTCACACTGATGATTATCTCCGTTAAGAAATTCTTTTTCTCTTCAAGCGCGTATACTTTTTTTTTTTGCTCGTATACGGATTATTATTTCTTCGCCGTTTCTCTGCGCGATTTTTTTTGTTTATCTTTAGAACTATTATTTAATTACATTTATCATTATTATCGTTAACCGTCTTTATTTTTATGATTATTATTATTTTATTACATATATATTATACGATTTTATCACGTTTGGAGCGTTTCTCATCTCTCAGTTTGTCCTTCAACTTTTATATTCTCCTTTCTTTTTAGGCGGGGTGAGCGCAGAAATATTCATTAGACCGATTTTACCTTATCTCAATCCAATATCTCCAATATCTCGCATTTAAATCACTATTCCGTATATTTTAGTTTTTGGGGTTTTTTTTAGACATTTTTATTGGTAAAAAAAAGATGCGAAGAAAAAATCATGTCGTTGAAATATTTTGGGCATTTTCGTTTCGCGGTTTTTCCTTTCAAACGCTTCTCCATTATTATCATTATTATTTTTAATGTATATTTTAAAAATTAAATTACGAACGTCGAGTTTTCATACGATAAATGTCGATATTACGTCGGAAGAATTATTCGTTAATCAATATAATTTTCAGTCTAATAAAGGAGCTGCAAAAATTGTGCGACTTTCCTAAAACATCAATCACTTTTTATTATTTTCTTTACTTCTTTATTTACTTTTTTTTTTGTTTTCCCGCTACTCTTGAGAATTGGCAATCGAGCAATATATTATTTTTTTTTTACTTTCTTCGCGGTTCTAAAATTGGTTTCCCCAAATTCTAAATAGACTCGACCAGCGAGCCGAATTAGGGATTTTTTTGTTTTTTTTATTTCTATACGATTAGAATTTTATTTACGAAAGTACGAGCTTGCGAAAAATTTGGAAAATAAAGCCTCTTTTTGTCGATTTTTTGAATCGAGAGTCGAGAATTATTTTTTCTAACAACTCTTTGATCAAACATTTTTGAGTATTTCTTGGAAAATGTTTGATCCAACGATTTTTGTTGTTATTCTCAAAAAAAATCTGACCAACGATTTTATTATCAAAATTTTTCGCATTCGTCGAACGAGGATTTACAAATTTCGGGATTTTCAATATTCGTCGTTTTCACGATGAAAATTTCATTCCAAGGTTAAACTTATTTCGCGCGAGAATCGATCGAATCCAAAACTGGATCAACCAGACTTAAAAATCGATGTCGATCGATTTTCGTGTTTTTCTTTTTCCCTTCAAATATCTTTGTTTCCTTCGTGATTGATTTTTCCACCGACGAGAATCTCCAAATCCATTTGGGGCGCTTGCCGATTTAATTCTATCGGCACTCTTTTTATTTTTTTGCCATTTATCGGGAAAAATGGACCCACCGTTTATAATCTCTCGATATTGTTTTTTTTTTGGATGGATTTTCATCCAAAAATTTCTCCGTGACTCACGTTAAACGCATAAGTCGACTCACCATTAAAATTTTCGTCAGCATATTCGCAATCGCGAAGAATAAAAATAATTTTTCTCTATCGTTCTTTCTCTCAATATTTCTCAACCTTTTTTCACATAGGCCTGCGCAGGTACACCTTTATTGCTAGTAGGATCATTCTGGTTGCTTGGTATTGCTTTAGTATTTGTTCGTTTTTTAGGAATTTTCTTCTCTTCGTTAATTTTCTTATTTTTTTTAATACATTAGTTTGCGAAAAACTCGGGACGGCGTTTAGGACGAAAAATAGGGCGGGAAAATTTCAAATTTTTCTACAAAAATACATTATATTTCGTTCATCGTGGGAATATTGATATTTTCAAAATTTTCCATGCCATGTAATACGCGATTTTCCTCGTATATTTATTATTTACCTTTTTTCGATTACACTGAGATATCTTAATAATTGAAACATATGGGGAATTCCAGATCAATTTGATCCTTCCTCTGATTTCGAAATCCTTTGCAAGAATCCTTCCGGTTCAAAAAAAAAAAATGTTTGCAGCTTTTTCTCAAACTTTTACAATCCCCAGAGTTAATTAAATGCAAGCTAAAATTGCAAATTTATTTGAGAATAAATTTCACCAGCTGAGAGCAGTTGGAAAAAATTGGCAGAAAATTTTTAACCTTGTTTTGTGACCGGGAGAATTTTTCTTGCGAAACATTAAAAAATCAAAGGCATTTTGAAAGACGTACGACGATCGAATTGACGAATGCCCGATATATTTGATTCGGCAATTGAATGATCCATTTTGTTTCTCCTCGTCGTCCCGAAAATTTCAAATTTTTATAGCTTTTACGTTGCATCGTTTCGTGATTTTTCCTCCCCTACAAAAAAAAATGTTCGCTCAAAAAGAACTTTTTTTTCACGATTACATTCGCTCATTCGTTTCGATTGTTAGTTACGCTGGCATTTTTGATTGTCAGTTATGAGAAGCGAAATTTATTCCGAATATATTCTCTTATCCTACTAAAAAAAAAAATCTAACGTCATTCAACGAGTGATTCAACGTGATTAAATTGATTTTTCGTTGGAGAAAAAAATTGGAACGAATTGAAAAACATTTCCCAATGGAAAAAGCAAAATCCTATCGATAATTCGTTACGATTGCATCGACGAGAATTTCATTTCGTCAAAATGCTGTTTCTGATTGTCTGTTTGAGGCTTTTTCGAAAAAACTTCGATGAAACGATGTGATAATTAATTTTCTAAACCCACAAATCGCTCAGATTCGACCATTCACTGTTTCAGCAAGAATTCTAAATTCCAGTCTGATTTTTTTTTCTTTTTTTCACAAAAACGATGCAACGTTTGTCTTGATTTTCAAAAATAATTCCAAAAAAGTCTCTATTTGTCGTTTACGCGTTGACTCGACACCTTTGTCCCGCTTCATGGTTAATATCATTGAAATTTCGTAATTGTGGATTTTGTCGACGTTCAATTGTGTTTATCGTAAAGTCACGAGGGTGTTTGTCATATCAAGAGATTATCTTGACGACGGACTCGCCCTCGTCTTTGAGCAGTAGGCTAAGACGAAGATCGAGCTCGCCGGCTTCCAGGGCCCATTTTTCCCTCAACCATCATGGTGAATCGGCATTTTGCGTGCCCAACGTATGAATGGGGAACAACGGAAACCAACCGACCGTCAATTTCGACAGTGGCACAAGCTCGAGGTCGACCTCAGCCCCCCCGAGACCCTGATTGCTCTCGAAGCCCTGTTTCTTTTCCCAAAGCATTACGAGCAAATTACGACCAAGCGCGTCGCAGCTTCCGTATTTCAGCGTTTGACGATATTGCGGATTTCTCGAGTGCTTTATCACTCGAGTCTTACGCTTGTGCAGCCAACGCTCACCGTCACGCAGATAAGTCTTCACGTACGTATCTGAAGACGAGAAAAAAATTATGTTTTATTCACGAGCAATGGTTATTAACTTTGAGAGGCACTTTTCGAAAATTTCTTGGGAGCAGAGGTTAAACATGAGGTCAAATGCCGAGGGTTAACGTGAGGTTAAATATCGACATCAGCTCAAAGGTTATAATTTTAAGGAACGATTTTCGAAAAGTAACCCCTGCAAAGAGGGTTAATGTGAAGTTGAATACAAAGGGTTAACGTGAGGTTAAATATCGACATCGGCTCGAAGCAGTGATCGGCAAAATCGATATTATCGTCAATTTAATTACCGCTAATTACTCTGTGTTAGGAAATTTTATAATTGTTCCAATAAATATTACTCATTATTAAGGCACTCGGTAATCAGGCAGTAAAGTATTTCTAATATTCGAAAAATCGATAATTCATGTTCGATTATTATCCAATAAACCTATAACTTGTAATTTAGATCAAACCATTACTCAATAACCGAGTAATTAAAATTTTGCTCTTATGAATTACTGATTTTTTTCAAAATTAGGTGATTGTTCCTTCTAATTATTAATTATCCAAGTAATTAAATACTTGAGTACTCTACTTACTAATTTTTCAAAAAATTAGTTAATTATTCTTTGCAATTATTAATTATTTGATAATGCATATTTATGCTTGTAAATTTTTTTAGTGAAGTGAAGCAGGAACCCTGATAGCCAGTGTTGTACTATAAAAACTTTGTCATCTGTAGCTTGGAATCAATTTGACGACAAGTTTACGGTAAATTTTTGGTGAGCAACATTTGGATACAAGTTGATCGAAATCTAAGGCCGGAAATTGAATACAAGTTGTAGGCAAACTTGTACACAAAATATACTCCAACTTTTGTACAACCTCACTCCAATAACATCTACAATTATTTGTAGTTAAGTTGTACTTAAATTGTAAAGGAATTTATAATTAATTAGTAATTTATATATTAAAATTATTAATTATTCAAATAATTGGTAATTGAAATAGTTCAATAAGTAATTACTTGAATAATTAGTAATTTAGATATATACATTACTAGTTATTCAAATAATCAATAATTGACATAATTCAATTATAAATTATTCTAATAATTAGTAATTAAAATAATTCAATTACTAAATAATTTAATGATAAGTATTTTAAAGAATACGATTACTAATTTTTCTAATAATGAATAGTTCAGAGAATACACATATTCAGTATCCAAATAATTCGTAGTATTGGTCGTTAAATTGCTGATTATGGAAATACGTAGAAAAACAATTGTATGATAGTATTAATTTTGTTCGATTAATTAAAAATCTAAAATTTTGTTTTTGTCGATCACTGGCTCAAAGGTTATAATTTTGAGAAATAATTCGCGAAAATTAAGCTGCGCAAAGAGGGTTAATATAAAGTTAAATACAGAGGGTCAACGTGAGGTTAAATATCGATATCAGCTCAAAGGTTCTAATTTTAAGGAACGATTCTCGAAAATTAATCCGTGCAAAGAGGGTTAATGTGAAGTTAAATACAGAGGGTTAACGTGAGGTTAAATATCGATATCAGCTGAAAGGTTCTAATTTTAAGGAACAATTCTCGAAAATTAATCCTCGCAAGAGAGGGAATAATAATAATTAATATTAATAATAATTAATTAGTATTATTAATATTATTAATAATAATAATAATTGAGAAGGGTTAATATGAATTAAAAGTTTTTCAATCGTCATTGCGGAGAATAGATGTTATAAAATATTCTTCAAACTTGTTTACCAGGCTCCTCTCGTTCAGCGGGACAGATATCTCGGGCTGATATTACCTCGATGTCGAGTGTGCCCTTGCTGAGAAACAACGCCAGTTTGACCTCACCGTTGTTCACACCTTTCAATTAAAAACAAATCTTAATTTCTCTAATCTCCTCCAATTTTTCTCTAAATTCAGCGTTAAACAAGAAAATGTGCCAAAAGTGAAGCTATAGTAACGAAGAGAAAAAAAAATCTTCTCACCACTTATAAGCTTAAATCCTCTCGGTGCCACTTGACCAGGTCCCAAATGCATTTCCACCCCGTTCTCGTCCCTCGTCGATTGCTGACTGTAATTACCACGAAAAATGATAAATTTTTCGATAACAATATTTATTTACTAATAAATATTATTATTATTATTATTAGTGTAATGATATTATAATAATATTATTATAATTTTTACATCATATTGTATCATATATTATGATAAAAACCGTCAAGATTTCTGCATTTGCATTTTTCGATTTTGGCGCAGCATAACTTAACTAAAGTGACTGTAATTTATTTTCTCGATAGTACTATGACTTTGCTTGAAGCTCATTCTCTTTCTGATCGTTGGAGCTTAAAAATGCCGCTTGGTTCATCCAATTCCGATCATTTTTTAACGATTTTTGCAAATTTTTCCATACATAACCCCGTTCCGTTTTTTTCGGCCATTTTCAAACTGCTGTCATTTATACAAAAAATTATATATCAAGATATCAAGATATGTCAAGATATCAAGATCGAAAGTTATGAGCGCTTGAAATTTCGCAATTTTAAGGTTTTTCGAGAATGGGGCTAAAATTGAATAAAAATGTTATCGATGAAAATTCATAATAATTTTGATTTTTTTGGAAAATTATTGGTAGATTCGTGTTGAGGGAGGAAAAATACATCGATATAAGGTGTGAACAAAATAAATAAAAAAAAAAAAAAACCCCACATTTTGGAGAAAATTGAACCTGTTCACTATAATGGCTGCCATTTTTTTTCTAGATAAGGATCCGACTCCAACTTAATTGCAGTCTCTTCGGGATCGTTAAAGTTTCAAAATACCGCTTGGTTCATCCAATTCTGATCATTTTTTAATTTTTGCCAGATTTTTAAAGTTCGACCAACGATTTTTGCAAATTTTTCCATACATACCCCTTTTCATTTTTTTCGGCGATTTTCAAAGTGCTCTCATTTGTACAAAAATTATGTTATCGGAATGAACCAAACGCCATTCTCTAAGTTTAGTGACAGCTTTTAAGTAGGAAAAATAAATTTTGGAATTTGTCAAACCGAAGTAAAGTTATGAGCACTTGAAATTTCGCTATTTTGAGGTTTTTGAAAATAGGGCCGAAATTGAGCAAAAGGGTTTTTGATGAAGATTCATCAAAATTTTGGTTTTTGGAAAAAACTATTGATCGATTTGTGTTCAGAGGGGAAAAATACATCGATATCAGGCCCGAAAAAAAAATATTAAATTTTTTTTTTTTTTTACATTTTGGCCAAAGTTCTATCGGTTCACTAAAATGGCTGTAATTTATTTTCTAGATAGAATTGCGACTTTGGCATGAGCTCATTCTCTTCGTAATCGTTCAAGCTTCAAAACCTCGCTTGGTTCATCCGATGCCGATCATTTTTCGATTTTTGGCAGATTTTTAAAGTTCGACCATCGATTTTTGCAAATTTTTCCATACATACCCCTTTTCATTTTTTTCGGCGATTTTCAAAGTGCTCTCATTTGTACAAAAATTATGTTATCGGAATGAACCAAACGCCATTCTCTAAGTTTAGTGACAGCTTTTAAGTACGAAAAATAAATTTTGGAATTTGTCAAACCGAAGTAAAGTTATGAGCACTTGAAATTTCGCTATTTTGAGGTTTTTGAAAATAGGGCCGAAATTGAGCAAAAGGGTTTTCGATGAAAATTCATCCAAATTTTGGTTTTTGGAAAAAACTATCGATCGATTTGTGTTCAGGGGGGACAAAAACATCGATATTAGGCCCGAAAAAAAAATATTAAATTTTTTTTTTCTTACATTCTGGCCAAAGTTCTATCGGTTCACTAAAATGGCTGTAATTTATTTTCTAGATAGAATTGCGACTTGGGCATGATCCCATTCTCTTCGTAATCGTTCAAGCTTCAAAACTTCGCTTGGTTCATCCGATTCCGATCATTTTTAGATTTTTGGCAGATTTTTAAAGTTCGACCATCGATTTTTGCAAATTTTTCCATACATACCCCTTTTCATTTTTTTCGGCGATTTTCAAAGTGCTCTCATTTGTACAAAAATTATGTTATCGGAATGAACCAAACGCCATTCTCTAAGTTTAGTAACAGCTTTTAAGTACGAAAAATAAATTTTGGAATTTGTCAAACCGAAGTAAAGTTATGAGCACTTGAAATTTCGCTATTTTGAGGTTTTTGAAAATAGGGCCGAAATTGAGCAAAAGGGTTTTTGATGAAAATTCATCCAAATTTTGGTTTTTGGAAAAAACTATCGATCGATTTGTGTTCAGGGGGGACAAAAACATCGATATTAGGCCCGAAAAAAAAATATTAAATTTTTTTTTTTTTTACATTTTGGCCAAAGTTCTATCGGTTCACTAAAATGGCTGTAATTTATTTTCTAGATAGAATTGCGACTTTGGCATGAGCTCATTCTCTTCGTAATCGTTCAAGCTTCAAAACCTCGCTTGGTTCATCCGATGCCGATCATTTTTCGATTTTTGGCAGATTTTTAAAGTTCGACCATCGATTTTTGCAAATTTTTCCATACATACCCCTTTTCATTTTTTTCGGCGATTTTCAAAGTGCTCTCATTTGTACAAAAATTATGTTATCGGAATGAACCAAACGCCATTCTCTAAGTTTAGTGACAGCTTTTAAGTACGAAAAATAAATTTTGGAATTTGTCAAACCGAAGTAAAGTTATGAGCACTTGAAATTTCGCTATTTTGAGGTTTTTGAAAATAGGGCCGAAATTGAGCAAAAGGGTTTTCGATGAAAATTCATCCAAATTTTGGTTTTTGGAAAAAACTATCGATCGATTTGTGTTCAGGGGGGACAAAAACATCGATATTAGGCCCGAAAAAAAAATATTAAATTTTTTTTTTTTTACATTTTGGCCAAAGTTCTATCGGTTCACTAAAATGGCTGTAATTTATTTTCTAGATAGAATTGCGACTTGGGCATGATCCCATTCTCTTCGTAATCGTTCAAGCTTCAAAACTTTGCTTGGTTCATCCGATTCCGATCATTTTTAGATTTTTGGCAGATTTTTAAAGTTCGACCATCGATTTTTGCAAATTTTTCCATACATACCCCTTTTCATTTTTTTCGGCGATTTTCAAAGTGCTCTCATTTGTACAAAAATTATGTTATCGGAATGAACCAAACGCCATTCTCTAAGTTTAGTAACAGCTTTTAAGTACGAAAAATAAATTTTGGAATTTGTCAAACCGAAGTAAAGTTATGAGCACTTGAAATTTCGCTATTTTGAGGTTTTTGAAAATAGGGCCGAAATTGAGCAAAAGGGTTTTTGATGAGGATTCATCAAAATTTTGGTTTTTGGAAAAAACTATTGATCGATTTGTGTTCAGGGGGGACAAATACATCGATATTAGGCCCGAAAAAAAAATATTAAATTTTTTTTTTTTTTCACATTTTGGCCTAAGTTCTATCGGTTCACTAAAATGGCTGTAATTTATTTTCTAGATAGAATTGCGACTTGGGCATGATCCCATTCTCTTCGTAATCGTTCAAGCTTCAAAACTTCGCTTGGTTCATCCGATTCCGATAATTTTTCGATTTTTGGCAGATTTTTAAAGTTCGACCATCGATTTTTGTAAATTTTTCCATACATACCCCTTTTCATTTTTTTCGGCGATTTTCAAAGTGCTCTCATTTGTACAAAAATTATGTTATCGGAATGAACCAAACGCCATTCTCTAAGTTTAGTAACAGCTTTTAAGTACGAAAAATAAATTTTGGAATTTGTCAAACCGAAGTAAAGTTATGAGCACTTGAAATTTCGCTATTTTGAGGTTTTTGAAAATAGGGCCGAAATTGAGCAAAAGGGTTTTTGATGAAGATTCATCAAAATTTTGGTTTTTGGAAAAAACTATTGATCGATTTGTGTTCAGGGGGGAAAAATACATCGATATAAGGCCCGAAAAAAAAATATTAAATTTTTTTTTTTTTCACATTTTGGCCTAAGTTCTATCGGTTCACTAAAATGGCTGTAATTTATTTTCTAGATAGAATTGCGACTTGGGCATGATCCCATTCTCTTCGTAATCGTTCAAGCTTCAAAACTTCGCTTGGTTCATCCGATTCCGATAATTTTTCGATTTTTGGCAGATTTTTAAAGTTCGACCATCGATTTTTGTAAATTTTTCCATACATTTTTTCCCCTTTTCATTTTTTTCGGCGATTTTCAAAGTGCTCTCATTTGTACAAAAATTATGTTATCGGAATGAACCAAACGCCATTCTCTAAGTTTAGTAACAGCTTTTAAGTACGAAAAATAAATTTTGGAATTTGTCAAACCGAAGTAAAGTTATGAGCACTTGAAATTTCGCTATTTTGAGGTTTTTGAAAATAGGGCCGAAATTGAGCAAAAGGGTTTTTGATGAAGATTCATCAAAATTTTGGTTTTTGGAAAAAACTATTGATCGATTTGTGTTCAGGGGGGACAAATACATCGATATTAGGCCCGAAAAAAAAATATTAAATTTTTTTTTTTTTACATTTTGGCCAAAGTTCTATCGGTTCACTAAAATGGCTGTAATTTATTTTCTAGATAGAATTGCGACTTTGGCATGAGCTCATTCTCTTCGTAATCGTTCAAGCTTCAAAACCTCGCTTGGTTCATCCGATTTCGATCATTTTTCGATTTCTGGCAGATTTTTAAAGTTCGACCATCGATTTTTGCAAATTTTTCCATACATACCCCTTTCCATTTTTTTCAGCGATTTTCAAACTGCTCTTATTTTAACAAAAATCGAGATATCGGAACGAACCCAATGTCATTCTCTAAGTTAGGTCACAGCCTTTAAGTACGAAAAAGAAATTTTGGAATCGGTCAAACCGACGTAAAATTACGAGCGCTTGAAATTTCACTATTTTCAGGTTTTTGAAAATGGGGCCGTAATTGAACAAAAATATTTTTGATAAAATTTCATGAAAATTTTGATTTTTTGAGAAAACTATTGGTAGATTCGTGTTCAGGAGGGAAAAATACATCGATATAAGGTTTTAAACAACTGAATGAAAAAAAATGTTCTGAATTTTGGCAAAAATTGAGTCTGTTCACTAAAATGAGTGTAATTTATTTTTTCAATATAATTTCGACTTTGCTTAAACCACATTCTCTTCCTGATCGTGGGAGCTTCAAAATGCCGCTTTGTTCATTAAATTCCGATCATGTTTCCGTTTATAGCAGATTTTTGAAGTTGTGCGATCGATTTTTGTAAATTTTCGAAGGCTCTTTCCATTTTTTTCGGCGATTTTCAAACTGCTCTCATTTCTACAAAAATTATGTTAAATTGAGGATGAACCAAACGGCATTTTCCAAGTTTAGTCACAACCTTTAGGTACGAAAAAGAAATTTTCGAATCGGTCAAACCGAACTGAAGTTATGAAATTTATTCAGAAAAATGCAGATGCAGAAATCTTGAGGGTCATAATATAATAATTATAATAATGAAAATATTATAATACGTAATAATAATATTTGTTTGTTTATTTATTTTATATTTCGAGCAAATTGAATAGTAAAGAAAAATTATTGATAATTAATTAATTAATTAATTAATATTTTCGTTATTAATATTTTCGTTTCAAGCAACTATATTTCACAATCGGCTCACCTTAATTTATCATCCTCGTCCGACTCGCTGTTACGATCGTAAAGTCGTTCAGGAAAACCTGCAGTCGTTTGTCCCATGCTGTCTTTGCGCTCACCCCGCCCTGCGATACATCAATCCAGATTTATTATCAACGATGACAACGCGCGCCCACACACACACACACACACTCACACACACACATACACAAACACATATAAATACTAGGGTGGGTCAAATAAAATGACTAATTTTTTTTTCCCCTATATGATGAAAAATGTATTGTTTGGCATCTCAAAAAAACCCTCTGCAAGTATGAGCCCTTCATATTTAAATTAAGAGGTCTCTCATCGCAAATTTTTATTCCCCATTTAAATAACATAGGAAATTTTTTTTTTTTACTTTGGAATTTTATTAGACTTTAACCGTTGAGGTTGGGAGAGTTTTTTTAGCACATTTTTGTAGAACATTTGATGCTCTACAAAAAAGCTCTCTTGTGTCTAATCGATAAAACTAACCGTTCAAACACAAGACAGCTTTTTTGTAGAGCATCAAATGTTCTACAAAAATTTGCTAAAAAACTCTCCTAACCTCAACGGTTAAAGTCTAATAAAATTGCAAAGTAAAAAAAAAAAAAATTTCCTATGTTATTTAACTGGGAAATGAAAAATTTGCGATGAGGGACATCTCAATTTAAATATGAAGGGCTAATACTTTTAGAGGGTTTTTTTGAGATGCCAAACAATACATGTTTCATTATATCGAGGAAAAAAAAATTATTCATTTTATTTGACCCACCCTAATATAAATACACATGTTTATAAATACATCGTTATTACGGATAACGATGTTTCCCTCTATCGTGGATCACACGTGTTCGCTTCATTTTTCAATTGGACACAAAAAAAATTTCGTTCAGTTCTTTCAGCAAAGTTTTTATCCTCGTATCGTTGGCGATATTTTATTTTTTTTCCTCAACCGTGGGGAAAGAGAAGGAAATTCGCCTGATTTGTCGTAGGATGCGAGAAAAGTCTCTGAAATTGAGTTAGTGACGTTGGTAAGAAAGTTTAGACTGGTTGAGTTAAGGGAAAATAATTCCAGAGAATTTGGGACAGCTTACGAAAAATATATATTTCTAAATTTTTTCTTTGTAGATTTTTTTGATATTTTATTAATTGCAGTCTAGACGATATCAAAAATTCATCATTATATTATAATTATTGTTATTATTATAACAATATGAAATTTCCCATAAATTATAATATTTTTTTGTAGTGAAAATGGGGAAAAAATATTTTGAAAATAAATTTGAAGTGATCTCAAGTTTTTTTTTGGGTTGATTTAAATTTCCACGATTTTGAAATGAATCTGGCCAATTTTGTCTATCGTGATCCATCATCTCTGGAATTTATCTCTTATATATATTCGTTCGAAAGAAAAAATAAAGTAAGGACTCCTACGACGCGATTTCTAGCAAACTTTTCCTTTTTTCTTGCTCTTTTTTTCGGGAAATGTAACCCTCTTGCCGGATTTTTTCGTACAGCTTTTCTATACCTTCGCTCCAAGGATACAAATGGTACAAAAAAGCGTGGACGTTGGTAGATTGAGCGTCGTATAAGTTTTGGCTTCTTTCGGTGTGTTTATGTTCGAAAAAACTTTGTCAACTCTCGAGTTTTGCTACGGCATCGTCAACACTCTCGTAATTCCGAGACAGGACAAAATCACAACTCAATTAGGTCCTCGTAGTGACTTTGGGAAAATTACATTTTCCCACTCATTTATCAATTCAAACTCTGGGCAATTGCAACTAGAAAATAGCGCGTCTCAGCGTAGATTTTCGCGAAATTACCATTTTCCAAAATCAAAGGGATGTTTTATTCTGTAATTTTTTTTTAAAGCCGCGCCAGCCAGAATATACTTAACCCTTACTTGACACGCTTCTGCAGAATAACGTACTTGACACAACGGAGTCGTTTGTACCCCAGCGATAAAATTTTTTATAAAAAAATATACCATTTAACCTTTCGTGGTCACACGGGGTCAAAACGACTCCACGGCTACTATTTTTTCTGTTGTATTAATTTTTTTTTAATATACAGTCATTTGATTTTTTATAAACTAATTTTTAATACATCAACTAGAATGTTTGAAGATGTTCTGTAATTGTTTTTGATCGATAGTTTGGTCACGATACTTGTTCGAAAATGGACAAGGTTAAATCGATCCAGATAAGTGTGATCACGGAGGGTTAATATTTTTACTTGCAAATTTTGTTAGAACTTTTCAAGAGGTTACTTCCCTGAGTTATACAGGATTTATAGTGAAATATCAAAGTTAAATGTGACAAAAAAATTTAATTATAAAAAAAACTGAAAAAATGACAATTTTTACGAAAAAAAACATAACATTGTTATTTTTCCAATGATGTTTCAGATTCATCTTTGGATTTATGGACGTCGGAAGGAAGACAAAACGACGCGGTTGTATTGTGATTCCGGGTTCAGGAGGATCGTCGAGGAAGATTGCTGAGAGAAACAACGATGAGTGAGTCAGATTCAGGAATCCTTCTAGTAATCTCAATCCTGTCGCAGGACGAATGGTCCGAACCGACACGAGATGCTGGTCGTAATTAACAGCCCACTTTGCATAGTGACCGCAACTCGATGGAAAATCAATCGAATCGAGTCGAAGACTCCATTCAATGTATTTCTCATCGACTTGCGACTGGGCGACCAATCTGTGTTTCATCGTAGATCAGGATCCTCGCCTGTGTCGAAGTGGTCTTTTTGTTCAAACGCTTGCAAATGTCAAATTTTCCATCATCAATAAACTACCGCTTCGACGCAGTCAGAAAACAAGCCTTTCCAGCTCTTCCAGCGCGTGACTCCATTTTGGACGGTCACTCAATCAATTTTTTGGGTAAATTACACTAAATTCTTGAACCGCATGCACTTTGCGATGTCATGCGCTAATTCGCACTCATTTTAGATTTCTGAAATCTGTTGTTCCAACAGAGCTTCACTCTTTTAGAAAATTTTGTCTCGCGATAAATTAGAGCCGCGTGAAAAATGTAGAGTTGCGTTTGAGTTGAAAGATTGAAGAAAAAAGCGGAACAATCACTGGCGCGTTTTAATAATTATATTTTTGTTCGTTTTTTCATCTTTTTCTATCGTGAAGCTTATTTTTGATATTCATAATTTTAAATGAATTCGAGTCATTAGTCCGATTGAATGATTTTCTAAAAACACCAATTCTTAGAATTATAGGATTTTCAGATTCTTCGTATAAGTTTGAATTGTTTTGTGTTCCATCAACGTCACTGTGACTGTGTAAAGTCACGCTGGCGATGGTGGACAATTGATGATGATGAAATATTCTTGATGCATTTTAGCAAGTATGAAAGGGTATTTCCTCGGTGGCGCGAGGTCATACTGAACTCGGGTGTCGACCGCGTCCCGGGACGTTGAAGGTCCTAGTTTAGGTTTTTGCACCCGGGTGGTGTGATTGATAACCGTGGAGTGTATTTTTTTTGCATTTGCTTTTCCGTTTTCAGCTCCAGAGACAATTGAGGGAGGTCGCGTAGCTCATAAGTAACGTAAATTGTACGAATGCGCCATTTTCAAATTTGCCTCTTCCGATTTTCAGCCTTAGACAAAAATCAGGAAGGTCGCGTAGCCTATAAGTAACGTAGAGAGTTTTCTCGTGTGAGTCTGACAACGCAGGCAGGCTTGAAATGTTTTTCTCTCTTTTTCCACAGCAAATGAAAAATCAGAGATAACCCGTCGAACGAGGAAGAGCAGCGATCATATTTTGATCGCTGTCGAATCGCTTGGACATGCGATTCGGTCACCCTGATGTGATTCCAACTCGATCGAGACGCATTTTGGGAATCTCCGAGTATTTTTTCAGGTCATCGCGGCATTCGACGAGCTCGAAGACAAAAGAAGAGGCCATGTGCCGAAGAGGCCCCTCCGGCCTAGCGCGCCGGAGTCGAAGAGGGCAACTATCGATGGCGCTCCATTTTTTCAAAAATGGACAGTCATCATTTTTTCGTCACTATGCAAAGTTTTTCCATCGTCACGATCTATTCTGTAATATTTTTGATGTCGTTGATATTTCTTAGAATCACTCGGACAATTTTTAACCTCACGCTTTTCGATTTAACTGACAATGTGCGAGTCTTGCAGCGATCGCTAGTTTTTCGAGCCACTTTCTATATTTAACAAGACAATTCAACTTTTATCTCGAAACTCACTGCAGAATAGATCAACTACATTGTGCATGCATTTTTTCGCATTAATCATGACGATGCCAACTTTGCAGGAGCTTTACAGGTACACATTTTGGATTACAGTGCTTTGGAATACAGTGCAGTGGATTGAAATGTGAAATAGTGATATTTTCAATGGCCTTTTTAGTACGTAAGCAGTGTTGAAGTGGGAAATTTGTTTCTTAACCAAGAATCGGCGATGCGTATCGTTTGAATGAAAAAAATCACTCGAAACGAGTTTTCTATGTACTCATGGGCTTGTTGTCGATAAAATCATCTGTTTTCTTTCCATTCGAATCAATAAATTTCAAATGATAATTATTTCTCGGTGGATATTGGCATTTATCTCAAACATTTACCGTTTATTTCATTCTTAAAACGTTCAAAGATGATTTTTTTCCTCGAACGGCGCTCATCGCTGTCAGGAATATTTTTCGCTTGGTTACAAAGTGCACTACCGATTGGATTACACCGCATCGCCTTTTGGATTACACCGCATCGCCTTTTGGATTACATCAGTGCAGTATTTTTTAACCAATTTTTTTTTCACATTCACAAAAGTTTTCTTTAAACCTCTCGATCAATCGTGATCAAATTTCGGTTCCGTCGCGGTACGCGAATTTTTTTTTTTCACGTTTCGTTTTCGCATCTAAAGTATTTCCTCGTGGATAATCAGCAAGGCCGATCATATGGTAAGTTATCCTACATGAAGATGATCCTTTTTTTATCGCTGCTGTGGCATTAAAAGTACAATAATTCGGTTACATTTTTATATTTTATTTATTGAAAAGATGTATCGATGACTTGATAATAATGATGCATCAAACGACGGTTTAAATTCGGACATTAAGGGTCAATCGATCATTTTAAACTCTCCCAGAAATCGCGTAACATGATTGACCCCTTATTTGACAAACAATCGTATTATTTTTTTTGGCTCACGTACTTTGTCGTCGATAATATTTCCCAGAATCTCTTGGACAATTTTTTATCTCCGTTCCATCAAGAAAAAATACAATTAAAAAAAAAAGTAGTGACCCGGTGATGAATAAAATGCAGATATAATTGCATTATATCTGTCGATAAGTGAACTCCGAAAACGAGCTTTCTCTCGGATTTTAAATTCACGAGCGACACTCGAGTGGTTTTCTTTTTCCTGTCCTCTGACGTAGATATCTTTCTCGAGGACCTCGCCAAGGGGATCCCAAAGTTTTAAATTAAACTTCACCCTCGAAGTTACCTCTTCATTTTTCTCTCCTTCTCTCTTTCTATCCTTCGTGACATTTTTTTCGCCTCGTGGAAAAGTCGCAAATCGGAATTGCCTCGTCTAAAACGCGAAAAGTGATCCAAGTTTCGTGACATTCTTTAGCGAGTCTAGGTTTTGGTCAACATATCAAAATTATCGTTTTTAGTTAGTAATTTTTGTAGTCTCGAAAGTGGAATCATAAATTAATAATTATTTACAGATTTTAGCCATTTTCATCCCAAGCTAATTTTTCTTTCGTTATTAATTTTATTGCTTCTGTTATTTGAAGAAACATGACTGAAAGAAGAGAAAGAGAGGTAAAGAGATATATGGGGAAGAAGGATTGAAAAAAGTTTGCGCAATTTGCATTTGCAAGCTCGAGTGAAGGGTCAAAGTATTCCGACTGGCCATTGAAAGTTTTTATTTTCTTCTGTCTTTCTCGTGCCAAACTGGAGTCCCGAAGCTCGTGAGAATACAAGAAGTCACTGATAAGAGCTCTTCTTTGACATTGGAAAATGGGGGTCGAGAATATTGAGACTGATTATAGTCGAGTCATACGCGAGCCCTTTTCCCCTTAAAATTGCTCTTTGATGCGAAAAGTATAACGTTCATTCGACAGTTCTTCTTTTCTAGAGGATGGAGCAAAATGACAGAAAATTCCAAAAAAAAACATAAATTAATTTTTCCAACGAAATTTTTGCTGAAACGGAACCTTTTGTTTTGGAACTTTTTCATTCGATTTCCAATTTTAATGTCTGGTAAGATATGGATATTAAAAAGGCTTCTGAAATTTAAAAATTATTCAAAAAGGCTTCTTCATTCTGGCTGGCGAGGAATAAACAATCATACGATTTTTTAAAATGTCGATTTTTGTTTTTTTAAGAGTTGCAGGGTTTAATTTGTTTAAATTAATAATTAATTAATTAATTAATTAAATTGTGTTTAATTTGTCACGATGATAATTTTTTTGACTTTCGCAGTTGAAAATTCATTCTTTCAGCTATAATTAAAGACAATCAATTAAATATTGATCTATTTCTATTATCAACGTGCTGATAATTAAATCGATACCTAATCAACGATAAACTGCAAGCTCTAGGTAGTAATATCGATTAATAAATTCAAGTTTTAGCGAGTAAATAAATTTTACTGCATTTCATCATAACAACAAGATATTACATGTAAAGAATTTGATAAAATAAACAAAGAGAGAAAGAGGGAAATAGATGACTAGACAAACTACAACGTCATACTAAAAAAAAATACCTCTATGATATTTTCTTTAGCTATTGTTTTTCTTGTGCGATCAAAGAAAGAATCACAAAAATCTACTCTACGTCTTTAGTATGAGAATAATGAATTGCTGCTTGCGACTCGTCGGCTTCGATTCGATAAAATTGGCCAATAACTTTTGCCAAATCATCGAAAGAAATCCACAAAAATGTTTCGTTAACAAAAGAAACGCTTCCTCCAATAAATGTCTTTTCCTATTCTTGCACGGTATATCATTTTTTTTATCATCGTTATTATGAAGAGAAAGAGAAATCTCAGAAACGGAAAGAGGAAAATTCCTGAACAACGGGATGAAAGTTGCTCTGATGCGAATTTGGGCTCGAGAGATCGTAAAATTTAATACAAAAAATAAGGTCATGAAACTAAGGCAATAAAGTGAAAAAGGAAATAAAGACAGACAGAGATGGAGTAGAATGATGAGCTTTAGAAATTTTTAATGGCTAGTTAGCGTTCGAGAGAGTCGAGGGTAATGCAATTTTTGTCTGAAAGCGCGGTTATATATTTGATCCCCAATTCCGATCGATTGACCGCGAAACGAAAAATCAAATATCAGAGCTCCGAGAACAAATTGTAGACATTAGCGTTCCTTCGGTTCGAGTATCCGGCGATTTATACTCGATTTTTTCGATAAAAGAGAAAAAGTGATTAGACCCCGACAATGAAAAAGGCGTAAGTGACGAATTTTATGAAATTAAGGTACAAGAGTCGCGCCATTTTGTTTATAGATGTATTAAACAATTGAAGCAGTGAAAATTACAATGACGATGAGGATAAACATTTTTGAAGGATTTCGTTCGATGGAGACGTTAAAATTCCAAAACTACTTTGGCCGATCGAGTCGTATTTTTTTTTTAAACTCTACTCTTACCTAAAAGTTTGTCACACAACTGCGGTTTAGCAACTGGTTACAATCAACGTTTCTACGAGTGAAGCCTCTTGATATATAATATGTATGATAAATACACAAATTTGTTGCAACAGTAATTTTGCAAAATAGTAACGTGTTTGCCATCAAAATACGAGTGTAGAAAAAATAATTAAATTATGTTTTGGTTTTATTGTGAGAGTAAAAAATATTTTATACTAGTTTAGCGGGAATTTGATATATTCAGTGAACCAAGAGAAATGGGTGCAGTGAGGATCGTCGCTTTTCATGTTCAAAGCTCAAAAATTGAATCGATCCGTGAAATCAGTAATTTACTCATTAATTAATTACAACTGCATCGTTCGGGGGCTTATAATGCCACAGGGAATTTATGTGGGTCAGGAGTTCAATATATATATATATACATATCTACATTACGTGGCAATTTTGAGAATTAAATTAAAATCGATGGAGTATTTAGTCTGAAATAATTTCATTTCTATTTCCTTTCGAAAATATAGAAAAATTTACGAAGTTTTCAGATTTTCTGTCCAATAGATTTTCTGTCACGGAATCCCCAGAGTTTACAGTAACAAGATCAGAAAAATATAGTAACTACATCTGTAAAAATCCAACCCAAATCCATCCAAATCCAATTAAAACCACGTGAACCACAAATTATCATTGATCAGGGAACAAGTTAGTTAACATTATAATTTTTATGATTGTGGTCAACACTCCTTAGGTAGGGTCACTTTAAATTCCAGGGATTCTCTCTAAACAACTAAAAATACGGAAAACCATTGATAAAAATACGGATAATTATTGATCAAGAAATAACTTAGTTAACATTATAATTTTTACAATTGTGGTCAAGGCTCCTTAGTTAGGGTCACTTGAAATTCCAGGAATTCTATAAACAACTAAAAATACGGAAAACCATTGATCAAAATACGGATAATCATTGATCAAGAAATAACTTAGTTAACGTTATAATTTTCACAATTGTGGTCAAGACTTCTTAGTTAGGGTCACTTTAAATTCCAGAGATTCTATAAACAACTAAAAATACGGAAAACCATTGATAAAAATATGGATAATTATTGATCAAGAAATAACTTAGTTAACGTTATAATTTTTACAATTGTGGTCAACACTCCTTAGTTAACGTCACTTCGAATTCCAGGAATTCTATAAACAACTAAAAATACAGAAACCCATAGATAGAAATACGGATAATCATTGATCAAGAAATAACTTAGTTAACGTTATAATTTTTATAATTGTGGTCAAGACTCCTTAGTTAGGGTCACTTCAAATTCCACGAATTCTATAAACAACTAAAAATATGGAAAACCATTGATAAAAATAAGAATAATTATTGATCAAGAAATAACTTAGTTAACGTCATAATTTTTACAAATGTGGTCAAGACTCCTTAGTTAGGGTCACTTCAAATTCCAGAGATTCTATAAACAACTAAAAATACGGAAAACCATTGATAAAAATATGGATAATCATTGATCAAGAAATAACTTAGTTAACGTTATAATTTTGACAATTGTGGTCAACACTCCTTAGTTAGGGTAACTTTAAATTCCATAGATTCTATAAACAACTAAAAATACGGTAAACCATTTTATTTATTTCATCTCAAGGCTCTCCTGAGCCCATTTTATTATAACCAACTTCAAGCACGATAATTCTCAGAACGACCTCGATACGTATACGAATATATATGTATATTTAGAACAAAATTGTGCATTTTAAGATACGTGAAAATCTAGAAGTAAATACAATTGAGATTAAAAGCGATTTACTTTAGGCGGAGCGGGAAATAAATGGAGATAGAAAGTAAACAACGTTTTGCGCGAGAGAAAGAGTTTGGAATTTCTTACCGTAGCCCCTTAATCGTTGGACGACACACACAGGAGATTGCCTTGCGTATATTATCGGGGTGGTGCGGAGTGCGGTAGCGGGAAGGAGGCCGATTTACCGGTCCTCGGAGAAACAGGCTCGCACTGGCACACAATAACTGTTGGGACTACGCACTCTGCTTGGTTGGCCCGGGTTACCGGTGACCCGAGATTTCGTACTGAGGTCGTTGATGGTCGGTGGTCGAGGTGGTGATTGGTGGTCGATCGATAGATTTTTTTTTTTTACGTTTCGACCGAGCGAACGTTTCGAGCCGATTTTTTGTTGGAATTTTGATTTTTTTTTTGGTTTTTAAACGTCGTGATTTTCGACGAGATGATCAAGGGGGAGAGATCGAGGAGACCCGGAAAAACAATAAAATTTACAGACGAACTTTTTTAAAGATCTCTCTTTTTTTCTTTCAACGAGTCCCATTCAGGGTTTGTGTCACATCGACCACTGTTTCAGCCTCTGCACAATTAGTACGAATTTTTTTTTTTTGCTTTTTTTCGTTCTATCGACCTTAAAGCTTCGTGTTTGGTGTTCAACGAATGCTCAGCACATGGGAATGCAACGGATTAATGGGTTTATAGATATTATGCAAAGGCAGAGAGCGAGAGAAAAATAATGTTGGGACAGACGACGCCACAAGTAGCCCGAGTCCGCGTTTGGTCAGACGTCAGGCTGACGTCAAAATTCCTTGATCTACTCCTTATGATTCTTTTTTTTTAAATTTTTTTTTAAATCATCGGCTAAATTAATTTTTTCATATATTTTTTTATCATTGGTTCAATCAATTTTTTATTTTTTTTTTAAAATGGCTTCATCAACTTTTTTCTTCAAAGATTGGCACAAAGAAATTCGATAAATGCCTTTTACGACGAAATATTCGAATGTTTTTCACAAATTATTATTGAAAAAAAATTTTTTTTACTCTCTGGAGATATCAACGCAGATCAGTGAATCATTAGTAGTATAATTTTTTTAGACAACATTTATTGGTTATAAAAATATTGCTGATTTTGATAAATCATTTTTTTCCATAATATGAAAATTCTTTTTTCCACTAAAATGTTTTTTTTTTCTAACTTCGAATTAACCAGTTATTCAATATCGAATTACAAAATCATTGAAACAATTTTTTTGGCACTGATAAAATTTATGATCGAATGATCGAACTTGTATCGATAGTTTCGGGCTTTGAAAAATAATTTTTTTAAACTGAAACTGGGATAACATTTTTTTAAAGAAACATAAGTTCAGAATACTTCTGAACTTCTTCATTTTTTATTGTTAATCAGTGGCTCAATCAATTTTTTTAAATCTTTTTGATAATGGCTTCATCAATTTTTTTCTTCAAAGATTGTCACAAAGAAATTCGGTAAATGCCTTTCACAATGAGATATTTGAATGATTTTCACAAATTATTATTTTTTAATAACACTTTTAACTTCTTGGAAATATTAACGCAGATTAGTGAATCATTAGTGGTATTATTTTTTTAGATAAGATTAATTTAATATAAAAACATTGCTGTTCTTGATAAATCACTTTTTTTCTATAATACGAAAATAATTTTTTCCACCAAAATATATTTTTTTCAAATTATGAATTAACCAGTCATTCAATATCGAATTACAAAATCATTGAAACAAATTTTGTTGGCACTGATAAAATTTATTATGCCAATGATCGAACTTGTATCGACAGTTTCAGGCTTTGAAAATAATTTTTTCAAATTGAAACTGGGACAAAAAAATTTTAAACAAAGATAAGTTCAGTCCTCATTTCTACGTTACATTTTTATTAACTAAAATTCCAAGTTACATTTGAATAAAATTGTGTTCAATATCATTTTAGCGGTTCCAAAATATCATTTTTTTAAATGGAAAATTAAATGAAATTTTGTTTTATCTAGCAAAATTTAAACTGACTTTTAACAAGTTTAATAGATTCAAAGCATGGAAAAAAGTATTCGGGTTAAATTTAATTTAATTTAATTTTCTGTACAAATTATTGAATTATGTAAAATGTTTTTATCGACGTCAGACTGTCGTTCGAACGCTGGCGGACTCGTAGCTTGGGTATTGCATTTTTTTTTTTCAATTTTCTTGCGGATGTTTGGATAACGCGATAGCACAGCAAAGATATACGTTTCAGCCCACGTTAAATTGTCACATTATATTCATTGTTTATTCAGTGTATCGAATAATGTAATAACGATAGGCAATTGTCGAACGAACTGTCAGGCAGGACAGATCACACAGGAAAAAAAGGTCTTTCATTTTGGTACATTCGTCAGTGCTATTTATATTTATAAATATATATCAATAATCATATCAATTGGCAAAAATACGAACGGCATAGACAGCTTTTGTGAGATAGATATAAGGCTCGCACAGTGGCTTCAGCGACAGTCAAATGAGATCAACGATTAATTGTGATCGCGAGTGAGACTTGACAAAAAAACCAAAACCTTAAAAAAACAGAAAATTAATAGATTTTTTGCCACCCGGACGATGATATCTCGATGATAAATGTAAAGAAGACTTCAATTCTCAGACGATTCTGAAAACCTTCGATTCAGATGGAATTTCGAATTAGGGATGTTCGATTTTTTAGAAAGAATCGAATCAAGAAAATCGATTTTCATGAACAATCGAATCAAGAAAATCGATTTTCATGAACAATCGAATCTAAAGAATCGATTTCGTATGAATCGATTTTTAAAAATCGCAAAAAAAATTAATTGTTAATTAAAGGTTACGTAAGTGTTTATTAAGTTTTTGCCAACCCAAATAAATATAAAGCAGTTTTCATTCTGGCTAAACATAGTTTGATTCTTTTGCACATTTCCACTTTTTAATATGTTCTTTAAAATGTTATGAATATATTTAACAAATCAGACTTTTTTCTATTACATAAGTTTCTATTGTTTTACGATATTTTGTATATTTTTACTTCCGATTATTTTCTTCGTCGGATCATCTTTTCAATATTTTAACTTTTAATTTTTGTTACTCTCTTGCTCATATTTTCACATTTTCACATACTTCTTTTTCGTTTGACCTTGACGTTGATGTTTCATAGACATGTTTTGTCAATCTTTATTTCATTGCCAATCTTTAATAGATAATGAATTTAATAAAAAATCGAATTTTCGATTTTCTAGGTCAAGAATCGATTCCCATTAAAGATCGAAAAGAAAATAATCAAATCGGAATCGAACATCCCCATTCCAAATTTCATTTTTAAGTGTAATTAGGATTTAAGTTAAATTCAGGTTCAATATGAATTCATGTATTTAATTTACAATAGATAAAAGCAAATCGATTGCATTGCAAGAACAAAGTATTTTCGTCTGGAAAAGTGACAATGTCAAAAAGTGATTGATAAAGCCATTAAAAATTTCAGTAACTTTTCAAAAAATTTGATACGACCCTCAAAATTTCTGCATCTGCATTTTTTTCAACTATGGCGCCGAGAAAAAAGACCCTATAAATATTTTTAGTCTCTTAAATTTTTCATCTTTTCAATCAAAATTCTAAGTCGATGAACCTGAAGATTTTTGGGGGTCCGAATAATCGCGAATTTCGAAAACGATGTCATTGTCCGGTTGCATTTTAATCCCTCGCGAGATAAAATAATTTTAATGTATTAATTCCCGATTCATTATCGGGAAGAGAAAAAATACGAGGCAGAAATGAAAAAAAAAATTTACGACGATAAACGGGGGATGGATTTCGTTCGCTCGGTCAAAAGCGCCTGATGACAATGTGATCGGGGCGTGATTCGAAAAAACAGCGTGTACGGTGTAAGGTTATATATTATGTGGGGAACGGTTAAACAGTGAAAAAAATAAAATCTCAAAGTCTAAACGTGTGATTGGAACCGATATATTTCGTGAAGTCTCGAAAAAAATTTAATTTTTCTATCTTCAATCTATCTTCAATCATGTGCACATTCAACCTTGGATCTCGATTAAAATCCAAAATAAACCGTGGATAGAATCATTGCACAGTTTGAATACGAATCAATGTCAAAAATTGCCAAAAATCCGCCATTTACAACTCTACCATTTATTTTTTGGCAGTGGCAGAGCTGTAAATGTGGCGGAAAATCAATTTAATTTTGTAGTCCCAAGTACACTTTGATGTTTGCACAAATCACCGTTGTGTTTATCGAGAAAACATTGACGTTCATTAATGCCGTTGCCGATTCGAAATGTTCAACGGCGATATTGTTAAAATTTGAATATTCGATGGTGATAATATTGGCGACTAAAATTCCTGTTCGTGCGCGAATTAATCAGGGCAATTGTTCGAGTGTGTTTGCTAAAGGGTGGTCCTCTTTGGATGCTTGTGTGTGTTTATATATATATATATATATATATATATATATATATATATATATATGTATGTCAATGGGTAAATGGCACTCATAGCGGAACATGAGATGGGGTTTCATATATGAGGCATTCCCCACCGATTCGGCCTTGATCTGACCCTTCACCTCTCCAATGTTGTCCGCCATTTTTTATGGGTTTGTAGTACCTCTGAAAAGCACTCAGGATTTTTTTCAACTTTTTTTGGGCTAAAAGTAATTTATTTATAAAATTGTAACTTTATAAACAAATTACCTTTAGCCCAAAATTAAAAATCTTAAAAAAATCACAAAAATCCCGTTTTTTGTATGGAAAATTTCAAGCGTTGAACAAAAGTGGGCAGGAGTTCCCTTCCGTCTATAACAAGCTTTTTCGAAAAAAAAACCTAACCCCAGTTGAGTCAAATCGCTCCAAAAAAATCTTAAAAAAATCTTGAGAGCTTTTCAGAGGTACTACAAATCCATCAAAAATTGTGGACAGAATAGGAGAGGTGAAGGGTCAGACCCAGGTCGAATCGGTGTAAAATGCCTCATATATATGGGACATTCTACGTCAAATCACGTGGTCATCGACCTGACCCCCCCGGATTTTGATGTCCAATGAACGATGGGTTTCCTTTGGCCCAAAATATGACCTCCAATTTTTAGAAAATTTTATTTCATTTTTTAGGGGCTGCCCGAGCTAAAAAAAATCATTAAATTGAGGGAAAACATAAAGAGGGGCCTTTTTTAAATTAATGAAATTTTTTTTACAGAAACTTGGGCTCAAAACGGATATTTTCGTCATAGTTCGATAATTTGCCAAACATAATTTTGTTTAAATTGTGTTTGAATCATCCGTTTTATTTCAGGTCGGCGGGGCTAATAAATTTTCGAAAAATGTTGTCGTTTCACTCTCAAACCAAGGAAAAAAAATCAAGTTTCACTAGAAAAATGATTTTGTTGTTGTTATTCTCACTACAAGAAACAATCAAAATAAGAAATTATAAAAAAAAATTAAAATACAACAAAAAATTGTAATTATTTTTGGCCCATTATCGAACTATGACGAAAATATCTGTTTTGGGCCCTAGTTTCTGTGAAAAAAATTTCATCAATTTAAAAGAGGCCCCTCTTTATGTTTTCCCTCAATTAAATGATTTTTAGCTCCGGCAATCCCTAAAAAATGAAGTAAAAATTTCTAAAAATTTGAGGTCACATTTTGGGTTGAACGAAACCCAAAATTCGCTGGACATCAAAATCCGAGGGGGTCAGGCTGATGACCGCGTGATTTGACGTGAAATGCCTCATACATACGTATTTATGTGTGTAGGCATAGAAAGAGTGAGATGTAAAAGCAATGCGCACAGAGACAACATTTGGTACCACAGATGACACGTACTGGCTGGTTTGAAGGATCGATGGCAAACGCACGGAAGACGACGATGACTCACGTAGACGAAAATACACATATGCATTAGGATTGTTGAAAAAAAAAAATGATTTTTTTTATTGCCATCGTCATCGAGATGGACGTGCACTTTCTCGCGGATGCAAAATTGTCGCGCAAGGCAAAAAAATTTTTTATCATGACCTTGAGGGTGATGAAAAGGTCATCGACTAGCAGGTACTCTTTACCTTTTGGAATATTTTTAGGTTTGGGAATCCAACTGGTCATCAGGGATGAGCTTAATTCGTAATTGACTATTTAAGATATCGAATTAAAATTGTAATTTGTATTTTTCAATAATTTTTTACAAATTATGGTAATTATGTAGCTTGATGCATTTTCCAAATTTCTAAAATTTCTTTTGAACCTTTTTATGCCAAAAGTCAAGGAAAAATTTAAATTTGTAATTTTGGATTTAAAAAAAAATATCAAATGATCAAATTTCAATCGCTTATCAAATAGCTATTCAAATTATCAAATAGTTATTATAATTGTTGGTTAGATTTTCGAAATTACAAAGAGCATTGCAATTAGGATCTAAATTACATAAATTACATGTTACATTTTTTATGTATGATTTGATTATCATAATTACAATTTACAGATTTAATCGGAATTTTAAATTGAATTTTTTCGTCATATAAATAATCTTATCACAGCACAATCGCCTCGATGACCATGATAATATAAAAAATCGTTTTTTTTTAACAGTCCTGATAAACATATGTATACTATTATATAAATTATATGTAAATATATATATATTTATGTGGATGCTTGATTTATGCATGTATATCAATATTTTTAGGAATCACATGAACCGACGATTTAATCATGGTGGTATAAAGCACAGACACGTGACAATATATGTGCAATTATCATAACATTATAGAAATATCATTAGATCGAAATATAATGCCAAGTGAAAGAGGATAAGACGTTACAAATAGGAATAAATGCGAGACAGAGAGAAAGAAAGATATTTAAGACGTGAAACAATGACAATGGGTAGTAGCGATCGATGTATGCATATATATTTTGTTTATAATATATATGGTATATCGTACAAATTTTGTCGTGGAGATGAAAGTGAAAGTAATCGATTAATTGATAATTATTAATTATTTTTTTAAAACCTTAATTTGATTAATTATTTTTTTGCCATTTATTAATATTATTTAATCTATACAACTCTTATTTTACTGACATTTAATAATTAATTCAATTATTTTTTATTGAATTAATTATTTATCAATTTTGAAATATTAATCAATCAAATTTATGTTTTTTTTTCCCCTTTTCTTTAACTCTCATCTCACACGACCCGGAGGAAATTTTACGAAATAAAAAAAAGTACTCACGGCTTGCTCGTCTCTTGTCGTTCGAAAGGCTCATTGTCCTTTCCAATTGGCTTTTCGCTGCCACCCTCAGTGATCTCATTATTTCATCGTGATCGCGCGGTCCTCTTGTGCAAGAGCTGCGTCGACGATCGCGATTGTAATGGGCTATCGTGACGTCCGTTTCACCCATACTGCCGCCTAAAATTTTTTTTATAAGATTATGAAAATATGAATTACGAAACTAAGAGAATTTTCTTTTTAAATTATACAAGTTTTCTTAAAAAAAAATTCCGAATTGTTTTATTCTTATCGATTTTAAACGTAACCTCTTAAATTAGTACTTTTGAAAATTAGCAAAATTTTAAAAATTCGAAAAATCGTCAGAATTTTAACCTTTTTTTAAAATCCAATAGAGTTTGGATGGAGTAGTAGTTTTCGAAGAGTTTACTTCTCAATTATTTAATTGGACGTTTAATTAGAATAATTATGCACTTGGCAAAGTTCCAACAGCTGGATAAAAAAAATTCAAAGAATATGTATGAAGAAATAAAATAAATAATAAAATACAAATAATTTATAAAATTATCGATTCTAATTGGCCCGCAACTATTATAGCAATCCCTCTTAAATTAGTAGTGCAAAGCTTTAGAAATTCGAAAAACTGCCAATGTAGCAAAAACTTGAACCTTTTTTCAAAATCCAATAGAGTTTGGATAGAAATAGTATGTAGTTTTCGAAGAGTTTAATGTTTTTTAGTTATTTGATTGGACGTCTAATTAGAATAATTATGCAATTGAAAAAGTTTTTTCGGCTTTAAGAAATTCAAAAAATTACACGCTCGAAGAAATTTTCAAAAAACTTCACAGCTTCCCTTAAAAAAGGTTCTCGAAATTTTATTATTATTATTTTTTCTTTGATTTTAATTGGCCTGCAACTATCCGCAACCCCTTATTAAATTATAAGTAGTGCAAAGCTTTAGAAATTCGAAAAACTGCTAGTGTCACAAAAATGTAACCTTTTTTTTCTAAATCCAATAGAGTTTGGATAAAAGTAGTAGTTTTCAAAAAGTTTGTTATTTCTCAATCATTTAATTAGAATAATTATGCAATTGGAAAAATTTCTGCAGCTCAAAAAAATTCAAAAAACTACATGTTTAAAAAAAATTTCGGAAAACTTCACAGCTTTCCTTACAAAATATTTTCAAAATTTTCGATTTCAATTGGCCTGGAACTATCCACAAACCCTTCTTAAATTATAAGCAGTGCAAAGCTTTGGAAATTCGAAGAACTACCAATGTCACCAAAATTTAACCTTTTTTCAACAATCCAATAAAATTTGGATAGAAATAGTAGTTTTCAAAGACTTCGTTATTTCTCAATTATTTAATTTGACGTTTAATTAAAATAATAATGCGATTAACAAAATTCCTTCGACTGCAAAAAATTCAACCAATTACACGCTTAAAGAAATTTTAAAATAACTTTGCAGGGGTCTCACAACAGAGTCCCGGAAAAATGCAGTTTTTTTTTATGAGCACTTAATTGAGCATGAACCCTTAATTTTTGGATTATTATTTAATGGAATGGAGATTGAGTTGTAGCGGATGAGTTAATGAAGAATTATAATTACGTTTGCTATCCGTGCCAGCTTGACTCTGAAAGCTACTTCTTCGACTGCCCGGCAATGATCTGCTGTAATCCTTGCTGAGCTCGTAAGGCTCGACCTCCAATTGTTCGGACTGGCTCGAGCCACGCCGTGAAGTCGCCTGCCAAGCGTGATCCGGATGTAGAAAGTAGGGCTCGGGACTTCCGCTGTCGCTCGGCGTATCATCGCTGTAACTTCTCTCCCGAATTTCCGTGCGTCTCAACAGTCTTTGAGCGATCTCGATCGATATCGAGCCACGTGGCGAGCAAAACGGCGATTTTCCCGAGCGCAAACCTCGAGGATCCTCCAGACGATACCTATTATCATTTATGATTATTATTATTATTATTATTTACTATTTATTATTATTATTCAGGTAGCTCTTGGTGTCAGGAACTTCTTGGCGAAGCCAAGTCATTTTAGAATTGAAGATTCTTTTTTAAAATAAATCTTTTTTAGGTAAATAGTATTGATTAAAATATTGATCCAAGAGCGAAAATTTTGAGGTTATAAATAATTGGAAAAAAAATACTTGCCAGACAGCTCGGTCGGTCTCGAAAGCGTTTTGAAGGTCAACGGAACACTCGCCGAGATAAATCGTGTCACCGTCCGGTAAATAATCGTAGAGGGTAACCTCGATCGTACGATCCAACAAATCTTCGCCCGATATGCCCGAAAATGTCAGATTAGCGTTCCATATTGGATTCTGAGTGGGTTTCGAGACGTCAGTCTGAAGGGTGTTCTGATCTCCGCTGTAAAAATCATTTTATTATATCTCTGAGGATTCTAAACATATTTTTCAAATGTTTGGTTCAATTGTTTCTAGGTCGAGGTTTCTAAAGCTAAAGTTTAGATTTAAGGGTTGGTAGATATTCAGTTGTAGATTACCGGAAAACTATTTGTTTTTCCGGCAGTGTAATTGATGAGAAAAATATTTTAGATAAATAAAATTTTCTAAATCAATTATCGTGCGAGTTAACATTTGAAAGAGGATTCTAAAAAAATAAATGTTTTACATTTTTGGTTCAGTGGTTTCTAGGTCTGGGTTTCTAAAGCTAAAGTTCAGATTTTCATTGGGGTAGTCGTTATTGAATTAGAGATTACTGAAAAACTATTTGTTTTTTCGACAGTGTAATAGTTGCTAAAAAAAAATTGAGATAAAAAAAAATTCTAAATTAATATATCGTATGAGGTATCATTTAAAAGAGCTATATCTTTAACGATTCTAAAAATATTCTTTTTAGCATTTTTACTCTAGAGGTTTTAGTGATAAAGTAGAAAATTTGCTAGAAATGCTCATCTCCGCTGGTCTTCTAGGTTTCGGAAGCTAAAATTTAGATTTTAGTAGGTTTAGCGGATATTGAGTTATAGATCACCGGAAAACCGCTGGTTTTTTCAACAATCTGATAAGTTACTAAGAAAAATATTTTAGATAACGAAATTTTTTAAATCTAATGTATTATGTGGGATATCATTTGAACGAGCTTATCTCTAAGGATCCTAAAAACATTCTTTTTATAATTTTTAGTTCAGTGGTCTTAATGATAAAGTCAAAAAATTTCTAAAAATGCCATCTTCCTTGGTTTTCTAGGATTCTGAAACTAAAATTTAGATTTTAGTAGGGTTGGCAGATATCGAGTTATAGATACCCGGAAAAAACTGCTGGGTTTTTCGACAGTCTAATGGTTACTAAAAAAATATTTTAGATAAAATTAAAAAAAAAACTAATATATCATGTGGGGTATCGTTTGAAAGAGCTATCTGTAAGGATCCTAAAAATATTCTTTTTATAACTTCTAGTTCAGTGGTCTTAATGATGAAGGCAAAAATTTGCTAGAAATGACCATCCCCTTTGGTTTTCTAGCTTTTTGAATCTAAAATTAAGATTTTAATAGGGTTGGTAGATACAGAGTTACAGATCACCTAAAACTGATAAAACGGAAGTTCACGGTACCAAGCGACGGTCAGGGACGTTTTTTTTATATTGAGAACTTACCAGGGTGGCAAAAGTAAGAGTTTAGCGTAAGCTTGAGGCGGAGATCCGGCGTCGTCGCGGGTGCAAAGTTCATCAGCAGCGAGAAGCGAAACGACGAGCTCGCGTCTGTCTGCCTCGTACCAAACGTGAATCTGTACCCTTCCGGAAACAGGCTTGGTGATTTGTTCCTAAAAATTCGTACGCCAGATAAAGATAGAGAGACACAGAGATAGAGGTAGAGAGAGAGAGAGAGAGAGAGAGAGAGAAAGAGAGCGAAGAATTTAGTAAAAAAAAATCATTCTCAGAGAAAACACGATGTGTGACAAAAAAAGAGTCTTCAATCAAGACATATCAATGAAATTCATTCGAATAAATTTGTTTCCATACCAACAAAATTTAGTTTTCTTTCAAATTGAACAAAATGCAATTTAATATTTAGCACTCGCATATTTATTGATTCCCGAATCTTGGGAATATTGTTTATTTTTTTTTTTTTCATTCGAAAAATTTGAATTTGATAAATAACATATGAAAAAATATAAAAATAAATATAAATATATATATCAATATAAATATATATATAAATATAAATATAAATATATAACATATACATAAATATAAATATGAAAAATAAAAAAATACAAAAAATATATGAGGAAAAAAAGCTCAATGCAAGTAAACGGATTTTATGGATTGAAACTCGATGGTTTTCAGATTTCACGACTTCTTTACTTTCATAAACGCGATGCATTTTCCAACGAGATTTTCTATTTTCTCTTTGAACCGGAATTGAAGGATATGAAAGTAGAAAAATATACATCTCGACAGCCTTTTTATTTTTTTCATGAACATGCTTATTTTCAAGGATACACATATAAATCTACGGAGAGTGAAGAACGAATGAAAAAAAAAAGAATAAACCAATCGAATTTAACGATACGAACGAACCAAAACACTCTCGTCTACGTTGTGTTTTTCTTTTTGATTTTAGAAATTTCAACCTTTCAACTCGAGATCGTATCAGTGTACGCCTGTTTATTATCGGGAAAATAAATATCGATAGATGACTATTATATATAGAATATATCTGTATACTTTTTTATAACGCCTCACAAATTTATAGAAGCGAGGAGGGAATCGTTGCTTCGATAAAACACCAAATAGAACATGCGGATACAATTCCTTATTTTCTTTAATTTCAGTACTATTTCGATGTCAGGAAGTAGCGAGGAAAATATCGTGATGCAAGAAGATTTTGTATTTTCCAAATTTAGAATACAAGTTAATACACAAACAATAAAAAAAAAATAAAATGCAAAACGTATTTTTTGAATATTCATATGAAAGTATAGAGTAAAAGAAAATTTGGATCGTCATAATTAAAAAAAAAAAAAAAATGAGTCATGTTTAGAAAACTTTACAGAAATACATGCTTTTCATTACAAAATTTACAGTTGACGTAATTTTTTATCGGCAAGTTTTTTTTAATTAACTATTTTAAAGGATAAACTCGACCGCAGAGTTTTTTTGCTACTGGGTTTATATTTTTTAACTGATTTAATGCAAATAGTTTCACTATTCAGAGAATTCTCTAATATGTTCAAAATAGTAAAGTCTCTCGAAGAACTATAAAAACAAATGTCTTTGACAAAAAATGTCGTTTAATGTACTGTAAATTGCTTTACGACACTTCTAAAACGTTTATATATTTCTCAGTATGAAAATGTCTATCGTATATAATATATGAGGGGTTCCTTGTCAAACCGGTCAATAATTATCAACCCTCATCTTCCTATTTCTTCGTTAGTTTTTTAATATGCTTGGACTTTCTTATTTAATCTCGATGAACGTTCTTAAGATATTTTTTGGTAGATTCAACTTTTCTACTAGAATTTAAAAAGGTGTAACATTTTTAGAGAATAGATTGTCAGCTGAAAACCCTAAAAAAGTTAAAAGACTGAGATTCTTCTACGTATTTCGAGCAATTCCACAAAAAATTTAAGTAAAATAACAGTGAATTTAAGTGAATAACAGTGATAATTATCAAAAGCATTATTAAAAACGCACTATTTAATCCAGAGCACCAGAGCTATCGAGGTAAATATTGTCAGTAATAAAAGTTGCTAGAACTTTGACGTTAATAAATTTTTTTAATCGTGAAAAATCGATCAAAAAAATGTTAGTAAATTTTTGTAAGTAGACGTCACTATTTCTTTTTAAATATTTTTTATTCGTGGCCAAAATATAAATTTTCAAAAATGCATGAAGCAATTTTGACTCGTTAAAAAAAAGTTATCAAGTTTAAATATTGTCAGTGATCGAACTTTGCTAGAAGTTTAACATTAATAGATTTTTTCAATCGTAAAAAAATCGAGCAAGCAAATTTTCATTAATTTTTCTACGTATTTGAATATTTTTTATTTGTGGCAAAATTCTAGATATTTAAGAATACATGAAGTCATTTGAGCTCATAAATAATGTAAGAAAAATTCAGTGTGCTTGTCTGCAATGCTGAAAACATATTTAAAAAATCATGAATGAAATTGGAAGAGCGAGGGATGCGCCTGCTTGATCAGGAATTTCTTATATAATCTATAGTATATATGGTACATATCATAATATAATAACCACTTTACATGCGAGACATTCAAGGATAGAATCGTAAAAGCTTCGTTCACCTGCTTGCTCTACATAAATTCAATAGTCAAATGTATGTTCTCTCGAGAGTTTCAGCACTAAAATTAACGAGAGGAAAGTTACAAGAGCGATGGTTTGAAATACGGTATACATACATACATATATATATTATATATGTATGTATACTAGGGTGGTCCTTATTTAGAGCTCCTTATTTAGAGCTAATGAACACTAAAATCTTGCAGTTACAGATTTTTTAAAAAATTATTACACTTAAAATAAAATATATCCAGAGAATATAGCCGAAACACGTGTATTTCAAATGGGCAAATCTATCCTCTTTTCGGGAGGGAGTCTAGGTAAAAATCTGAAAAAATAAGGGTAGTGTTTTCGAAGTATTTGGAGTCGATTTGAGGGGGCGTCTGATAAAAAATGCGTCCGGGCCCTAAATGAGGACCACCCCAATGTATATGTATACCGATATTTCAGTGATAAAGTGATGGAGAGAAGGGAATGGAAAGGGGACGAGAATAAAGATGAAAAGCCATAAAGAAGGATATAATCGAGTTGGGAATCGAGGAAAACGAAGAAGGGAGCAAAATATCTCTTGAAAATTTTATCTAAACGTTACAATTTTTTATAAACTTTATTAAGATTGATATTTAATCCGCAAAATCACAATTCTTGCATCATTTAATTGCTTTCATCATGATTACACTAAATCCCTACAATTCACAGCAACCCCTTCATTTCATTTCATTTCAACCCCTTTTTCAGCTTTCCAGCTGAAACCTCATCCCTCAACCCTTCAACCCTTCTCTACTTCAACATGTCCAGTGTTGGCTCTTAAAATCTGATTTTTCCATTCCTACTGCAATTTTGTTCGTCAATATTCCAGGAATTTTGAAAAAATATGCTACAACAATTTAAGGGTTGTTTTTCTACATGCACATTGAGTTCTAGGACGTTTTTCTACTCTTTAATAATGATTTATATATTTTTTTTCATTTTTCAGCTATGATGGGAACGAAAGGGGATTAAAATTCATATACCAATGACAAAAAGGTTACAAAGGGCGCAATAGGCTTCTCCCTGGTACCTCCCCCTGTCCTCGGAAAACTAAATAGTTTTTTAATCGCCATTTTTTTCTTATTTATGGCGCTAATTTTCCACGTCATAGAGAAATGGTTAGTTGTTTTCTTTTATTTTGATTAATATTGCGGCTAGGAAGGTAGAAATACTAGGGAAAATTGCCCTTAGGAAGACCAGGCACCGCAAGGACGAGATTTTTCAATTTCATTTGTATTTTCATCGACAACAAATCGAGAATAATTGCAAATAATTTTCAACCTGCAAAAAAGAGTCAAATGGACTCTTATCGCAAATATATGAGGTGTTCCCCCTCATCGGGACCCCCTTTTGGGCCGACCTCTTTCGAATTGCTTGAAACTCGAGTATGTTTTAGTGTTGCCTGAAAGTATATTGTATACCAATTTTCAGATCTCTAACTATAATACTCTTTGGAATACACCAAAAGTTATATTTCAAACTTTTCGCGGATTCAGCGCTTCGGAGCTTAGGCACGGCGCGAAATGAAATCGAAAAAATTCTTTTCCAATAGCTTTCGATCGGAAATTTCTTGCGCTTTTCGAAAAAAATATCAGCGATTTCGGGAAAAAAAACGAATTCATTTAAATTTTGGCCAAAAACCTAAAAAATTGAATTACAAAAAAAGAGCGTAATTTAATTCAGCTTAACAATTTTTTTTTATGTTTTGTATATATCTGAAAAGTCACGATATAAATTTCAAGTTGGAACTCGCATCCGTTTTCTAATGCCAAGTCTTTTAGTAGGATAAAAATTCTTAAAAATCGTGTTTTTCGTATTCAACAGTTCTCTGATATATTATATAGTTTTTTTAACGAATTTCGAATTTTATAAAATTATTAAATTCAAAATTTAATAAATTTGATTATTTAATAAATTTAATTTAATTAATTTAATAAATTTGATAAATTCAAAATTCTTTTAAAAAACGCTATATAATCAATCAGAGAACTGCTGAATACGAAAAACACGATAATTAAGCATTTTTATCCTACTAAAAGACTTGGCATTAATAAACGGATGCGAGTTTCAACTTGAAATTTATATCGTAACTTCTCAGATATACACAAAATATGAAAAAAATTGTTCCGCTCAATTAAATAATGCTCTTTTCCTGTAAATCAATTTTTTTGGTTTTTGGCCGAACTTTGAATGAATCCGTTTTTTTTCGAAAAGCGCAAGAAATTTCCGATCGAAAGCTATTGGAAAAGAATTTTTTCGATTTCATCTCGCGCCGTGCCTAAGCTTCGAAGAGCTGAATACACAAAAAGTTTGAAATATAACTTTTGGTGTATTCCAAGGAGTATTATAGTTAGAGACCTGAAAATTGGTGTACAATATACTTTCAGGCAACACTAAAACATACTCAAGTTTCAAACAATTCGAAAGAGGTCGGCCTAAAAGGGGATCCCGATGAGGTGGAATACCTCATATATCCTATTTTTCCCGTTTATTAACGCTTTATTATTTTTACACGATTATTCATATTGTTTAGTTTATTTTCAAAATTTTCGTCCTTTTGGGTTTGGTCTTAACGCGGGAGATTTGGCAAATTTTTGCAAACAAAACAGCGGGCAACACTTATAAACGCAATACATAGTTTTGTTTCTTTTCGCACATTTACAGCATCATAATCTACGAAGAATTTAGTCAAGTCCACTAAATTGAATTACAGAAACATTCCAGTTTTCATTATTGTGTGTGATGGTTGTTTTTTTTGTCAAGTTCTTGCGAGACATCAGAAACAAACGCACAGGAGAGCGAAATTTAAAATTGATGAGAAAGACAGAGAGAGAGAGAGAGAGAGAGAGAAAAGAGGGAAGAGTCCTTCCGATAGTAATGATAATAGGTATGAAGAAAAAAATTTACAATATATTATATAATATGTATGTATAATATACTCTAATACACACTATAGTCGTGCCAGTTGGGAGAGAGTAGCGTGGAGGGCCAATATCATTATTATCAATCATTATCAATATGCATATATATTCTTTATGCTATATTTGTTTTTTGTTTTTCGCAAGACAACTTACATTTTTCTCTTTCGTGATTCGTCAGCGGTTTTTTTTCGGTTTTTAAATTCGGTAGAGAAACACAGATCAGAAGACAGGAAAATTGAGAGATTTTGGAAATATAGACAGAGAGGGTTGAGGATTCATTAGAGGGGGTTGAAACAGACATTGGTAGAAAGTGATGGCGGAAAGAAAATTTTTCAGTCGAGTTGGACAAAATTTGTACTGGATGAAGTGCAAAATAAATGTTCGATATAAACATTCTACGAGCGGGGAGAAAAAAATTGAAAAATAAAAATAAAGCACAGGAGAGTCTCTCAGAGACGTTTTCTTTTTCCAAGTCTTAGCGTGAAATTCTTTCTCATAATTTTTTGTGTTTTTTTTCTTCTAATTACACATTAAAAAATACTTCTCCAATGGATTTTCATTTATTCCCAGCTTACATTCAGTTTTACACATATATAATATTTATATATCTTTGTGGTCTCGTTAACGATCTTCTCTTTATAATTACATCGTCTTTTTGTCGGGCTTGTGTGAACGACTTGGTAAAATTTATTGGAAAAGAGTGTTTTTTTTGTTGTTGTCAAAAAAAAAAGAATATCATTAAATCTAAATTGTGATTGAATTCGTTTGAAAGTAAAGTCGCAGCTCCGTGAAAATTAACATTATTGTACAGCGTTTCTCTTTGCACCATTTTTTTTCTTTCTTCCTTTTACTCCGATTTTTTTATGCTCAAAAGAATCATATTTTTTCCAGAGGCAAAACCTACTTTGTGAATAATGTTAGAGTCGCGTGATTAATTAATTTTCTCTTTTTTTTTATCCTTCGACGAACCGACGCAACTCGCCCCAACTGACACTTTTTCAATTTTCTTTTTCCGTATTTGCTTCTTCTGCCTCGAAACAAAGCGAGCCTTAAAGCGCACTATTAAGGCGGTATTCTGGTCTAGATTCATACTTGGGCCTTTGTCGGGCTCGATGAAAAAAAATATATTTTTACCATTTTTTTAATGAAATATTAATTATTAATATTTAATACTTAATAATTATAATTAATAACAATTAATAATAATTAATTATTAATTAATTATTTATTTATTAACTTTTACTATTTATCTAATATTAAATATTTATTAATATTTTGACAACGAACAAAAAAAATTGAAGTAAATCGGTTGAATAGAACTCTTAAGGGGGGAAACCCATATAAATGGTCGAATATGACGAGGAATTTCGGGATTTTTTTCCAACGCAACTACCGGACCAATCGTTTTTAACTTTGGAGGCTATTTTATTGTACATTCGAAGACTTGAAAAACATTTTTTTTTATCGAAAATAAGTATTCATCAGCAGCCTGCAACCAATCGTTGCTGAACGAATTTTATCCGCGATGTCGAATTGCGGCAGCTGTAGTTTTTTTGTTTTTCATCCGAAACAAAAAAATCAGAAACCTTTACATTCTATATGAAAGTACGCTGTCGATAAACCAAGAAAAAGTTTCGAAAGTTGAATATTGTAATAATGGCGGCACTCAGAGAAAAAAGATCGAATTTTCGCTGGTCATTTTTATTAAAAAAATGATTGTTAAATTAATTTTTTTTTTTTTAATGGAGGTTTAGCGACGAGAATTTGCAATTTTGTGTCTAAAAATATTTGGTCGAAATGAATCGGATGAATAGTTTTTTTTATCGCTGCCGCAAATTGCGAAAATGTAGTTTCGAGTAAATCGTGTTAAAAAGTTAATCAAAATCTCTGGTACCTTAAAAAAATGTTTTTCAAGTCTTCGAATGTACAATAAAATAGCCTCCAAAGTTGGAAACGATTGGTCCAGTAGTTGCATTGGAAAAAAATCCCGAAATTCCTCTTCATCTTCGACCATTTATATGGGTTTCCCCCCTTAAGTTCTATTCAAAGTTGAGACAAGTAGTTTTGAGAAAAACATCTATATTTGCGTCACTGAAATAGCTATAACTCTGTAAATTATTGGAATTAAAAAATGTTCTGCGAGGATATATTCTTAAAGGTCTAAACTTTAAGGATATGCAAAAAAAATTGATTTTTCAAAAATTCTAGACTAGAATACCTCCTTAAGCTGCGCATTGGTCGGACAAACAAATTAACAGCGTTACAAAAATTAAACTACATTTATGTAGAGAAAGATGGAGAGAGAGAGAGAGAAGAAATCAAGGGAGATAGATTCAGAGGGAAAATAGAAGACAACAAATTTTTGGGGATAGAATATTCGTCCCGAAATCCGTTTCGCCTCCCAACTTTTCATCGAAACTATAATATTGAACATTATCACTACCGCTTCTCTCGTCTAATTCGCTTCTAAGCCTACGAGCAATCAATTACACACTTACAATGAGAACACTTCTAACACTTTGTTTATCGACGATGAATTACAAATCGTAAAATATGAACTACACTGCGAGAGCGTCTAACGTGATTTTTTTTTTAATTTTCCTTTTGCGCCTCTTTTACTCCTCGTGGCTTCCCTTCGATCCTCGTAGAAATTCTTAGACAAACGTTAGTGTCAAAATCGCGCCTAACGAGTAAACATCGGGACGTTTAAATAAATTCTATCACGAAGTTTTTGCGATTCGCACAATGAGAGCCACACCTTGATGAAAAGTCGTGTCTAAATTTTTTTTGCCTCCCCAGAAATCGACAACATCGAAAGATAAATTTGCCTCGAATCTGACGAGTGTTTCTCTCGATTCGTTTTTTTGTTTTCGAAAAATTACGGGTTAATTTACGTCGAGTTCTCTGATCGAGGTTTTTTTCTTTTTTTTTTTTAATTCAAAAGTACGACTAGAATCTAATTACGATGATGATCAAAATTAGAAGCTCATATTCAGAGGATTTTCATTATTTTTTTTCATTCTAAAATTGTCGCGCCTTTCTCAGCATCGAGTCTCGATAGTTTCGTCGAATTTTCATCTTTGCATCTTTCAACTTTATTCGACATTTTTTCGTGATTTTCGTCCTGATGAAATGAAAAATGTCGTCAAATTATGTAAAATACAAAAAGAGTAATATAATTGAAATATCATTGTATCATGTTATATTACAATTAATTGTAATACAATATAATATAGGGAAAGTGGAGGCAAAATGAACACCATAAAAAATTATGTAAAGAAATTGAAAAAAAAAAATTAGTAATTAAACGAATCTTCATTATTCATGGCATTAATATTTCTAAATAAACTCACCCGCTTGAAATCAGATCTAGATTTGATATTTTCATGACAATTTCCAATAGAGAGTTGGGAATTTTTTTTTTTAATTATCATTTTTATCGCATTAAAAAAAAAAACCCAAAAATAATCTAAAAGTATTATGGTAACCTAATTTTACTAAAATCCTTGGATATTCCAAGGGCCAAAGCAAAATGAGGTATTCGGGGCAAAACGGTCACCTCGATAATTAAAAAAAAAAATTAGACAATGCAACTGCGATTAAAATTGAATTTTGCCAAAAAATTAATTGCAAAAAAAAACGTTAAGTAGCTGATGGGTTCAAGTATCCCGGATATTGAGTTGATGTGAGAAACTAAAGAAATCGTTTTATCAACGTTTTTCCTCGTTTACTTGAATTTTCGAGCAAAAAAAAATTAGAATAGTGCTCATTTTGCCCTCCAGATTTTTTTTTTCAACACAGATTTTTGTTTATCTAATCTAATCGACAAAAAACGTTATTTTTAGATGAAAACCAACGAGTTTGAACTTCACGTAGTTCTGATAGTGTCCATTTTGCCTCTCTTCCCCTGATTAAGCATTACAAAAATACAATTTCGTTTATTTAAAGATTTTTTTTTCAATGCTCACATAAAAATTTGTTGGTCGACGAAACATCGAGATTTCCACACGAGAAATAAAACAGAGGGACAGAGATAAATTAATATCTATGTCCGCGCGACGAATAATCACTACGATTGATTGTACGAAAGCATTTGATTTTTTTATCGTTTTTTCTCCGTTCGACGTTCACGAATTTTCGATGCTCGTCGACGTGAATTAAACTCTGATTGTACGAATGCTATAGAAATTCTATGTGTATGTATATATCCTTGAGATTCGCCAAATAATGAGGGAATCAATTTTTTTTTTAACGTTTCATTCGCGAGGAAGAAATATTATTTATAATCCGAGCAACGACGATGATTAATCAGTGACGATAATTTTGGCAATAAAAAAAAGAACTTGCCATTGGATAGAAAAACATAAATAGAGATAGAGAGAGATATATTGTGGTGTGTGTTTGTGTGTCCGTGTGTGAATATAGAATTGTGTGACTGCGAAAAATTGTGACACAGCGAATGTGATACGAAAAGTGATGATCTATATTTTATGCTATCGATCACCCACGAATTCTATTTTTTTTCACACACGCACACAAATATATATGAATATATATATATATCTATATATTAATATCGAGCGTGCAACCATTCGATTATTTACAAGTCATTCGTCCTTTTTTTTCGATTCTCACACGCACACGAAATCAACATAAATATCCGAAAGTGTGGATGAAATTGATGAATCCAATCTAAAGTCCCTTCAACTTTGCACGGATGAAGATATCAAACTCGATTCTCCAGGACATTGAATTCAGAGTTCGAATGAATTTTGTAGTATCGCAACTTGGTGTAAGAGAGAAATTACGAGAGTCCTGCGAGGGAGTTTCAAGGATCTCCGATCTTGTGGGCCTTTCAGTTACTCCGAAGGACCACAAAATCCTTTTGCGATTCACGAAAATCGAATGGTTCTCTTTTCGTGAAGAACTCTTACTTTGCCTTGTAGTCCTTCAAGGACCTCCGGAGGAACTCAAAGGTCCTTCGAGAATCTTAGCGTCTCTTAAGGGGTAACACCACTCTAGGATTTTGCGAGAATTGGTTTTGTTTGGCTCAAATATTGCTTTAGGAATATAAGAACAATATTCAGTTGATTCTGCGACGGCAAAACTTTTTTAAGCAGTTCAATTCTCGTTTTTCGGGATGAAAACTTTGAACGCGTTTTTCTGGCTTCTATTTCTCGTTTTTTCGCTTCGCAATCACTCTTTATGGAGAAACGAAGCCCTTTTTTTATGTAATATGAACTTTTTTTTTAATAAACAATTTACTGCTAATGTTTTGACCGAAGGTCGATTCATTTTTTCAAAAGCGCGCTATTTCTAAAAAATATAGATTGTGGAAAATTTTAGCCTTTTATTCCGGGTCTTAGATTTTACTAAAAATTAGTCCTCCCGTCGAAGAGTTCCAAAAAAGAGGTTAAAAGATCAACTCACCGCCATTTTGTATCGAAATGAAGATAAAATTTTGTTTTCTATACTTCAATAAGTGTTGAATAACCCCTCTGGAAATAAATCCTGTTTCTTTTTCCATACTCCCAAAATAAATTCTCAATGTTAGGCCTGTTTCTCGACCGCAAGAGTGATGTTAGCCCTTAAGGCGATATTCTGGTCTAGAGACATACATTTTAAGCGTTTTGTCGAGCTCGATAAAAAAAAACAAAAAATGTTTTTACCATTCTTTCTTTACGACATATTTATTAATATTTTGACAATAAACAAAAAAAATTTGAGAAAAATAAATAAAAATGATATAAGTTACAAGAAGTTGGGGGTCAAAATAAGGGTGGCTTGGTTGACACGATTACAATCGGACTAGTCATCCGATACAAAATTCAAAAAAAAGATTCTTAATTCGTAAAAATGTTGGTAAAGCCCCTATCTCATAAAAAACATTTTTCGCAAAATGGCGGCTGTCTGAACCAAAAAGGCGTTTTTGACTCTTTTTTTTCATGGTTTTTAATTTTTTTACAATAGTAAAAAAACAAAATTTGGATAAGAAAGTGGGGGCGATAGATAGTTTTACTTCGAAGGTCGGTAAAAAATTTGAAGCAAATCGGTTGAGTAGAACTTGAGATATCATGTCAACTGTGTTGAGAAAAGTAGTTTTAAGAAAAACGTCCATAGTTGCGTCACTAAAATATAGGTATAACTTCGTAAATTATTGGAATTTAAAAATTTCCTTCCGAGGATATATCCTTAAAGGTCTAAACTTTAAGAATATGTAAAAAAATGATTTTTCCAAAATTCTAGACCAAAATACTCAAATTAAATTAAATTAAATTAAATTACTCAAAGTCTAATTTGAATTCAGCTCATTCGAAAACATGAAAATTGCTCAAAATTCAATTCACCAATTTTATCCACGTTTATACCTTCCATTCAAATTCCATTCAAATTGGAAACACGAGACACAATGAATATTCGCATTTTTTCGAATTTTTCTTCTCTCTCGATTCTCATCGCTTCGTTCATTCGCCCTGAAATATATTATTCTATCTTTCGACACGCACCATCGATTCTGACGATTAAAACACGATAACGATAATAATGATAAACACGTCAAGAGGCGGGGGTCCTTGCCGTTTTTTGTTCTTTACACTGCATATATATATATAGCGAAATATGATATACACGTATATGCTATATAAATATATTACGACGATATGCTATGATTAAATAATTATTTACAAAATAATAATAACAATATAAACGATTACGATAAGAAATTTTGAAGAAACGTGTTTTTTCTCTGGTTATCGTTAATTCTTTGTTTTCCTCCTTTTTTCACAAGTTTTTTCATCGTCAAGGACGCATCTTATCCCAATCGCTCGATTGTACACAAATTTTCTTAAAGGACATTGAATTTTGCGTCAGAATGACGTTGTGATTGATAAAGAGTAGTTGGTAAATATAATGAGGATGATTGAGAGAGCGATCAGCGTAAAGGGAAAGAAAAAAAAATATAGACAGATCCTGGAAAGGCTGATTTTATTATTTTTTTAATAGGAAATAGAAGGTTTAAGGTCGTGGCTGCGGTAATGAGCGATAATGAGGTGGAAGCAAGATTCGAGTGAGAAAGAAAGAGAGACAGAGAGAGAGAGAAAAAAAAGGTCACACTTTGTAGGCTCAATTTATGAACTCGTTTATTATACCGGCGTCTTTGGAAGAGTCCTTCGTCCTTTCGACGACGAGGGCGTTTTCTCGGTTTCGGATTCTGTAAAAACAATCAAAATGATCGTATGAACGTTGAAATAGTAATTTACGTTTCGCAGGAATCTCAAATATTTCTCACGCTGATTATATTTGCGCGTGGAATGAATAAGCATCAATCCAATGACACCCTTAAATCGATTTGAGGGTTGCAAATGAAAATTTTCTTGAAAATAAGTCGGAAAAAATGTATACCATTCGTAAATTCCTTCTCAATTCTTTGTGGACCTCCAAAAAATTTCTAAAAATATCAAATCTCAAAAAAATTATAAATAAATTGATAATAAATAAATAATAAGTATATATCCACTACCGGTGAAAAGCCTCCGGACAGAACTTCAAAAAAGGTCTCGAACTTTTTTTTTATGCCATTTCGCCGGAAGTCAACGTAAGCTATTCTAACAGGCGGCATTTTGAAGGGAAGAATTTAGCTTCATTTCGTGTATTTTTAATTATTTTTACCATTTGTTTTTCGATTTGGACTCTATTTTGAAAACAACTGTTTTTTTCGCCTTTTTTTCTCTGTCTTCAGGTACACCCATCTTCTAGAAAAAATTTTTTAAATACATTTTTACGATTGGATTCATAAAGAGAAAAGTTTGAGCTTCAATTTCCTTTTTTTAAAAATGTTGAGCGATTTTTTTTCCAAAGTTGTTCTGTTTTTTGTGAAAAAAGAGGAAATTTGAAAAATCCTGTATAACACAAAAGAGGATTCATGAAAAACTTCAGGATAGCAAAGTTGCGTCTATTTCCGTTGAGTTCAGAAGAATTTTCCAGATTTTTTCCAAATTTTTTTTTTCTTATTTTTTGGGTCAGAGCCCAGATTATTCAATGACCATAACTCGAGAACTATGGAATTATTGATAAAATTTCAGGTGGGGAAAATACTTTATTTTACAATTTTTAACACATTAGAATTTTTTTCAAATTTTTTTCCTAATTCTTTACGTCGACATTTTCCGACCCAGAAAATAAGAAAACAAAAATTTTCGAAAAAAAAAATTTGAGAAAATCCTCTGAACTCAACGAAGACTGACGCAACTTTTTGCTAACTTGAAGTTTTTCATGAATCCTCTTCGTTTTCGTGTTATACAGGATTTTTCAAATTTCCGCTTTTTTCACAAAAAACAGAATAACTTTGGAAAAAAAAATCGCTCAAAGTTAAAAAAAAATGTAAATGAAGCTCAAACTTTTCCCTTTATGAATCCAATCGTAAAAATGTATTAAAAAACTTAAAAGACAGGGGAAAAAAGGCGAAAAACTGTTATTTTCAAAATACGGTCTAAATCGAAAAACAAATTTAAAAAATTAAAAATACAGGAAATGAAGCCGAATTCTTCCTCTCTAAAATGCCGCTTGTTAAATTAGTTTACGTTGACTTCCGGCGAAACGGCATAGAAAAACGTTCGAGACCTTTTTTGAAGTTTCGTCCGGAAACTTTTCGGCGGTAGTGTATACTTGTATATAATAATTAATAAATTGATAATTGATAATTAATAACAATAAACAAAAATGATCATGATAAATGATTCATAAAGAATTAAAATGGCCATGAAATTATTTTCATCCCCTTCAGGGCTCGAGCAAAGTTACCCTTAGGAAAAAAAAAACGATTTTTCGATTGGAATTTTTAATATTCGCAAAAATGTAAATTATCGTAATTTCTCGGCTTACCTAATTGAAGTCCCATGCTGCCCGAATTTTTTCCCGTAGTTGGCATTCCCGGATCATCGAGTAGATCGATACTGCGAGTGTTGGGCAAAAAAATTCACGAAAAGCATGAGGCAATTGAAACAAAACCCCTCCGAAAAACGAGGAGGAGGAAAGGAACAGAAAAAAAGAGTATTCGCCGAGAATGAAAGCTCCGAGCATTGTTTTCACGTCCACGCTCGGCACTGCCCACATTGTTCTCGATGCTCTATTTTTTTTTTTTTTCGTTCCTCCAGCAATACCATCGTTCTCATTTGGTGCAGGGATGTGGGTGATGGGAGAGGGTTAGAGAGAAAAAAGACTCACATGTCGTTCGCGTGTTCCACAACGAGCTCCGCCACTTCTCCCGTGTGTTCGATTATGTGCGCCACGTCCTCGAAACTTCGATCGATCAATGGCACTCCCGCCCATTCCAGAATCTGTAGGGAATCAAGAAAAAAAAACAAAAATTATAATCCGCCGTAGATTTGATCGCGAAAATATCGATCAAAGTGTAAAAAAAAATAGTAATTAATTGGCTCAATTAAAAAATAAGACAATTCACTCCAAGGCTAATTTTTTCAGCTCTTGATCAATGATTTTGAATCTTCATGATAAAATCTTATTTTTGCTGAAAGAAATATGATTTTTACCGAAGGTAGATAAAAAATTGGCTCAATCTGTGCAAAATGCAATAATTAATTCCAAGGCTCATTTTTTTCAGCTCTTGATATAATTGATTTTGGTTTTTAATTGGTTTAATGAAGAAAACTTTGTTTTTGCTGAAAGAAATATGATTTTTACCGAAGGTAGAAAAAAAATTGGCTCAATCTGTGCCAAATGCAATAATTAATCCTAAGGCTCATTTTTTTTTAGCGCTATGATTGATTTCGATTTTTGATTTGTCATGAAGAAAGTTTATTGTTTTCGAAAGAAACATGATTTTTTCCAATTGTTGAAAAAAATCAGTGTAAACCGAATCAAACCAAAAATCAATCGATGCAAAATATATCGATTATTTCCAATGCTCGTTTTTTCATATTTTTGATACAGATTTCGATTTTTGATTACTCAAAAAGTAGATTATTTTTTTGCTGAAAAAAAGTATGATTTGTCTCTTTTTTTTCCACACACACGAGTTTAAAATGCAAAAAACAGTTATTTAAATAAAAATTAAATTTTCAGGATACCACTTTGTAAAACGGCCTAAAAATTATAAAATAACTTCTTTGAACTCCGTACAGATTGTCTTGAAAATTTATGTTTGTGGATTTTTACTAACTATGAAAATTAATAAATTACAATTAAAATTGCATCTGTTTTGAGAACGTAGTACACTAAAAAAATGAAGTTTTACTTAAATAATTTTACGTCAACATATTTAAAAAGGCCTGACTCGAAATTTGCAACTTTTTCATTTCTTTTCATGGGTCGTGAAGTTTTTTTATGAGAAAACCAAAATCAGTAAACATATTGACCCATGAAGATGGCGAATGATTCAAAAATATTAATCAGCCATGCCTAAATTTGTTAATATTCAATTTTTCAAAATTATTCCACTTTGAAATTTCAATAAATCAATCCTGCCATAAAATTATTTTTGTAATACTAATTTTTAATAAACCATGCTTTTAAAACGGTCCAAAAAGTACAAAATAATGTCTCATGGCTCATACAGATGGTCCCGAAAAATTGTGATTATAAATTTGTATTAGTTATGAAAATTAATAAATAAAAATTACAATTAGGCCTTTTTAAAAATGTGGCACATTCAAAATTTGATTTTCATTTAAATAACTATTTGTCAATATATTTAAAAAGACCTGATAAGGAAGCTATACATATTAATCATGAATCCGGCGAATGATTTTTGAAAAAATGGTTAGATGCGCCGAAATTTTGAAAATTGAAATTTTTTAAAATTGTTCCTCGTTGAAATTCCTATTAATCAATTCTGCCCTAAATACGTTGGGAATAATTCTCCAAGCGATAACTCAGTGATTTTAGAAACGAGGGTAAGGGTGATATTTATGAATATAAAGTACTTTGGAGCTTTTTTCCCGGAGCAATGGGAAAAAAATGGTATTATAGATCGGGGACAGATCCGCGAGATTGAGGTGCGGTCAAGCGGCGTATCGGCCTGTGATGGGTGTGCGAGTAATCTATCGCTCATCTCCAGCCTGGATATGTCCGTATATATATATGGGGCATTCCAGGTCGATCCGATCAGGATCTGATCCCATCGCTCTCTATCTTTAGTTGCAGGAGTCTCATAGGCTCAAATAAGATTCTAAAAATGTTGCAAATTTTTTTCAGCCTCCTGCCACCCTTAAGATGATAATATGAACAAGATATACAAATTTTAAAAAATATCAGAATCATTTTTCAAATGCGTGAAAAAAATTACACAAATTAACAAAAAAAAAACCAAGATATTTTTTTAATAAAATCACAGTGGTACTGTAATTGTTAATATTTTTTTAAGCTCGATGATACTTTTCAGATTGACAAATTCCAAATGAAACATTCTTGAAATTTCTACTAAGGTTACTTATTAAAGATCTTTAATTTTATAAAAAGAAGTTGCTCTAGTTTTTTGCAAAATGCATGCAATATTATTCATTTATTTGAAACATGGTTTAAAAAAAATATATAAAGTATCAAAATTCCACTTACATTTTTAGAAAAACTTGGATTTCATATGAACATAATTTTAATTATTAATTTCATGACTATGTAATCTTTTAATCTTGGATTGTAACGCAATGTGATCTTTAATGTAATTTAATTAATTAATTAATCCTTATGTAATTTTTAATCATGGAACTGAACTTTCAAGCTTTAGAATATTTTAAAAATCATCTTGATCTCATTTTAAAAAATTTTCAATTTTTCTGCACAGTAATTATCAAATTTTTACTATTGATTCGGAGACTGTTAAAAATCTGCAAAAATTCTGGATCGTTAATTGAATCCAGAACAACATTTTCCCTAAATTATTTAAAAATCAAACTGGACTCTGTGGTTTTAGACTCTGGTAGAATCGACCTGAAATATTTCATACAGGTATCTCGTGCATGAAGTGAGTTATCGCTCTTAAGCTCTCGGTTTTATCGATGCCAGAAAAAAAATTTCACGACACGTGAAATTGCCGTAATGCATTATGGCTGTAAACATATTTTCACGCATAGATCAGGGTTCGTAGACCTTCTCTGTTGATTCCTCATTGTCATGCAACCTCGATGAGAAACTTTAATAAATGAAAAAATCACGAAAAAATAAAAAAAATCAAAAGTGAATAAAGAAATTTTCCAATATCGCAGAATCTGGCTTTGAAATTTCAAAGCCAGAATTACAAAATTTCACAGCCAGATTCAATATTGAATTTCAAAATTTCAAAATTTCAAAGATATGATTTTGCAGACCATTGGCTGGGCAAACCTTTGAAATTTTGAGCAATTAGTGCTTCTCTTTAATACATTTTCATCTTCAGCTTGACTTTTTCCATGTCCCTCCATCCGAAAGCATGAAACGAGGGTCATAAATCTCCGGAGATGGATTTGAAAAAATCTCATCATTGCCGTGAGAATTTGATTAAATTAGAGAGGAATGCTATTGAGGAAAATTGTTGGTTTTTTTCCACCGTTTACCACAATTTCGGCAACGTTAATGTTCAGTGGAGAGAGAGCGAATGATGCTGCTTGAGAGAAAGAGAAAGACGATAAGATCGAGATTAACGTTGGCTCTGACGCGATAAAAGCCTTGAAATTCGAGTTTCCCCTCTCGCGACGTAGAAGTGCGTGCCATGACCTCCAAGACCCTTAATTACTTTAATTACTTTAATGAATCTTGGAACAAGCTGGGAGATGGAGAGGAAGCATGAAAAAGGAGGGAGGGCAAAGGAGCGACAAGGTAAAACGAAAGTCTTGGTGCATCCCAGGCTGGAAAGGCCGTCACTTTCGCCGGAAGTATGAATAATAAAAGGGCTAACTGCACTCGAGAGAATTTCTCTTTTTTCTTAAAGAATTTTTTTTATTCAGGAATATGATTCGAATTAACTTTCAAACAATGAATTTTGTCCGATCGTTTATTGCAAAAAAGGAGATTGGATCGTTTCACACAAGTCAAATAGTGCAAAAAAAATTAATTTTAAGAAATAAAAATTTCAGAAATTTGAAAAATTTCAGAAATTTGAAAAATTTAAATATTTATTGAAAAATATCAAAGTATTATTCAATATTGGGAGATGATATTATATATTGTGACAATATTATTAAATATTAAGGATTTATTTAAAAAATATTATTTTACATTTTTTAAAAAATATCGATTATTTTACGACAAAGTTCGATGAATCCCTATTTTAGTCCAGTTTTTTGTTACAATAATCTGCAATTTCTGTCCAATTTTGGTAATTCAGGGCTCATTTTATTCATCAAAAAATGCTCTATAGCTTCAACATATGTAAATTTTGATCAACGGTTGTCAGTTATGATTTTTTTATTGTAATCCGAATGATCGATTCACGCAGAATATTTGAAGGAAGAGAATAAACCAAGAATTACTGAAATTCGATAAAAATGTGAATCTTGAAGAAAATTGATCGAAAATACATCTCGTTTGAAAATTGACGTAAAATAGCTCATACTACGACAAATTAATTGCTACAACGCTTTTTCTAAATTAAGGTTCACATGCCATAGAAAAAAATACGTATTTTTTTTCTTAGTTATTTTTTATTGGTTATTTAATGTACGGATGTTCTCTGAGAAACGATTTTAAAAAACTTGCATATCGGAAATTTGCACATCACTTCCTCAGCATTTACAAATCCTCCTCTATGAGGAAATGTTAGCAAATTTTAATAAATGTTAGCTGTCACAGTTTTGGCTTCTTCATAGAGGAAGCTTTGTAAATATGGAAAAATACTCTGGAAACGATGTGCAAATTTTCGATTTGCAAGCTTTTTTTTACTACCTCTGGTTATCGGAGTAATAAAACGGCAGCTTTGTATCGTAGAATTTTCGATCAAGCTTTTTTTTGAAAATTTCAAAATTGCATCAAATTTGCACCGTTCAAGCGATTTTTGCAAAATTGAATACCAAGTAACTTTTTCCATTAAACTACCATTATAGAAATTTTGAGCCTGATATAACGAAATATGTGCAAGCTAGAGCGATCACGCGCTTTTTGCAAAAAATTCAAAATTTTATAAATCACGAACCCCTTGAGCGATTTTCGCGAAATTCAATAGCAATAATTTTTAACACTCAAACTATCTGTATAATATTTTTTAACTCGATATTGCAAAATTTGCGAACGCTAGAGCAACCACGCCCTTTTTTTGAAAATTTAAAAGTCGCGTAAAACTCGCACACGTCAATGATTTTTTGCAAAATTCATAACAAACAAAGGGACTGTGGAGCTCAGCTTATGTGCAAAATTTTGGCTCGCTACTCCAATGTGGTCTTGAGATATATATGTTCGAATTTTTCGAGGCAGCGACACACACACACGCACACACACACACACACACATACATCCGGACATTTTTAAAAAAATATGATTTCTCGATGTTTTAGGACATTTTGAACATACTGACATGAAAATCTAAAAAAAAAAATTTTTCCCGAAAACAAAGCTTCCTCTATGAGGAAGCAAAATGTACCCGTAGTAAAAAACTCCATTCGTCGTCATTGAAAAATCCCCATTCATTCCCCATTGCCAAAATAACCAACGGAGATGAATGCCGAATTGCCTAAGGGGATTTTCGTCATTGAATTCCCCATTTGAAATCGAATGAGGATTTTCCAATGAGGATTGACTTCCCCATTTGAAACGGAATGCGGATTATCCTATGGGGATTCAATGAAGAAAATCCCCATAGGCAATTCGGCATTCATCTCCATTGGTTTTTGTAGGCAATGGGGAATGAATGGCGATAATCAATTGAGATTCCTTCATATTGTAAAAAACTCCATTCGTCACCATCGAAAAATCGCCATTCATTCCCCATTGCCAAAATAACCAATGGAGATCAATGCCGAATTGCCCGAAGACATTTTCGCCATTGAATTCCCCATTTGAAATCGAATATGGATTTTCCAATGAGGATTGACTTCCCCATTTCAAACGGAATAGGGATTATCCCATGGGCATCAGTCGGCAAGAACTCCTTGCATGGATTTTTTGGACACCGACTTCTGCTAATATTCCGTGCTCACAATCGTCTAGATAAGCATACTCTTCGCATAATCCGTATGGGAGTTTAGCGGGTTGCCGTCCTGCGACATCTCGCGCCAAGTCTCGGAACTAACGCGACGCGGTTTCCAATGGACATCTTTGGGTAATGCTGATCATTCAGTTCATCCGCATTTACTTCCCAATGGACATCATTGGGTAAAGCTGATCATTTCGTTCATCCGCATTTGCTGTCCAATGGACGTCATTGGGCAATGGTGACTTTTCAATGGATATCCATTCACTGATCAATGGTCGTTCCTGTACGCCATTGAAAAATGCGGAAATCTCAATGGGTCCCCATTCATTGTCCAATGGAGTCGTATGAGGACCATTGGTTGCCATTGGCGATTCAATGGAGTTTTTTACTACGGGTAGTATTTTTTTTACCAGCGCGAAGCGCTCCAACTTCCTTGATTGAATATTGTTGTTGTTTTTTTTTTAATTCGCTACACCGGCAATTCCTCAACTTTCTCGGCCGGTTTTATCACTCGAGGGATAATTTTATGTGGGTTAAACGTCGGAGAGTAAACTAATACGGTATTGTGTCGCGCGATAGAAGATTGACGAAGCGAACGACGACGGTAAACGTTAAAAGTAAACGTTGTTTATGGCTCGCTGAGCCTGATCAACAAGTTTTCGTGCGTAACTCACACTTCGTTATATTTGCCGAGACACCGGCGACGGAACAATGAGAAAACGGCGCGAGAATGGTCGAGAGAGAGCTGGATTGACGTTGAGAGGGAGAAATATGGCGTCGTTGTAGTTCACGGCTATACCGTAATTTTCCATCCCTTTCGTATATTAAACACATCTCACAAAATGTGCAAACATTTATCGCGTCAACTCTGCCCGTTATATACGACCTATATCCGATAGCGAAAACCCCTCAAGTCTATATATACATATATATATATATTCACTCTTGTATTTCACATAACAATAGCGTTGGTATAGTAAATTTATGTGCATATTGCACATGGAACGTCGATCGAACTTTGCCTCGATCCTGTGACTCGGCTTCTACTTGAAAATCCATTGTTTCGAGCTCCACCAATTATTTCACCACCAGAAATATATCTCTAGTATAATTTATTACTCTACCGAAATATCACTATCAATTAACAAGTCATATACAAGTCATATAACATCTCTGTCAAATAGAAGCGTTGGGATGATTCTACCAAAAAACAAGCCTACCAGAATAAATCGCTACCGAATAATTAATTTATTAATTAATATTTTCTCAGATAATATTTTTACTACAAAATAAGTCTTCCAGTAAATAGTTCTTTGGTTCAATTCTGCGATCCCCTACTTACCGACTGCAGGGAGCCCGTGCTTTTTCATTAGGGCGCGCTTCGACGTCGGTAAGTTACCGGCTGAGACTTGTTTTGTGGTAGAGATATTGTTTGAGAGAGTTATTATTCGGTGGAGATTTATTCTCGTAGGTTTAGTATTTGATAGAGTAATTGAAATGCTCATGTTTGGCAGAGATGTTATACCGTAGAGCTGTTAATTGGTAGTGATATTATGGCAGTGTTTTATTGTGGTAGAGATGTATTTACTGTTAGAGAAACAAGTGATAGAGTTGCAAATTTGTCTTGTTTCCACTTCCAACGAGATTCAACCGCTGGACACTTGCACTGAGAAAACAATGTACCAGGATTTGTTAATTGTTAACAAATGTAAAGTTGAATATGGCGAAGTCAATTTTTGTTGAGTCAATAAATTAAATTAATATTTTTAACAGTCGATAAATTATTTTGACACAAAAATATTTCTTAACAGTCGATAAATTATTTTGACACAAAAATATTTCTTAACGTCTAACAAATTTTGTAACAGTTAATGAATATTTAAGTAAAGTACCAACTAAATAGATTACTTTGCTACAGATAAACTGTTTTGTTTTCTCAGTGTGCAAAACTGGCCCTAAAATGGTCCCTAAAAACATCCCTTCATAAATCGTCAACAATGAAATATAATTTTTATTTAATTTTTTTATCAGCTGTTTTAAGTCAATATTTGACAATTAATTCCGTTCAGTTTTTTCCTGACAATAATTCACCCTCTTTGTCCAATTTCTGTGATTCTTGAGTGATATTCTTCGTTGAAAGATTCTTCATGGATTTAGATTATTGTTCACAACTCGTCGTTAAAAAATTATAAACTTAGACTTTTTCTCCGGATAAACAAATGTTTGTAATTTTTCATCGATAATCGCTGATAAAAATCTGCAAGGGGAATGAATAGAGAATCTTTTGGAGAATGAAATCAGCCGTGAATCACCGAAATCGTGCAAAAATTGCGGGTTCTTCTTGGAGGAAAATGAACGATGGCACAACTCATAAAAAATTGTCGTAAAACAGTCACTGCTATAAAAAAAAAATCGCATCCAATATTATGCATTATATCAAGGATGCATTATCTATTGATCTATAAATATTTGTAGAAACGATTTTCAAAACTTCACCGTAAAAATGTTTCCCACTTGATTTTCTAATTTTTGAATAATTTTAGTGCAATGTATCGAAACTAAAAATTCATAAAAGGCAAATTAATTCTGGAAGAAAAATTCTTCAAGTTTTTGATCAATAAAATTCTATTTACAAGCTGATGCATCGAAATCTGAAAGAAAAAAATTAAGCTCCGAATATTCGAAGGATTCCAAAATTCCACTTTTACCACATGACGATATTTTTTTTCAACGTTTTTCATTGCCGTTTTTTGTTCGTGAATAAACGAAAGAAAAGAGTGGAGGAAACTCTTATCTTTATGCCGGAGACTATATTTACGATACCCAAGCGCGTCGTTTCTCGTTTCTCCATCGAGCATTATTCAAAATAAATGTCCTCCCTCCCATTTTGCCTCTCTCCTCTTATTTTCGTCGTTCATCTTTTTTACTTTTCCCTCAATGTCTCTTCCCTCATTCTCTCCAGTCCGAGCTTCACTTTATTCGGAGTGAAACGAATTTAAAACTCGTACCTCAAAAGCATATTCGACTCGGCGAAACTTTACAATCCTTGGTTTCGTCTCGGACCTTGAAAACAAACGAATATTGTTCGCCATCGCATTCACAATTTTCCATGCTTTCCCCATCTTTTCCCTGAGACTTTCGCTGACTTTTCAAAAAAAAAAAAATGCAACCTTTTTTTGCGTCCAAATTGCGACGTCGTAAAATCTCGTATTTAGTGTTCTTCGCAAAGTTATGCTCAAACAAACAAAAATCACTCACAAAGACTCATTTTTCGACTCGAGCTTTCGTCCAAACAGATGAAGATAATGAAAACTCTCGAGGGATGAAAAAAAGGGATGCATCTATACATTGAATAAAATAAATATATAAACCTTTATCCTTGCCTGAAAATTCAAAAATCCGAATGAATGAAAATAATCATCAGAAGCAACATTCTAAACAATTGAAAAAATTGTCGAAATAATGGAATTGCTTGTTAATGAAAATAAAAAATCGAATTATTTTATTGCTCGAGGAGTGGAAACGATGGACTTGAAAAGCAATTATAAAGTTTAAACGTTCCCGGAGACTTTTATCTCGACTGAAAGGCAGCAAAATACAGAATGAAAGAGATCAAGTTATACATTCGAATGTCTCTTGGAGAATGAAAAAAAAAAAAAAAAAAAATAAATAAAATAGCGAGCCAAGACGAGGTTCCGTTCGCTCTTGCGGGTGCTTTTATCCGCTGCTTATAAGATGCTTTACCGTAGAATCACTTTTCTCCTTGCTCTCTTCTTTCTTCGCTCTTTCAGTTCAATGTTCATTCTCCACCAATCTTTGTCGTTCTTTCTGGCTCTTTCTCTCGTATACCGGAATGCTCTCGGAGTTACTATTTTTCCGGGTTTTATTGAAAGGGAGCGCGAGAATAGGAGAGCATAGAGAGAGAGAGCGAGAGAGAGAGAGAGAGAGAGAGAGAAACAGAAGGGATGTCGAAGGGAAAAAAGATATTTCCAGTTGAAGGAAGAAAAGAAGCTGCGGAATGCACTTACGTTTTTCTTCCTCACATTTTTTCCTATATATGACACTCTATCTCTCGCAATGGCGAAGTAACCAAATAAGCCACCAAATGAACATCAATCAGTGCAAAGATACGACGAAAAGTAGAATAAGCGTGAGATGCAGGATAATTGAATTTTGAGTGCACTTTATATTATTCTACGAATAAGATTATTTTTTTCTTGCATTCATGTGAGCTTCATACGCTCCAATAGCAACGTAATCTCTAAATTTTCTCTTGTTAAACCGGAAATTTTTGGACCAATATTAATATTATATTAGTTATCAGTATATCAAAATGAGCCTGAATCTTCCAAAATAGACTCCTCACGTTAAATCAGATCTAGATAATAACATTTTCATGACAAATTCCTGCCAAGAAAAATGTTTAAAAACTCTCATTTATTAATTTAGCAAGATTTCATGAAAATTCGCTCAGGCGAGCGAGGAATGGACAATTTTTGCTTGTTATGAAAGATTTGAAACAGTTTGCAATTTTAAAAATTTTTATCCAGTGAAAAAATGTTTGAACCGTCGGAGGTTTCAATTTTACGTGCAAGTACGTCTTTCGAGTATCAGTGCAGAGATGCATCGTGGAAATAGTGGCGGTAAGCGGTATTTTCCAGCGCTTATGTTCAGGCAGCTTGCACCCTTCGCTTGAAAAAAAAAAAGAGAAGAGGAGAAAAGCTGAGTCTGCATATTGCATATGCAGCCGTAATATCGTTACGACATTTTTCTCCCTTCACCTCTCATCCTGCCCTCGCTTCGTTCTCGTTTATTTTCCACGATAGGAATGATATGGGCACATTTACAGCTCTACCATTCATTTCTCTACCAGAAATACATCTCTACCACAATAAAAAACTAGTAATTAAAAAGTGTGCACTACCGGCGAAAAGTTTCCGGACATAACCTCAAAAAAGGTCTGTAACGTTTTTTTTAATGCCGTTTGGCCGGAAGTCAATGTAAACCAATTTAACAAATGGCATTTTAAAGGGGAAGAATTCGGCTTCGTTTCCTGTTTTTTAAATTATTTTTACAATTGGTTTTTAGATTTGGACTCTATTTTAGAAACAACTGTTTTTCGCCATTTTTCTCCTCTTTTCAGGGGAAAAAATCTGTAAAAATTCCTCTGAACACAACAAAAAAATTTGTAAAAATTCCTCCGAACTCAACTAAAAAATCTGTAAAAATTCCTCTAAACTCAACAAAAACAGACGTAACTTTTTGCTATCCTGAAGTTTTTCATGAATCCTCTTTGTTTTCGTGTTATACGGGATTTTTCAAATTTCCTCTTTTTTCACAAAAACAGAATAACTTTGGAAAAAACATCGCTCAAAGTTAAAAAAAAAAAGAGAATGGAAGCTCAAACTTTCCCCTTTATGAATCCAATCGTAAAAAAGCATTCAAAAAAAAAATTCCTCTAGAAGATGGGTGCACCTGAAGAGAGGGAAAAAAGGCGAAAAACAGTTGTTTTCAAAGTAGAGTCCAAATCTAACAAAACAAATTGTGAAAATACTTTATAAAACAGGATATGAAGCCGAATGGTTCCCCTTTAAAATGTCGTTTATTAAATGAGTTTAGGTTGACTTCCGGCGAAATGGCATAAAAATAGAAGCGTTTCAATGACCTTACCAGAATAAAACTCCACCAAATAAGATCTTTCTCAAACTATATCTCTACCAAAAAATCTTTTTACCACTTGACAGCTCTCCCACTTTACAAACCTACCAGATAACAAGTCTCCGGGCCTCAAAACCCGCGGTTCCCTACTTACCGACTGCAAGGCGCCTGTTTTCTTTCATCAGGGCGGGCTCCAGCGTCGGTAAGTTACCGGCCGAGTTGACAAGCCAGAGACTTGTAATCTGGTGGACTCGTCAAATGGGAGAGCTGTTTCCTGGAAGACTTGTTTTGTGGTAGTGATATTACAGTAATGTTTTTTCTGGTAGAGAAATAATTGGTGACGCTTAAAACTGTGCCGAAAATGGATTTTTTGGGGAATAAAAAATTCGACGATGTTCCATCACGAGCCATTGATGCTGTGTAGCGAAATTTTTCGAATGAAAATGGAGAAAACGAGAGAAACATCGACGTTGACACTGATGATGAACGAGATCGAACGAATAAACTGGTGCAGATGCGCAAGATAGAAGGCCTGTCATGTCCATACATACACCCATCCCCCCTTCCTCTTTCACCCTCTCTGTCTCTCTTTTGTTCTCTTTCTCTCTCTCTCTCTCTCTTTCATATTCCAATCTTCTCGTATATCCGTCCCACGCACTTCCGCAATCATTATACATCACATTCGCCGATCGATAAAAAAAAAAATATCAAGATGAATGGAAAAAAACGTATTGCCGAAATCGAAGGAAAAAATATTCTTTATACGGTGTTATAACGAGATAAAGGGATACAATAAAAGCTGGAAGCTCGTTGTAACGAGAAATTCCGATACGTGATTAATCCGTTGAAGTTATAAAAAAATGGTAGGTTATAGAGTTATTCACGAAAATATTGTTGTCAATTTTATTGAGAACTCTATCGAACCGAACTTTTTTGTAACTTTGGCAAAAGTTTTCCTTCATGATGAATATGCGAAGCTCAGAATTAGGATTTTATGTTAACATAGTAATTTGAGGAATTCCTACATTTTGGATTAACTTTAACTAAAAAATTTATAATGACAATTATAAAAATTCGAGCCTCAACCAAATGGTCATCTCACGATTTTGATTTGAGTTCAAGCTGCAATTTTCAAAATCGTCATATTTTATTTCCATAATTTTAATACTAGGTTACCTGAAAATTTTGATGAATTACCTCAAAATTTTGATGAATTTTCTTGAAAAACCTGATTTTGAGTTTGCCCCTGCTTTTTCTCATCAATAAATTTTATTCCGACATAATTTCTGTCCCATTTGTAATCAGCGGTAAATTTCTCATGAAATTTAGTTTGAAAATGTTAAAAAACAATTTTTTTTACCTAATTTTGGCGGTTTTTCAAAAACTTCAAAATAGGGAAGACCTTTACAACTTTGCAACAATCGATGGTCCAATTTAAAAAATCTGCCAAAAATTGAAAAATGTAATGTAAAATGAGAATGTACGGCGATCAGAAGTACTATAATTCATGCCAGAATGGTTAACCCGAACTTCTTTCAATTTTACATGACCAAGACACTTTTTTCAAATATTTGAATGAATAGAATTTATTTAAAAAATTGATTTCAGATTTGGGGGGGGGGGGGGAGAGTGATCTCGAGATCCATCTTTTTATTAAAGCACTGGTTCAATAATTCGTATTCTCTTTAAGTGACACAATTTAGTTTAAAAAAATGGGATAAAGCTGAATCTTGAAAATATATAGTTTACATATTCGTCTACTGTTCTCTTTCGTCTATTTTTTAGTTAAAAAGTTCATTAGTTATTTAAATAATTAATTAATTTAGTTAAAGTTTTGGTGATACAATTTAGTTTTAAAAAATGGGATAAAGCTGAATCTTGAAAAAATATATATACTTAACACATTCGTCTATTGTGCTCTTTCGGCTATTTTTTAGTTATAAAGTTAATTAGTTCATTAAATAATTAACGTAGTTAAAGATTTGGGGACACAGTTTGGTTTAAAAAAATGGGAAAAAGCTGAATCTTAAAAATATATTTTTTACACATTCATCTATCGTTCTCTTTTGGTTATTTTTCATGCAGGAGCAGCCTAAAAAGTAGACTTAAAATTAATCCGTAACACAAATGTAATCCTCCCCCGTTATTCAGTATTTCGCTCGCATTACCTTATCGCCCTTCTGCAGTCCAACTTTCTCGGCTTGTCCACCGGGAATCGTACAAACGACGACCGCGTACAAATGTCCATCCAAGCCCTTTTTACCACCCACGACTCGCATCCCAAAGCCACGTGCTGTAACGAGAAAATAAAGCTTCTGTTAGCGAAACAAAAGGAAGCCCTTCACAAAAATCTCCTCCCTCATTCGTCGATTCGCCCTTTAAATTCCGTCTTCTTATTGCTACAATTTTTTGAAAGTAATTCCCTCAGCGTTTCCTCAGCAGAATATTCGATATTCGCTTATGAACACAAGAAAGAACCAAAGGTAGATGCTAATAATCCCAAGGCCTGGAAATGTCTTGAGATTATTAGCATCTGGCGGAAAGGAAGTCTCCGAGTTTTACTCCACTTCAGTCCAAATTGCCGGAAATGTCAACAATAGATCTGAAGATTTTCTATATTCCATTTTATTTCTCTGGCATTCGCCACTTTTCCATCTTCCTCGAGGATTATGGAAATCGAGTTTACCTCTTGACACAAACTTCAAAATCAAACTTTCAGAGACAAGATATTCTCGGACTTTATTTTACTGTTGACGCTGTCATTTCGGTCCGGTGCAAATTTATGTGCTCTATATTTCATTTGTTTCACTGCTCGTACTGCCTGTTCATGATTTAGGGCAAGTAAATATTTCAAGAACATACAAATGTATAACAGAGTGCCGGTATTTGATAAACAAGAGCGGATTCATCGTTGAACGATGAAAGCTCTCCATTATTTTCTGGATTGTGCTTTGGGAAGAACGAAAATCCAATGTTGACACTGGGATGAATATCTTTGATGCAATTGTGTGCCAATCACAAAAATGGCTCAAATTCAAAAATGATTTTTGCAACCTTATTAAATACCCTTAAGAAAAATACTTTAATCAAATAAACTTTGGTCCAGTCAAAATTTCAGTCAAAAAAAATGTCACGGTTCAAAACGGACACTGATTCCATTTTGCCTGGAATCAGAGTTGTAAATAATGTATTATTTTAATAATGCATTACCCTATTCATTACCCATTACACTGCATAGTGTGAAATGGACAAGTGTACCATTACAAAATACAAGAGTAATGTGTAATGAATGCGTGTTCCATTACAAATAAAAAAGTATTGTGTAATGGATGCATGTGCCATTACAAATAAAAAACGTAATGTGTAATGGGTGAGTGCTCCATTACAAATTACAATTGAAAAAAAGTAATTGGTAGTGGAGAATATTCCATGATTAATTAGTGTGTTTCTACGACAATTTGGAACAGGTACTATTTTCCTCAAAGGTAAGTTCTATTAATATTTCAATGAAAATAATTTGTGTGTATCAAGTTTTTGTTAACTTTACTATCGTAGTGGTAAATGCATGAACAGTGATTTTTTGGAGTAATGTTTACTCAATTGTTGTAAAAATTACAATTCAAGAATGGAGGAAAAATTACTCTAAAAAATCACTGTTCATACATTTACCACTACGATAGTAAAGTTAACAAAAACTTGATAGACACAAATTATTTTCATTGAAGAATTAACAGACTTACCTTTGAGCTAAATAGTACCTGCTCCAAATTGTCGTAGAAACACACTAATTTGTAATGGAATATTCTCCACTACAAAATACTTTTTTTTCAACTGTAATTTGTAATGGAGCATTCATTAATTACACGTTATTTTTTTTTATTTGTAATGAAACATGCATCCATCACACATGACTATTTTCATTTGTAATGGAACATTCATTCATTACACGTTACTTTTGTAATTTGTAACGGAAAACTTATCCAATACACATTGTTTAAGGTAATGGGTGATGCATTGCTTCTACATTACTATTTTCACAACTCTGCCTGGAATTCAATTAAATATAATCGAAAAGTTATTGATACCCCACATTTCCTGTACACAAAATCATTTTTTACATTTTCGAAAATGGAAAAAACATAGAGTAGGTCAGCGAATGTCCCTCTCTCTAAGGTTTCTTAACGAGCTCAGTTAGATTGAAAGAAGAATCTGATTTCGAGTCAATTATCGCTAATCTGAGAAAGAGTCTGGACAATGTCATCAGAACTCAAAACTCATTGGGTAACCTATAATAAAAAAATTCGTAGGTAGCTTTCTTTGCATGGCGTTCAATATTATTGTAAAAACAACGATTTCATTAAATTGGAAGTCAAGATTTTCAATTTTACTTTGAGACAATCTGAGGTGTGTCTACTTGGTATTGAACAAATCTAGATCCGGGATATTTCGTAGGGAACTTGGGGATAAATGCTGACCACAAATGGTCCGAGAGAAAGCATCATGGATGTGCAAGCCAAACGTATCAAACCGCTACCTTGTGCTTCACTAGGTCTTCAAACCTGTCCGGAACATTCGGTCTCTCGCGTAATACGCTTCTGGCAAATGAAATATATTCGTCCCAATGTATACACTCTTGGCTCTGGCTTCTGCGCATCCCTCTGTTCTATTTCCGTTGTTAAATTGTATCTTTGTTGCGGTTTCGTCGTCAATGTCCCCCTGTCTTCGTCTCTTCCAAACCAAGTCCACTTTTCCGCTCATTGCTTTCAGTCAGACGACTCCCGTGAACGCAAAGTCTGGGTTTCTCATTTGTTGATCGTTTCAGGCCGATGACACAACCCTAAGACAATGGGTTTGGTGTCCTAGCTTACAGCAAAAAGACATTTGCCAACTGCAACAGTTGTTTTGATCAACAGAAATGCAATTCTCGATGGAGAAAAAAAATCCTTGTTTTTGTCATATACAGCAATCCTATCTAATAACGATTCTACGATAATAACGGATAATAATAATAATAATAATAATAATAATAATAATAATAATAATGTATATGACTCCCTGCTCTATATATCTAGGAAATTAACAAGTCCGCCAGAATCCGGCTGCACAATCCAAAAAATCCGAAAACATCCAAAAAGTTTTTAAAAACGGAAATTCATGGAGGTTTTAGGATTTTCGTTGCATCGTTGGTAGATTTGTGTTCAGAGAGAAAAACTACATCGATATAAAGTCTCAAATAATAGAATTAAAAAAATTTTTTTTGCACCTTGGCCAAAATTGAATCTGTTCACTAAAGTGACTGTAATTATTTTTGATAGAATTCCGATTTTAGCTCAAGCTCATTCTTTTCGTAATCGTTGGAGCTTTAAAATGCCACTTGGTTCATCCGATTCTGATTGTTTTTCAATTTTTTGCCGATTTTTAAATTTCGACCATCGATTTTTGCAAATTTTGGGATACATACCTACCCTTTCCTTTTTTTCGACGATTTTCAAAGTGCTCTCATTCCTACAAAAATTAAGTTATCGGAATGAATCGAGTTCTCTGATGAGTTTAGTGACAACCTTTAAGTACGAAAAAGAAATTTTTGAATCTGTAAAACCGACGTAAATTTATAATCACTTGAAATTTCGGTATTTTGAGGTTTCTGAGAATGGGGCTAAAATTGAGCAAAAATCTTTTTGATGAAAATTCGTAAAAAAATTATGATTTTTTAGGAAACCTATTGGTAGATTCGTGTTCAGGGGGATAATATTCATCGATATAAGTTTTAAAAAACTTTTTTTTAAATTGATTTTTTGCATTTCGGCTAAAATTCAATCGGTCCACGAAAATGGCTGTAACTTTTTTTCCAGATGACATTCTCGTTTTGTTTTAAGCCTATTCTCTTCGTAATCGTTGAAGCTTCAAAACCCCGTTTGGTTCACTAAGTTGGGATCATTTTTCGATTTTTGGCAGATTTTTAAAGTTGGTCGATCGATTTTTGCAACTTTTTCCATACATACCCCTTTCCATTTTTTTCAGCGATTTTCAAACTGCGCTCATTTCTACAAAAATTGAGGTATCAGGATGAACCAAACGGCATTCTCTAAGTTTGGTTACAGCCTTTCAGCACGAAAAATAAATTTTGGAATATGCCAAACCGAACTAAAGTTATGAGCATTTCAAATTTCGCTATTTTAAGATTTCTGAAAAGTCGCCCAAAAATGAGTTAAAAAAATTGATTTTATTTTTATCGTTTACAAACGTTATTTCGATGGAAAATTTACCGCTGATTGTAAATCACGCAGAGTTTTTATCGTAACTTAACTCGTCAAAAAATGCGTAAAAACACTTCGAAAAAACACTGCTGATGAATTAAAATACGTCATGTCAAAATTCAGGAAAAATGTAAATTGCATAAATTTGCATAAATTGTTTTTTTTTTTCAATTCATTCATAATTGAGGGCTTAATTGCATAGGTTAACCAGTATTATGATTCAAACCTTTCAATTCTTTTTATTTCGTCTCGAGACTTCAAGACGAGAATTATTTAAGACGACAAGAGAAACGTTTCGATCTTGTCTCAAAATGATTTACTATATTTATACCAGAGATCTGTACATTTGATAGTAACTCCACAAAAAAAATGGCAACCACGACTATGAAAATAATAACTCAAACGAAATAATCTCGTATTAACTCCGTTAAAGTTTCATGGTTTGGATTGTACACTGATAAAAAAGTTCAGTTAAAACAACTAAATCCATTTAGTTGAAAAAAATTTAGTTGATTCAATATTAATTTGTTTGAAATAATGAAACTATAATTAATTCAACAAATGGATTTGGTTAACCATAAGATATGAGGTGAACGAAATTACTTGGTCAATTTCCAGATACAGTTTAGTCCAATTTACACGTTACTGAGTTGCTGTACAGAAATATTTCGTTGATTTCTAGTATATTTTAACTAAATAAATTTAGCTGTAACAAAAAAACAATTCGTATTTTTGTTCACACAATTTATTTGGTACAAAGATATTTATTTGATTGAACTGAAACTTTGCCCATTCAAGCAACGATTTAACCGATTTAACGAAATTTTCCACTGTATCTTTGTTGAATTACCAAAATGATCTCGTTGAACGTCCTGAAACAAATATTTGGTTGAGTCAAACAAATTTTTGCATTTTCAACAAAAAAACTTTCTCAGAGTAATAGTTGTGGTCACCAGATTTTTTACCTCAGCTCATTGTAAAATGGACCTACATTTGAATATACCATAATTCATGGTAGAATGATACATTTCATCATGGTACGGTTAACCATAATTTATTTCAATGCGAACAGAAACACAGTCCTCGCTTATCTGTCTCAGCTCTGAACTCGAGTTTACCGAACGAACATTCCACCCCTTGGCTCCCAGATTTCGCTTCGGTGATCCCATTAAAGCGATTAACATCGCGCGACGCATTTCAAAATTGTTCGATAATACAATTGCGCAGGCAAATATTGAAAACCCAGTGAGATTGTCGCGTCGAACAATGGCGAACGTGGAGATGAAAACGTTTATCGGTGAACCACACAAAATCCCAATGGCCTGTTCGTCACAGACACGTACCCTGTCGCTCCTTCTGCGAACGCGTTTATTTTCGAGATCGATTGACAGATTCGCAATGATCACTTTGTTAATTCAATCGTGCAGCTTAATCAAACTTTCGGTTGGAGTAGAATATCGCAGAATAAACAGTTTTCGCATAACCATTGTAATACAACAGCAATTATCGTAATCTTCCACATATTTATATATATTAATATTAAATATATCAATATTTTATATTAATTGTATTATTATATTTATATAATGTATAATTAATAATTATATAATATATCAATTAATAATAATATTAATATTAAATATATCAATATATATTTAAGTATATACGAAATATATGTTACAGATGTTATTATATATATATGACATATATTATATTCGCGCATATATTTTAGATACGCAATTCATGCATTTGAATTATATATTCTTAATATATCGAAAAATATACCATTGACCAGAGTTGGGCAGTACTTGAAAGTACTCGGTACTTGCAGGTACTTGAGGTACTTTTTTCAAGTACAAGTATCAAGTACTTTTAAATGTGTCTTGCTGATGGTTGCATGTGCAAAGCCTTTGAATATGTGTCATTCCATGTCAAATTGACCAATATTTGGTATCGACCCCTTTGAATTTCAATGAAATTTGGTCAGAAGTTTTCTTTTATCATAAAACAAAGTTCTAACAAAGCAAAAAAATTAAATTTTTTTTTCGAAAATTCAAAATTTCACCATTTTTTCAAGTTTATTTTTTTTATATTTCGAAATCTATTATAGTTACGAAAAAATTGTTCTGGGTTCGTCTTAAAGAGTATACTTGGGGCTACGAAAAAAAAAAATATTCCGAAACAAATTTTTGAAAAATGATGAATTTGGACAATTATGAATTTTTCAAAATCGTGAAAATCCACGATCGACATTAAATTTTTGGTTTTGTTTTTTTTATATAATACCTTGTACTGATATTAAAAAATCCTGAAATTTTCAGAAATGTGTTTTTGTTTGTTTCAAAAATATGAATTTTTGAATTTTGGTAAAACTTTTTTTCTTACCTCTAAGTTAAGTGAAGTTGATCAATCATGTAATTTTGACTGCTCAAAATTACAAAATCACATGATTGCTCAACTTAAAAAAATTTATATTTTTGAAACAAAAAAAACACAATTCTGACAAATTCAGGATCTCTTCAAATCAGTACAAGGTATTATATTTAAAAAATTGAATACAAAATTCGATGGTAATTGTGGATTTTCACGAATTTAAAAAATTCAAAATTCTCCAAATTCATCATTTTTCAAAAAATTTTGTCAAAATATTTTTTTTTTTTTCGTAGCCCCAAGTATACTCTTCAAGACAAAACAAACGATTTTTCATAACTATCATAGTTTTCAAGATATTTAGAAAAAAAATTGAAAAATGGTTAAATTTTAAATTTTGCATAACATTTGAGAACAAAAAAAAAATTTAATTTTTTTCCTTGGTAGAACTTGGTTTTATGATAAAACAAAACTTCTGACTAAAATTCATCGAAATTGAAAGTGGTCGATTCCAACTCTTGGTCGATTTGACATGGAATGACCCAAGTACCAGAATTTACGAGACGTACCCGAAGACTTAAAAAGTACTTGATACTGGTACTTGATTTTTTCAGGTACTTGTACTTCAACTACCACCGGTTGATACTTCAAGTACCTACGTTACTTTTTACTTGATACTTGAAGTACTTTCAAGTACTTTGCCCAACTCTGCTATTGACTATATGTTTTATTTGAATAGGGGTTAGAATTGATTCGAACGACAGACCCCTCTGGAAAAACAATTGAGTCTGTTGTATGATCGATACTTTGAATGTTATTGCGTTGTTTCTTATTATCGTTCTTATTGGCATTATTGTGAGCGTTAACACGAGTGATAAGAGCAACGATAGGGACGGAGGGAGCGAGAAAGTGATGTGTGCAAAGCTAATCGATTGTATCTTGCTACGATGACATCGATCATATTGGCACAACCGCATGGAACCTTCTCCAATGTATGCACAGTACATTATCCTCTTCCTCATTCGCGTTTTGCCCCCCCCCCCCCCCCCCCCCCTCGTGTTGGTTAGCCATTCTCGGTTTGTTCCGTGTACAATCGATAATCGTCGAACAGGAACGTATACGACCAAATGCGCTCTAGTCCCAGTCAGCTGCGAAGGCATTTGCATGTTTAAGGTACAATCCTCATAATGCCCTCAGTGCAAAATACATTTCAAATCATTCGTATTTATCGTCAGAGATCGAAATTACCAGTTGAATGACTGCACTGTAGACTGATTCAAAAAAGCGACTATTTTTTGTTTTTCGAAATAACATATTAAATACTTTGGGGGAGGTGAAAAAAGATGCCTGTTGAAAGCAGAGCTCTCAATATAAATATTTAGATACCTCTCATTGCAAATTTCTATTTCCCATTTAAAGAACGCAGAAAAAAAATGTCATACTTTGAAATTTTATACCTCGGCTTCAAGTCAATGTGACGTATTAAACGATACACATTCTTGTGAGGAATTGAACGCTCTACAAAAAAGGTTTCTTATAATTTTTCGATGAACTCACTCCTTCAAAAGTTATTCACGGTCTAATATATATGTATATTAGACTGTGAATATGGGTCAACCACTGTTGGTCATTTCTTCAAAAATTAGGTTATTTATGTTAATGCAATTTAAACCTTTGTTGCAAGAAAGATTTTACGATATTTAGTAATAAGTTTCAACATTTTGCCAGAAGCTAAAAAAAAAGTGAAATTTACTCTCAATTTAACTTTAACCTTGAATAACTTTTGAAGGAGTGAGTTTATCGAAAAATCATGAGAGAAATTTTTTTGTAGAGCGTTCAATTCTCTACAAGAATATGTATCGTTTATTCTGATATATTGACTTGAGCTGAGATATAAAATTTCAATGTTAGAAATTTTTTTTTTCGTGTTATTTAAATGGGAAATAGAAATTTGCGATGAGACGTATCTAAAAATTTATATAAGAGCTCTGCTTTTAACAGGCATCTTTTTTCATCTCCTCGAAAGTATTTAATATGTTATTTCGAAAAACAAAAAATAGTCCCTCATTGAATCAGTTTACTGCACTTTCGAGATACAACATCTGAAAAACGTTCGGTAATTTTTTTGTTTGAAAATTTATCATTATAATGATCTATTTTTTGAGGTTAACTATACCATTCAGCCTTAGTTTGTTGAAAATAGAAAAACTAAACAAATTTAATTAGCTCAGTAGTTTATCCCATAATTGGTTGACGAGATTTTCAAACTATTAACTAAAAACAAAATGGCGGGAGTTAAAAGTTTTTTTTCTTTCAGAAAAAAATTGGCCATTGTTCTGCATTAAACAAAAAGTTTACATACATAGGAAAAGTAACTATTCTATTAAATAGCAGAATTTCGAGCATCACCAAAATTTGTACCAAGAAAAATAGCTCGATTTTTCCCTGTAGCTCTACGATTTCCTATAAAATTTTTACGGATTATTTAAAAACTCTATCATCGTCTTTTTACAAATTTTTCTGCAATTGTTTCAATTTGTTTGGGATAGGAAAAGCCTGTAGGGAAAATCGCGTCCGACACTTTTGGCCCGAATGAACTTTTACGTCTCTCGAAATTACTCATTTTGGCAGATTATAACTAGATGGGACTATGAAGCACATGGAAATCCGAGTGCATCGAGCAGCCGGTTCAGAAGGACTACTTAATTAAACGCTTATCGCTGCTACATGGATGGAAAGAGAGAGAGAGAGAGAGAGAAATATGAAGGGGTGAAGGGAGAAAAAGGGCGGCAAAGGGAGCGATAGAGACTGAGAGCGACAGAGTGGAAGAGAATATAGAGGAATCAGGAGAGTTGAGGTAGTAATATAGAGATGGAAGGAGACGAGCATAGAAATAGGGTAGTGACGTGCAGAGAGGGTTGGAGGGCTTAATTTCATTCCGATACGCAGGAATTAATTCCTCGAGTACTCTCTCCACGTGCATTGCATTATATACGAACTGATATACATACCCATATATATATAAAACCATATCTATATAGTATCTGTATCCATGGGCAATTTCACCACCAACGATATTCTGGCAAAAAAAAATTATTGCAAAATTATCATAAGCTATATATAAATATCATTGTACACAATATTATTGCTGCAGAACTATTTTTAATCCCGCTCATCGACTCAAATCCCAAAAGTGGATTAAGCGTAGTGACGGGGGTTAACTAGCCTAACTTCGTGAATTTTAATCCGATCAAGTTGAAATTTTCAGAGAACATTCTTGGTATAATATACCATTGATAACAAACATAAACAAAAAAAATCTCGATTTTTTGAACTTTTAAGACTTCGTAAAAAGGTTCTGAGTGCCCGGTATAGGGGGGAAGGTCTCTTTTCTCACTTTTCCTTCAAGCATTTGCCGCTTTTCCGATTTCAATGAAACCCAACAGTTTCTTCGGTCAAAGATTGATCCGTTGACATCGAGGATTTCGTGTATTGGCAAATATATATGAGTCATTCCGTGTCAATTCAACGACGTTATGTCGGTGACCCCTTCGATTTTTTTTTATTTTCTAATATGTTATTAAAAAAAGAAGTATCCGTGTAAATTTTTCGCTCTCTATCCCGAAGTTATTGATTTTTTAAAAAATATTCTTAAAATAATCATAACTTCTACAATAACAAAGATATTCTCACTTGCTAAGGAGTCATTTTTAGTCTTCCAATGTATTTTTTGAAAAAAACATCGAAAATTAGGATAAAAATTTTTTTAATGTCTTTTTGTCTGGTTTGAGCTAAAAAATTGTTTTTTTTTTCAATGGGATCCCTTCGATTTTTTTCAACAAAAATTATAAAATTCTTCATGAAAAAACAAAATTTTGGAGATTTTACTGAAAATAAGATTCAAATAACTTCTTATTAAAATTTTTTTTTTTCGTAATTTTGATCTTTTTTCCTCCGATGACTACAATAGTTAATTTCAATGATGTTAAAATAAATAATTTAACTTCTCTCACATATTTCCTTTGCAAATTATAATAATAAACATCAAAAATTACAATTTTTATGTAAAAAATTGAATAAAGTGCAAAACGTACTTGAATAGTAATTCTTATTGTTAATTATTATAACTTACAAAGGAAATATGTGAAAGAAGTTGAATGATTTATTTTAACATCATTGAAATCAACTATTGTAGCCACAGAAGGGAAAATATCAAAATCATACAAAAAAATCAATTTTTTTTTAATAAGAAGTTATTTTAATCCCATCTTCGGTAAAATCTCAAAAATTTTGTTTTTTTTACGTAGAATTTTATAATTTTTTTTTAAACGAAGGGGTACCATTGAAAGAAAATCCAATTTTTGAGCTTAAAACAGCTGAAAAAACCTTTAAAAAAATTGTTTCTTAATTTTCGATATTTTGTTCAAAAAGTACATTGAGAAACATATAACCTCGGGAAATATGACCTCGTAACAAATTAGAAGAATATCTTGGTTATTGCAGAAGTTTTGATTATTTTAAGAATATTTTTTGAAAAATTAATAACTTCGGTATGGTTTAAGATAGAGAGCTAAAAATTTACATGGATACTTCTTTTTGCATGTACAATAAAATATTAAAAAATAAACAAAATCGACGGGGGTCACCGACAAAACGTCGTCGAATTGATAGGGAATCCACATATATGTATGTGGTAGGCATGTATATTCATCTAGAAATCGGAGTAAGCTCTCATTGCCCACAGGGCTCTCAATTCCACAAACATATATATAGGACTAGTGGAATCTATATAATTCAGGCTCCCACCGCCCAACATGTACATATTGAAATATCGTGGGTGGTTATAGTCGTATAGAAATACCAGCGTGTCTATAGAGAGAGAGAGAGAGGGAGAGAGAGAGAGAGAGAGAGAGAGAGAGAGAGAGAGAGAGAGAGAGAGAGAGAGAGAGCAAGAGAGAGAGAGGAAGGAGAGAGAAAGCAGCGCGTGGACTCGGATATCCGATCGTGATGCCACGGTTCTGGTTAATCCTCTGATGAGTAGAACGCGCAGAGGGTTGCGCCCACAGGGAGGGTAAACGGTTACGGATTTTCCGGTATATGCTTGGGAATTATCAATTAATGCATAATAAACGGATGATTATTTCGAACGAACCAATCTCTACCAATCTGCATACCTATATGTGTGCTTGGCGTTCAATTATCGAATTACGACTCACGGCCTCCGTATATTGGAAAAAAATCTTCAACATCGATTACCCACGATATTTAATCGGTGCTACCGTTGAATTATGTTGAGCTCGTGTCAACATTTATACGGTTATTTGTTATTTTAATGGACGATTTATTAAATCGACTGTTCGCTATTTTCAAGCCTCGCATGGGGCTAAAAGTAAGGCTTGGCATTTTTTTAAGGACAATCGATAAAAGGAGACTGGATTGTTTATTGGCAATTAATTCGTCATTATTTGTAGAAACGATTTTCAAAAATTATATCACTGATTTCACTAGCATGAAGTTATTAACTTTAACTGAATAATAATAATGGACTAAAATAATAATAATAATAATAATAATAATAATAATAATAATAATAATAATAATAATAATAATAATAGTAATAATAGTAATAATAATAATTTAATCAATGTAGAATCGAGTTTCCCGTAGTAAAAAACTCCATTCGTCGCCATTGAAAAATCCCCATTCATTCCCCTTTGCCAAAATAACCAATGGAGATGAATACCGAATTGCCTAAGGGGATTTTCGCCATTGAATTCCCCATTTGAAACGGAATGGGGATTATCTAATGGGGATTCAATGGAGACAATCCCCTTAGGCAATTCGGCATTCATCCCCATTGGTTATTTTGGCAATGGGGAATGAATGAGGATTTTTCAATGGCGATGAATGGAGTTTTTACTATACGAAAGAATCTCCATTGCTGTTCGCCACTCATTCCCCATTGCCCACAAAAAAAAATTGGGAAAATTTTTTTTTCATCGGTTCTATACGTTTCGGTCATAATTACGTTGACTTGAAATTTCGCTATTTTCAGGTTTTTGAAAATAGGCCCAAAATTGAGCAAAACAGTTTTTTATCGAAATTAATGAAAATTTTGATTTTTTGAAAAAAGTATTGATAGATTCGTGTTTAGGGGGCAAAAATACATCGATATGAGGCCCGAAAAACAAAAATAATTTTTTTTTTTTTTTTGCATTTTGGCCAAAATTCAATCGGTTCACTAAAATGGCTGGAATTTATTTTCTAGATAGAATTGCGGCTTGAGCATGAGCTCATTCTCTTCGTAATCGTTCACGCTTCAAAATCCCGTTTGGTTCATCCCATTACGATCATTTTTTGATTTTTTGCAGATTTTTAAAGTTCAACAATAGATTTTTGTAAATTTTTTAAGGTATACCCCTTTCCATTTTTTTCGGCGATTTTCAAACTGCTCTTATTTCTACAAAAAAATAGTTATCGGGATGAACTTAACGGCATTCTCTAAGTTTGGTCACAAGCTTTGCGTACGAAAAACAAATTTTGAAATCGGTTGAACCAAAGTGAAGTTATGAGCACTTGAAATTTCGCTATTTTCAGGTTTTTTAAAATAGGCCCAAAATTGAGCAAAACAGTTTTTTTATCGAAATTCATGAAAATTTTGATTTTTTGAAAAAACTATTGATAGATTCGTGTTTAGGGGGCAAAAATACATCGATATGAGGCCCGAAAAACAAAAATATTTTCTAGATAGAATTGCGGCTTGAGCAAGAGCTTATAAAATTTTTTTTTCATCGGTTCTATACTTTTTGGTCATAATTACGTCGATTCCTGAAAAAAAAAAATTCGATACGCCCTTATGGCAGCTGTAACGCGATATACATTATTACATTTAATAGAAATTATTGAAGCTCAGAATGGAGAAAATAGATTGTAAGTGTATTCAGATGACGATTGATAATGAAAGTATATACGTTTCTCCTCTCACAAATCGGGTTGAGAAGGACTGATAAAATTATGTGTATATGTTAAAAATAAACGGTTTTAAAAATCATTTATCCCAAACGTACGCGTACTTGATGAGCAGTTTATAATACATTTTTTTAAAATTACTTTCGAATAATTTCCGAGCTTATGCTAATATTAATTGACCATCGATATAATCATCAGCATTTATTACAATTGAAGAAAATATTTGGTTCATATATGAGAATCAGCGACATCTACTCTTACTTGACTTTATTAATTCACCGCCGTTTGAGAAATATCGCATTCGAAAAAATTCTCATCGATCGATGGGTTCAATTGTTCAGCATTGAACCTCGAATATGGATTGCAACATCGTTAACGAATGCTGCTCATCATTCGATCAGTCATCAATGAAGTGACATTATTGATAAATGTTGATCATTGTATAATTCGTAGTTACTTATTATTTAATGGGTATCCTTGGTAAATGCTGATCATTTCATCGTTAGCCGCATTTGGGTTCCAATGAACATCTGTGGGAAATGCTGATCTTTCAGTTTATCCGCATTGACTTTCCAATGGACATCATTGGGTAAAGCGGATCACTTCGTTCATCAGCATTTACCATCTCATGGACACCATTGGGCAATGCTGATCGCTCGATACATCCGCATTGGCTTTCCAATGAGCATCATTGAGTAATGATGATCATTCGATTCGTCCGCATTGACTTTCCAATGAGCATCATTGAGTAATGATGATCGTTCGATTCATCCGCATTGGCTTTCCAATGAGCATCATTGAGTAATGATGATCATTCGATTCATCCGCATTTGATGTTCAATGGATACCCATTCACTGATCAATGGTCAGCCCTGTACGCCATTGACAAATGCGGAAATCTCAATGGGTCCCCATTCATTGTCCAATGGAGTCGTATGAGGACCATTGGTTGCCATTGGCGATTCAATGGAGTTTTTTACTACGGGTTAAAATAATGACATCAACTCTACCAGTTATTTCTGTACGAGAAATCCATTCTTACGCCAATTATTGAACTCTGGCACAACAATTTTATCGAATAACAACTCTACTGTACGAAACTTCCATTAAACACAAACTTTTTAATATCTCTTCTCAATGATAAACCTTTTAAATCACATCTCAGCCGCATAACCTTTCAATCGTTACAATTCTTCCACTTTATAAGTTATTGAGTTCCACATGGGTTAGAAAGTAAGGTTCGTAACTTTCTAATGAGACTGGATTGGTTATTGGCAATTAATTGATACACGGAGAAAAAAGTTCAGTTAAAACAACTAAATCCATTTAGTTGAAAAAAATTTAGTTGATTCAATATTAATTTGTTTGAAATAATGAAACTATAATTAATTCAACAAATGGATTTGGTTAACCATAAGATATGAGGTGAACGAAAATATTTGGTCAATTTCCAGATACAGTTTAGTCCAATTTACACGTTACTGAGTTGCTGTACAGAAATATTTCGTTGATTTCTAGTGTATTTTAACTAAATAAATTTAGCTGTAACAAAAAAACAATTCGTATTTTCAATCACACAATTTATTTGGTACAAAGATATTTATTTGATTGAACTGAAACTTTGCCCATTCAAGCAACGATTTAACCGATTTAACTAAAACTTCCACTGTATCTTTGTTGAATTACCAAAATGATCTCGTTGAACGTCCGGAACAAATATTTGGTTGAGTCAAAAAAATTTTTGCATTTTCAACAAAAAATTTTTCTCACTCTACGTATTTCTAGAAGCGATTCTCAAAAGTAACGCCAGTGATTTTACTGGCACGAAGTCACTACCTTTAGCTTCATAATAATAACTAACAAAAATACTAAAAATAACTCTGACTTTTTCAATAAATGTGGGGTCAAGCCTATAATAATAACAAATCTACTCTACCAATTACAATTTCTCAACCAAAAACATTCATGTGTCAATAATCGAATTTTAACACAATATATATTTATCAAATCACAACTCTACCGCATAACCCTTCCACCGTGACAATTCCTCCACTTCAATATTATTCAATATTGATTTTTTAAATTAATTTCGTTTGATCAATTAATATTAAAAAAAAAAATACTCCAAACGGCCCCAAAATTGTTGGCGGAGATTTTGCGCCATAATATTTTTATCCGGTAGAGATGTCGCCGTAGAGAATTATCGCAGCAGTTATTATCATATCCGGTAGAAAACAGCTGGTACAGATGTGAATATACGGGAATAATTCGTGGCCTCGTTAATTCCACTCTGCTCGTGGCAAAAGGGGAGATATCCTGTTGCACATAAAGCGTGGAATGTTGGAAAAGTTTTACGAGAGAGAGAATAAAGGCGACATACGGAAAATCCATGTGCCAGACGTTAATTAAGAGGGTTTCAATTATCGTTGCGCGTAATACAGAGATCGTGGAGTCTCGTCGTTGAAATTGAAAGGTAGTAAGTACGATTGATGACCTCTCTTTTTCTTATCCCCTCTGGAAAATCCACGGAGAATTTTCTCCCGTTGTTTATGTCGAGGGATGAAGTAATTTCAGAGCGAATGGAGAAAGTTTCGCGTGTGTGCAGGGTGGATTATACCATCGAAGAGGAAAAGGGCTCCTCCGTATGGCGACGTCCAGCGTTTCGTCCCAAGGGCGAACACGAAACAGGAGACTCATAATGATACATCGCGCCCTCATTTATATATATATACATACAATTTATATATTATATATATATATATATATAGTATATGTACACAGGAGGGTGGAATATAGAGAACCTGTTGCGGGAGGAAAGTTCGAGGCGAGAGAGCAAGAGAGAAAGGCCTCATTCGACCTATATATATAAAGGGAAAATCGTGCTCGCGACCTTGTCCTAACGACCGCCATTTTCACTGAATCACAACCCCAATGTCGGTCCCCGGCGTCTCATGTCGTGGGAAAAAAGAAGCTTCCTCAACCAACTCCTCAACCAACTCCACATTTCGTGTTTCCACATGAAATTTCGTACGCCTTAATTATTCTCATCCTTTCAGGGTCTTTGAGCCCTATTTTCAGCATCGAGATCGGCCCCTTTTTTTCTTGGAAATCACTTGAGGTCAAAAATGAAATTTGGATCTGAATTTTTTACATTATGACTCTCTGTTAAGGGGAAAAATAGTTTCATTGCCAAAAAATGACCACTGGGTGAATTTTACTAAATTTTGAAAAAGCGCAAAGGCCCCAGTTTTTGAATTTGCTAATTTTTTTTTTTTAAATTAAAATAGTGCTAATTAGAATTTTGACTACGCCGGACGGTATCGTCATAAGCCATTTTTGACCCACTTAGAAGTGTCATGAAATTCCCAAAAAATTCAGGGAATCAGTTTTAGGTCTCATCTCAATAGTCCAACAGTTTTCATTCCAAAATACAATTTATAAACAATGCAAAACAGCCAAAATCGAGAAGAAGTGACAAAGTCAGATTTGACGATATATCGTCAGTGATATACGGTGGAGTATTGAGGGAGTATTCTGGTCTAGAATTTTGAAAAAATCGCTTTTTTGGCATACAGTCGAAGTCCCCATTTCTTAACCCCCCATTTCTTGACCGCTCCCACATCTTGACTGGGTTACCATGGCAACCATTCCCACATCTTGACTTCTCCTATTGATGGTTGCACCACTCTATAACACAGTAGTTTGTAGGCGCGTGCGCAAGTGTGCCGAGATCAGAACAGCGCGTGCGCGCTCCCACGAGCATGCGCGTGCTCACACGAGCATGCGCGCCTCTGGCGTACAATATGACGTCGTATCGAAAGTGGGGACTGTAGGAGAAGTCAAGATGTGGGAATGACCTACATTCGTCTGGTCAAGAAATGGGGACTTCGACTGTATTCTTAAAGTTTAGACCTTTAAGAATACATTCTGGGAGGAAATTTTTTAATTCTAATAATTTATGGAGTTATAGCTATTTTAATGACGCAGCAACTACGCTCATCACGTTGGAGCAAATCGGAATATGCACGTTTTTCTCAAAACTACTTTTCTCAACAAGGCTGACATGATATCTCAAGTTCTACTCAACCGATTCACTTCAAACTTTTTCCCAATCTTCAATATATAACTCTCTATCGCCCCTAACACTTTTGTATCAAAATTATTTTTTTTACTATTGTAAAAAAATTAAAAACTATGAAAAATGGAGTCGAAGAACACTTTTTTTTTGTTCAGACAGCCGCCATTTTGCCAACAATGTTTTTTTTCATTATCTCTGAGGTAGGGGCTATAACGACATTCTTACACTGAGAAAAAAGTTCAGTTAAAACAACTAAATTCATTTAGTTGAAAAAAATTTAGTTGATTCAATATTAATTTGTGTGAAATAATGAAACTATAATTAATTCAACAAATGGATTTGGTTAACCATAAGATATGAGGTGAACGAAATTACTTGGTCGAATTTATTTGGTACAAAGATATTTATTTGATTGAACTGAAACTTTGCCCATTCAAGCAGCGATTTAACCGATTTAACTAAAACTTCCACTGTATCTTTGTTGAATTACCAAAATGATCTCGTTGAACGTCCGGAAACAAATATTTGGTTGGGTCAAACAAATTTTTGGATTTTCAACAAAAAATTTGTCTCAGTGTACTAATTAATAATCATATTTTAAATTTTGTATCGGATGACTAGAAACGATGCAATCGTGTCAGCCAGGACATATTAAGAAAACAATGTATCAGGATTTTCATGTAAAGTTGAATATGGCGAAATCAATTATTTTTTAAAAGTTAATAAATTATTTTGAGTTAATAAATTGTTTCTCAGTGCACCCCCTTTTTTGCCACAACTTTGCCAGCTTATAACTTATTTCATTTTCATTTTTCGTCTCGAAATTTTTTTTGTTTATTTTCAAAATATTAGTTAATATGTTGCAAAAAATAATAGTAAAAATATTCTTTGTTTTTTTTTGTCGACAAAACCTCCTTGATTTGTAATAAGCACGATTTCTTATTTCAATATTTTTTACAAACAACCCCCCACCCTCTTCTTGACCATTTTACCCTCGATTCAACTACGCATCATCAACCCTCTCGCGTATATGCGCATGACAAAGTGACGCTCGAATTGGACGTGTCCCGATGATCGTGCATCCCTCTTGGCTCGCGTGACTATGGGCACTCACGCGCGTTTCAACCCCCTCTTGTAATTCTGTAAATATGGCGTGTGGACCCTATAAATGTTCTGCACACACGCGTGTATGTATATGTATATATATATATATATATATATATAATGGTAGCATGACTGCCAAGTTGTAGGATATACCTGTTGATCGTGTGGGTACGTTTAAGGGTTGGGGTTAGTGCACGCACTCGCACCCCAAAAGAGGGAAAGAAGGAGATAGACGAGGAGGCAAATTGTACGTAAATGTAGTGTACGAAGCGCGAAAATTGCTGTTGTTATAACGGTAGACCGCCGAGAACGGAAAGCAAACGAGCAAAAACGTAAATGCTAAAGAGACCCCACTGGAGGGCACGTTATAAATTGGAACAGTTAAAGTGAAATTGGATAGCGGATGATTTATGCATCCTTGATAAAATAAATGAATTTCCAGTGTGGCTTCGTACCGTTAATGGTAAATCATACTTGACAAATGTAGAATTTGTTTTCCTGTTTGTAGAATTTTTGCAGGTTTTCAATTTATAATTTTAATTTGCTTATTTCGTTGTGGAGGAAATGAAAATGATGCTGCATTGATTCTACATCTGTGTAGATTTGCTTAGAATTAATAATTAATTAATTAGTAGTCAATTGATTAATTGTTAATTAATTGCTTTTTATTATTACTAATTGCAGAGTTATTTTATTCATCACGTAATCATTTCCACATTTGTGTAAAATTGAAAATTCTACTATTGACCACGTACGTTCTCATTCGAATAATAATTTTTCAGTTGTGTAAAAAGTTTACATGATTTTACCTTAAAGACTCTAAAACTATTGGTAATTGAATCTGTACAATTGAAGAATTGATTGTACAGACTGATTAAAAAAATCGACTATTTTCTTTTCGAAATCCCCCATTGAATAATTTTGGGGAGGTGAAAGAAGATGCCCGTTAAAAACAGCGCTATTGATATAAATATTTAGATACGACTCATCGCGAATTTCTATTTCCCATTTAAATAACACAGGAAAAAAATTTCAAACTTTGGAAGTACCTTGGCTTCAAGTCAATGTACCGAAAAGAACGATACATATTCTTGTAGGGAATTGAATGTTCTACAAAAAAGGTCTCCTATGATTGTTCGATAAACTCACTCCTTCACGAGTTATTCAAGGTTAAAGTTAAATTAAGAGTAAATTTCACTTTTTTTTTTTAGTTTCCGGCAAAATGTTAAAACTTATTACTAAATATCGTAAAACCTTTCTTGAAATAAAAGTTTTTATTGCATTAACATAAATTACCTAATTAATTAATCAATTACCATATTTCACAGTCTAATATAAATATTAGACCGTCATGAACTTTTGACAGAGTGAGTTTATCAAAAAATCATGAGAGATCTTTTTTGTAGAACGTTCAATTCTCTACAAGAATATTTATCGTTTATTTTGGTACATTGACTAGAAGCCGAGATATAAAATTTCATAGTTTGAACATTTTTTTTTTCCTGTGTTATTTAAATGGCAAATAGAAATATGCTATAAGAGACCGCTAAATATTAATATAAAGAGCTCTGCTTTTAACAGGCATCTTTTTCACCTCCCCGAAAGTATTTAATAGAGGATTTCGAAAAAAAAAATAGTCACGTTTTTTTAAAATCAGTCTATTGCACATATTTGAAAAGTTAAATTTATCTCTTATCATTTGCACACGTTTTCGTACCAAAAATTATTGCATAAATAATACAGAATTTCAGCAATGCACCATAAATTGTAAACTTTTGTAAATTTCTGCCCGAATGAGTAAAACATATTTCGCTGCTGCACATGGGATTGAATCAATTCACGGACATTTCTCATCAGCACGAAAACGATGAAAGGTCATAAATTCCGTTCAAATGTTCCTCTTTAATTCTTCTACCAAATTATGCAAATGAAAATGCAAAAAAAAATCCGTAACTCGCTCATTACACAATGAGCAATGATCCTCTATATACAATAATATACATGTGTGTAAGAATTGAAAAAAAAAACCCGAGAATTTCTCGTTATTTCTGGAATTCCTGTCATTGAAAATTAATTAAAGCGGGGAGAGAGATTGCGCGGTATATGCGGTAGGTTGGTTGGGCATGAGAGAAATGAGATTCGAACAATGAGAAAATCTGCTCGATTCCCTCCGGTCTCTCTCAATATACATATATATATAAATATCGTATCACGTGTACGAGAACGAGGCATGTGGAATACATTTCTCATCACGTTTTTTCTATCTTTTTTTTTTTTATTAATTTCCCGCACGAATTGAGCTTGTGCTTTCGCGATTGTATAATGCAACGCAGAAAGGAATGTAGGTCTCGCCAATCGAGAGTTTCTCGATGCCTGAATAGGGATCTCTGTTTTTCGCCCTCCCCTCTCCCTCAGAAAAGCACCTGAGACTCAATAAGTATAAATGTATGCATGAAATTGTCATATATATTTATCCATAGAGGTTTTAGGGTCATATGCACCCTCAAAACCCCTCAAGAGCTTCAGACTTAACTTAGGAGGGACCAAAGGCCGTATGGACTTAACTTATGAGAGGTCCAGATGGGATCCAAAGAAGACTTGACTTTTGAGGAGTTAATGACTCTGAGTCTTGAAAAACGAGAGGTTACTCAACTTAGCGGGGTTCAGAGGGTTCTGGACTTAACTTAGGAGGGACCAGAGGCCATGGGCCTAACTTATGAAAGGTCTAGAAGGGATCCAAAGAAGACTTAACTTTTAAGGAGTTAACGACTCTGAGCCTTAAGAGACGAGAGATAACTCAACTTATGGGGATTCAGGGGTTCTGGATTTAACTTAGGAGGGGCCAGAGACCATAGGCTTAGCTTATGAGAGGTCTAGATGGGATCCAAAGAAGACTTGACTTTTAAGGATCTAACGACTCTAAGTCTTAAGAAACGAGAGGTTACTCAACTTAGCGGAGTTCAGAGGGTTCTGGATTTAACTTAGGAGGGACCAGAGGCCATGGGCCTAACTTATGTGAGGTCTAAAAGGGATCCAAAGAAGACTTAACTTTTGAGTGCTCAACAACTCTGAGTCTTAATAAACGAGAGGTTACTTAACTTAGGGGGTTCAGGGATTCTGGACTTAACTTAGGAGGGACCAGAGGCCATGGGCTTAATTTATGAGAGGTCTAGAAGGGATCCCAAGAAGTTGAAGTCCAGAGGACTTGGATTTAAGTGGAACCTTAAATTAACTTGGCAGGGGCCAAGTGGATCTGGATTTAACTTATGAGGGGTTGAAAGCTTCTGGAACATGATATATATTTCGCAGGGAGATTTGTATGCATAGAATAAGCACATGTGAATGAGGAGTGTGAGCGAAATTTAATTATTCGATGCGCATTCAACGAGACATTCGCGTTCGTAAATCCGGTCTCGATTTCCTGTCTGCGAGGCCACGAGTGTCTTCGTGGGAAAGCTCGTATAGAGGCCACGCTGTCACCGACAAGTATATGGCAGACGTTTGCATAACGCTGAAGGAACGTTATGACGGTGAGATACGATGAGATGAGGCTGACGGTTCGAGGAGGAAGCGCACCTCTGGCAAACGTGACTCGAGAGTCACATGCAGATGGCGTTATTTTGTCACCTGCATGCAACGTGAAGCTACCCACCCGCCATCGATCCAGCCATTTTTTTTCTCAATATATTACTCTCCATCGATCCCACCACTTTTGTATAAAAAATTTTTTTTACTATTGTAAAAAAATTAAAAACTGAAAAAAAGAGTAGAAAAACACCTTTTTTGTTGAGACAGCCGCCATTTTGCGATTTTTTTTCCCCCGTTGTCTCTGAGGTAGGGGCTATATAACGACATTTTTACTAATTGAGAATCTTTTTTTGAATACCAGCACACCCCTTTTTTAGCCCCAACTTTACCATCTTATTTAATTTTCTTTTTTTTCTCGAATTTTTGTTTGTCAAAATATTAATAAATATGTTGTAAAAACAAGAATGCAAGCAAGCAAGCTTTTTCATAATTTTGTATCTTTATTTCGGGAATAGAAATGCTGGAGTGTTCAAAATATTCAGAAAAATTGAAAAAATTATTTCTGAAAAAAATGTAGTTCATTTTAATTTAATTTTGCAAGCCAAATTGAAAATTGGCAAGATTATGTATCATTTTTGAAACTCAATTACAAAATAAAATTATAATTTGAAGAATTTTCTAATTTTCTAAAATTCTCGCAAGAGTCTGAACATTCGTGATTTCCTGCTATCAACAAATAAAAAAATAGGAGAGACCAAACTTGTAATTGTGAAGCAAAAATGAAGAAGTAAATCTCGCAAATAAGGATTTCCACATCGGTGCCACTTTCTTCCTCCTCCACTTCACTCCAAAAATGTACCTGTTCCTTTTCACATGGTAAAGTAAATTTCCCTCCATACACGAAAGAGGATGTCAATGTTTTTTTTTGGTCTGAAACAACGGCAGGAAGAAGAGAGAAAAAAAAGGGTAATTACATTAAAAACTAAAAGCCTCAAGAACGTGATGTGTCATGGGCAAAGTAATCCGGGAAAAAGATATTTGTGGCCGAAAGTGCGATCGTGCCGAGGAGGGTTGAGAAAATGAACGACATTCTGTACACTTAATGCAATCGTTAATCCAAAAGCGAGGAAAAGGAAACAGGAAGGAAACGGGGGAGAGAAAGTTGAAACGTGATTTTACCCCAGAGGTAAATTTACGATGAGATAATGTGAGGGTGTAAAACACGAGAAACACGTCTTGGAACGGATTTACGAGAACCGAGTTGCGGCGAGGGAAAGAGAGGGACGTTTCCCGACTCGGTTTTCGACGGAGGTTGCACCAGGTGCAGTTGGCGACTGCACGAGATCGAGAAACTATAGAATAGCGAGGAACTTGATATATATATATATATATGGGGCATTCCACGCCAAATCGACCACTTTAGAACCTGACCTCTTTGGATTTGGCTGAAACTTTTTTACCTTTTTCTACCCTATCAAAAACTTTTTTCAGAATTTTTTCAAATTTTTCTACTCAACCGATAAAAAGTTGTAAATTTTTCAAAAAAATTGGCTTTTTATTTTTCAAATAACTATAACTTTTTCAAAATTTGACTTATCGGAACGTTTTTTTTTCAAGATTTTTGGAAAAAATCGAAAATTTCTCGATGATTACCGCTTTCAATTTTTGTTTTAATTTTTTTTTCAAGTTTGGAAGTTCTCTGAACACGCTCAAAAATTTGCAGAATGGTGTTATGAGAAATAAGGCTAGTTAAATTTTTTTTTTTTTCAATTGGAAAAAAAATAAAAATAAAAAAATCAACACTCTGAAAAAATTTGAGGATTTGCAGAAAATGTCAAAGTTTAATATAATAAAAAGAAAAAAAATCAAAAATGGTAATCATCGAGAAATTTTCGATTTTTTCCTAAAATTAAAAAAAAACCGATGAAGACGGGTTTCAATAATTTTTTTATATTTTGTTCGAAAACTGTTTTTGAATGTAGTTTTCGAAAAAAATACAAAAAAATGATTGAAACCAATCTTTATCGTTTTTTGTTTAGATTTTTGGAAAAAATCGAATATTTCTCGATGATTACCACTTTCAATTTTTGTTTTTATTTTTTTTTTTCAAATTTGGAAGTTCTCTGGAAAACATTTCATTTGGAAAACCAAAATAGAAATCGAAAAAATCAAAAATGGTAATCACCGAGAAATTTTCCATTTTTTTCAAAAATCTGAAGAACGCTCCGATAAGTCGAATTTTGAAAAAGTTATCACCGTTCGAAAAATAAAAACCCAATTGTTTGAAAAATGTACAACTTTTTATCGATTGGTTAAAAAAATTTGTAAAAATTCTAAAAAATGTTTTTGATAGGGTAGAAAGTGACAAAAAAGTTTCAGCCAAATTGAAAGGGGTCGGGTTTTAAAGTGGTCGATTTGTCGTGGAATGCCCCATATATAGGAACCGGCTGCCCCTTAAATTCGTACATGTATGCATGAGTTACTGAAAAGCCAGAGGGAAAAAGGGAGAGAGGAAGTTCCAAGTTCCCATTCCTGTCCTCTGGGCCAAGAAACATGCCAAATCTTTGGCTCTCTCTCTCTCTCCTTTGCTTAGTTTTGGGGGGTGGGATTTTAAGGGAGTCTCGTGTCATTCTGACGATCGTTATCCTCGGAGTTGACTCATGAGTTTCCTCTCACAGCCCTCTCGCCCTCTCCCTCACCAGACGTCCGCAAAGAAATTCTAACTTGAATGCAAATCTTATGGTAATACTCGGCAAAAGCGTTCTCCTCTAACCCTCGAAGTAGATTCTTCTTGAGAGGCGCGAACGTGACGAGATTTTCGATTTGACAACTCTTCCCGATACAGAAAACACATTGACCTCCTTTTATAAGTACACTTATCCCCCCCCCCCACATTTTTTAAGAGAAAATATGATCGTTCTGGAATTGAGGAATTTTCGAATCTGACGTGATTAAGGCCCGATCGACATTTTCATTCCATTGAAATTATCATCTGATTGAAATGTGACTTCAATCAGGAGAGTCATTCAATCGATGGAGGCATCGATTTATATTGACTTCCAATTAAAATGTCCATTTACTCGGAATTGGCATTTAATTAAAACTTTCAGAATCCAATCAGAATTGACAATCCATTAGAATTTAAATGGTCACTCCATCTCAATTTAATGATGATTACGTCGCTTTGAGGGAACGATAATATCTCGATCAGTGTAACTATATTTATTCGGTATAACTAAAAAATTGTGGTTTTTATTTGAAAAATTGTGTCTTTTGTTCTAATCAATCGATTCTTTAAATTCCAGCGGAGTTTTCAAGGAAAGACATTTGACCAGCAGAAAAAAAATACTCAAGTACTGAAAGCACTTTTTCATTTCTTCTTCGATTCAAGGTAATCAATCTTGCTTTCAGTCATGAGTTTTAAAAGGGTTGAGAATTGGACATACGCTTTCAAACTAATGACGAATCATTCTCGATTTAATAAAATAGCTCAGCCAAAGCATCATCGATGACAGGGATGCCCTACTTTCCCCATGCATCAATTTAATCTGTTAATTTGTCAATTCGAGTGTGTAACCGATGTTGTTTCCGCTCGTTTTCCTTCCGCACGACACTCCTGTCTCTCATCCCATCGGGACCAGAAGTGAAGCCACAATGTTGGGCACATGACGCCTCGGGATATTTTCGTGAAATCGACGATGTGCACATCCAAATCCTATCTATCGATTACCTCACATTTCCACGTTCAAACTTCAAGGCTGATAAGCCATGTCGGAAAGCGCCCCCAGGGCCACGTCTTCGGTATTACGCTCGATTGGATTATGTCTTGGAACATCTTAATAATCTTGACTGGCAATTTAATTCGAAGGACTTTCCCTCATAAATAAAAAGAACCAAAAATTTCTGCCCTCCTCTCTGGCAGCGTTTAAACTTTGTCGTTATAAGACGCGGGGGATGATGACCCCAAAAGTTTGAACGTTGAGAATTATCATAAGCACACTTTTCGTGACAAATGGAGCATCAAAATGCCGCTCGGTTCATCGAAATCGTACAATTTTTCCATTTTTCACAGACTTCTCAAGTCTGACCATCGATTTTTGCATATTTTTGGCAGGGCTGTAAATAATGCATTTTTTTGATAATCCACTACTGCATTCATCACCCATTACACTACTTAATATGAAATGGACAAGTGTGCTATTACAAAATACAAAAGTAATGTGTAATGGATGCATGTGCCATTACGAATAAAAAGTAATGTGTAATAGATGCATGTGCCATTACAAATAAAAAAGTAATGTGTAATGGATGCATATGTCATTACAAATAAAAAAACAATGTGTAATGGATGAGTGCTCCGTTACAAAATACAATTTAAAAAAAGTAATTGGTAGTGGAGAATGTTCCATTACAAATTAGTGTGTTTGTACGACAATTTGGAGCAGGTACTATTTTGCTCAAAGGTAAGTGTATTAATTTTTCAATGAAAATATAATCTGTGTGTATCAAGTTTTTGTTAACTTTACTATCGTAGTGGTAAATGTATAAAGAGTGATTATTTGGAATAATTTTACTCCATTCTTGTAAAAATTACATTTCAAGAAAAAATTATATGTAGGTGTCAGTGTATATTAACTTAATATACACTGAACAGTTATTTTTTGGAGTAATTTTTATTCCATTGTTGTAAAAATTACAATTCAAGAATGGAGTAAAAATTACTCCAAAAAATCACTGTTCATACATTTATCACTACGATAGTAAAGTTAACAAAAACTTGATACACACAAATTATTTTCATTGAAGAATTAACAGACTTACATTTAAGCTGAATAGTACCTGCTCCAAATCGTCGTAGAAACACACTAATTTGTAATGGAATATTCTCCACTACAAATTACTTTTTTTTCAATTGTAATTTGTAATGGAGCACTCATTCATTACATGTTATTTTATTTTATTTGTAATGGCACATGCATCCATTACACATTATTTTTATTATTTGTCATGGAACATGCATACATTACACATTTTTTTTTTTTATTTGTAATGGAAGATTCATTCATTACACGTTATATTTGTAATGGAAAACTTATCAAATACACATTGTTTAAATTAACGGGTAATGCATTACTTTTACATTACTATTTTCACAACACTGATTTTTGGATAACTTTTCCATTTATGCCTCAATTCTTTCTCGTCGATATTCAAATGATTCACCGCTGTCAACGGTGTTTGGAATTTAGAAAAAAACAAGTGTTTTTTTTTACAAGCCCGCCAAATTGCAAGTCTCCCGCTTGTCAACTCGGCCGGTAAGTTACCGACATTGGGACGCGCTCCAATGAAAGAACACAGTCGCCGTGCAGTCGGTAAGTCAGGGATCGCGGAATTTGAGACCCGGACTAGCAATTAACATTTTTTTAACAATTAACAATGGACAATTACATGAAGAAAAATAGTAAAACACTCAATATTGTGATAGAGACGCATTTCTGGTAGAGAAATAAATGTTAGAGCCGTAAATGTGCCAAAAATTGTTTGCAGATATTAATAATTCCTCCCGTACGATCCAATTACGGGTTCAATAACTCGCAAGGGTAGATCGACTCTTCACGAGTCCAATTTGTGTTCTCGGTTGTAAACAAAAAAGCTCGAAGACGTAAAACGATAGAAATTTCAGTCGTGGCGAGTTTATAGTCGCAGTTGGGCGAAACTTGCGTCCAGAAGGGGAACAAAGTTTTACAACGACAATGGACGACTAAGGTGAGGACACGAGGTCCCCCTTAAGAGTATAGTTATGGTACGGCGGAAGACTTAGCAACGCTATGAGAAAGAAGCACGTACAAGTAAGAAAATATATAAAGAAGCACGAGAAAAGAAGTCGCGTTACGGAAAACTTTGGTGGCGCTGTTTTTCCTCTCGACCTGCAGGCAACCCCTATTATGTCTCGTTCTTCCCTTATTACATCCCAATCGCTCTTTTCGTCCCATTTTTCATATCGAAATTATGTTTCGAATATGCTTAAGACCACAAAAAGCAATTTTTTTTCTCATCTTCTTTATCAGATATGGCTATAAAACTGTTTTTACAACATTGTTTCATCCTTCGAAAATCCAAAAAATACAATTATTTTTTTATTTTTATTCTTTGAATTATTTGTAGAAGGCGCCAAAGTCGAAAATATCTTGTTCCATGTCCAACTGTTAAACTCATCAGGATTGGCAAGGCTGATACAAAAAAAGAAAAAAAGCATTTTAAAGAGGAAGGTTTCTTGCACAACAATTTATCACCGTTAATGAAAAATGGATTTAAAACAAAATGGCGGCTGTTTTAAATGAAAATGAAAAATTGAATTTTTCATAATTTATTTCAAACATGCGCCATTTTTTTTTAAAATCGATTATTTATTAACGGTGGTTAATTGTTGTGTAAGAAATCTTTCTTTTTAACATGCTTTTTTATTTTTTTGTTTCAGACTTGCCTTTGACGCCTTCTATAAATTATTCAAAAAATTAAAAAAAAAAAAAAATTCAGTATTTTTGAAGGATGAAACAAGGTTGTAAAAACAATGTTATAGCCATATCTGATAAAGAAACGGAAAAAAATCTTGAAAATTTGGTTTTTTTTTTCAAAAACACCGAAAAAGTCGAGGATAATTATAATTACTTGTTGAAGTTCGTTCTTGAGGATTTGCATTTGGAATTGTACTACATTAGGACAATAATATTAAAATTAAATAATAATGAAATGATTTTCTTAAAAATTTCAAAAGACTTTTAGAGAAAATTCAAGAAAAATTTAATTGTTTTTTAAAGCGAATTAGGGTCAACTTTTTATTTTCAAAAAGACACGCCGATTGATTTGTGATTCCATTATGATCTTATTTCTCCAAACATTCTCCCTGATTTCTCAAATTATTGTTTACGGTTGTCGTTAAAAAATTATAAGTATACTTCGTTCAACTTGAAGTGAAATAACCCATGGAAATGTATATGTTCGAAGATTCCATTTATTCTCTTTTGCCCTCACTCAAAGTAGCACTTTCGAGCCAAAAGAGAGTCGTAAACCAGGGTTAGTCGAGACACACGACACGGAGGGTGAGAAGATAATAAAAAAAAAAAAAAAAAAAAAAAACCAACGATTCAAAGTATAGAGACAAGGATATTTGCCCGGTGGTTAAGAATACTGTCGAAGGAGCATGAAAATGCAAACTTCAAGTGACAGGCTTTATGTCAGGAATTGGAAAATAAAGGATGGAAATAAAATCGTTCTGGATATTATATGGGACATTTTATGTTTGGTGGATTTGATCAAGGAAATTTTTTCGAGCCTTGGAAAAGTGCCCTTGAAAAGGGTCTAGTCAAGAAGACAGAAAAAACTTAGTCGAGACTAGAGAATTAAGGGGGTTCTAAGATTGTTATTTATCGCGTCATTCTTATTCGCCTCATAATAATAACTTGCTCATCTCGACGAAAAATTTCGCGAGCCATTTGTCCCCCCATTCTCATTCGATTATACTTCATTGGTTCCTTTTTTAATTTTTGATCTATCGCATCTTTTGCGATCAAAAGTATCGTTTCGTAAAATGTACGGATCGCAGAAGGTAAAAAATCGCATTAAACAAAAATTTCCAGTTCAATTCCTACGGAATTTTGGTAAAAAAAAAGGGTACAGAAAATATGAATTGACGTGTCAGAATCTCGAATCAATAAATTAATTTTTAATACTCGATTAATTAATAAATATTAAATTAATTAAAGTAACAATTTGAATTCATAAATTCTATTCCAATTAATTAATTCTAAGGCAATGAATGATTACTAAATAGTTAACAATCATCGAGAAAAATTGCTGTAGCTCAAAAACTTTAATTACGAATTGAAAAAATCACGGAATTGATTTCAAAATCGGCTATGAATTTTTTCCAAATGCAATTCCTTAATTTTCGAGGTTTAAAAAAAATTAATTTCCGTTTGTTTCAAAATGATAGAATTAAAAAATTATAGAATTAAGTGGAGTAAAAAAAATTGCGCTAATCCAGAATGAAAATATCGAACGACGTATCGAAAAAATCGAGAATTACCGCGGCGTTTACTCCGTCGATAAATAAGAAAACCAAAGCCATCCACTATTTATCAATCTATAATAACGTATACTCACATCTGTGTCCCTTATCGAGAAGCTGAGAGTCCCTTCGTAGCACGACCCTTCGCTTGGGATTCACCCTCGAGGCTGAAAGGAAGAAAAAAAAGTTTTTGAAAACTTTGATCTCTCATTCGACTCTTGTGATATCGGTTGCTCGTTAATGGCAAAAGCCTCTTCTCCGATTAAACGTGACTGTGCCAAGAGAAAATTTTATCCCTCCTTCTGGAGTATCTTCGGCGCTTATCCAGTGTGTGCCGATTCACGGAGAGCCGAGAGATAAAATTCATCATCGAGTCTTGTATGAATATCCGGGGGATAAAGATCAAGGGAAAGGGAGAGAAAAAGTACCGTCGAATTTTTCGGGAAAGTGCGAAAAAAAGAGGAGGATTTATAGGCGATGATTTTTTCGAGGGACAAAATATTTGGGAGGAAAAGTGACATTGAGGGATAATATGTGATATATATATATATATATATGTATATATATTTGAGAGCTCGGGAGTTTTACGAGATTTTCACAAGTTCCCTTCCCCCCCCCCCTCCCTTCTGTCGCTCCCGGCACACTTTATACGCTCGATCAAGCGTAAAGTGCGATTATTCGGCAGATCGATACGTACGAGAGGGATCGCGAATTTTTTCTCCCAAGCTCTTCGAGCTTTTCGACGTGACATCGTTTTTTTATTTTTTCATGCTGCAAAACCAGTTACTGCAGGTTCGTTCAGTAAGAACCACTTTTCAAGCTCATAATGTCGATGAAAAAAATATTAAAAAATAAAAAATAGTGGTCCCGTTTAAGAGGAACAAAAATTTTAACTTCAAACGTTTGGTTGTTTTTTAAAAGCCATCAGGAGCCACAAATTGTATTTTTTTAATTTTTTAACATTTTTCTGAATTCATTCTCACATTTTTTGGATTAAAAAATTTTTTTTTTCGCTGTAAATTATTGAAAAATAAAAAATAGTGGTCCAGTTCGGGAGGAACTAAAATTTCAACCTCATATGCTTAATTGTTTCTTTCTTTTAAGTCATCAGGAGCCGTAAATTGTATCTTTTAATTTTTCAACGTTCTTATTAAATTTTTTATTATTCTAAATAGAAAAATTATTGAAAAATAATAGATAGTGGGAGGAACAACAATTTTAACCTCAAATGTTTGATTGTTTTTTTTTCAAAAGCCATCAGAAGCCTTAAATTGTATTTTATATTTTTTAACATTTTTATTAAATTCATTCCCACCCTTTCGGTTTTTTTATTCTAATTTTTTTTTGTTCTCAAAATTCTGGAGACGCTATAAGCAAGAATGGGAAACAGTAACGGGGACAAATTTCCCACCGAAAGTAATTCTGTACCTTGGCCGATCGTTCCCGTCCGTCGAGTCGCGACACCAAAGTTTACGAGGAAATAAAATCCCTGCCTAGTAGATTGTTCGTGTGTACATATATGTATATATATGGGGTATTTCATGTCAAACAAACCAAGGTCTGACTCGCACTCTCCCGAACTTAGTCAAAATCGAATAGAAACATTTCATCGAAATTCTTGAAAGGCCCCAAATTCATGCAAAAAATTGTGTTTCTCGTTTTAGAGGGAAATTCCAAAAATCCGTGTAACCAAAACTTTCCATTAAATTAATCATAATAATCTGTCATTGAAAAATCGTTCGTAATACCTTAACAAATTATAAAATCTTCTCACTATTTTTTTTTTTTGCAACTACATTACATAAAAACGTGATTTGGAGAGCAAACAAAAATTTCCCATCTATAACTCATGGCCCGTAAATCTGTATACCATGTTGCGGTTTTTGAGAATTTTTTGCAGATTTTTTAATTTGACATTTGGTTGAAAATTGTTTTTTCCAAGTCAGTTATGATGGAAAAAAATCTCAAAAAATTTGAAAGTGCTCATCAGCTTCTGTAGAATTGTAGAGAAAATCGTGAATCAAATTCAAGGGTCAGTCATTAATGGTTGACCTGGAATACCTCATATTTTATATACATATATATTAGGGTGAATCGAAAATTTTGAAAACTACTGGCTATCCTCAAAAATCAAAGATATCATTGAAATAAAGATCTCAGTGCAACGATTGGATTTTTTGACAATATATAGAGGGCGCGCGGGACGTTTAAAAACGCCATTTTTAGCGTTAAATTTACTTTATCACTGATAAACGGAAACAGATCATTCAAAAAGTTCTGAATTTTTTTATATAAGGTTCCCAGATATGTCCGCTTTCAAACCCATATTTACTGAAAAATAACAAATGGTTCATATTTTTGAAAAAATCTCTGAAAATCAATATTTTCACTATTTTTCAATTAATTATACCATTACATATTGATTTTTGTCTTCTAAGACCCCTTTTTATTTCTTCTCTCTTTTTTCTTGTAAAACTCGGTATCAGTATTGCTTACAATGCGAAAATTGCTAAAAAATGAATCTTTATTCTAAAATAAAATATGAAAATTTCCAAAATAAAGATTTATTTTTCAGCAATTTTCGCATTGTAAGCAATACTGATACCGCGTTTTACAAGAAAAAAGATAGAAGAAATAAAAAGGGGTCTTAGAAGACAAAAATCAATATGTAATGGTATAATTAATTGAAAAATAGTGAAAATATTGATTTTCAGAGATTTTTTCAAAAATATGAACCATTGGTTAATTTTCAGTAAATATGGGTTTGAAAGCGTACATATCTGGGAACCTTATATAAAAAGATGCAGCACTTTTTGAATGATCATGTTTCCGTTTATCAGTGATGAAGTGAATTTAACGCTAAAAATTGCGTTGTTAAAAGTCCCGCGCGCCCTCTATATATTGTCGAAAAATCGAATCGTTGCACTGAGACCTTTATTTCAGTGATATCTTTGATTTTTGAGGGTAGCCAACAGTTTTCACAATTTTCGATTCACCCTAATATATATAATACGTGCAAGCTCTCTTCCGGAAGTATCAAGTACTTGAAAGATCGTCGTGCACGCGAGAAAACAGGCGTTCATTCTGCAAAGATCCCCTATTTTCCTTGAAAATAGACAAACCTTTGTATCAGCCTCCTCGATAAAGCTCACGATAAACCACCAATATTCCGCGTCCACGTGCGCTTTATTTTTACGATGTCTGAAGACTCTCGTCTACTTTTCTTTATCCCCACTTTGTTCCCTCTTCTGAGCTCTAAGATTATTCAAGCTTCACCCGAGTCCACGCTATTCTCGCAATCTCCTTATTCCAACCTCTTCTTAATTTTTTTTTCTCTTGATACATGCTAATATTCTAAATTCAATCTTTAATTCCATGAGAAAGAATTTGCTATTTATTCAATTACTCATCACAGGAAATTGCATTTTTTTTTTGCGATAGATGAGAGAAGACTTTGTCTCCTATCTTTAAATTTAGAAAATTGGTTTCGCCGAACAATTCATCCCCTAGACCTCGTTCCTATTGTTTCGGTATTGACGTTTTAATTAGGCTTTTGTCTCGGCCGTATCAATACCTTTTATCTCTGATATCAAACATTCCATTAGCCTTATTATTATTATTGAATTAATGAAAGCGCGTATTGAAAACGTGGTTAGAATTTACAATATAATGGCCCTCAATTACTGATCCCGATAATTAATTAATTATATAATTAATTGAATTGATTAATTAATTCATTAAATTAATTGAATTTATTAATTATTAATTTCTCAACCACGCTCTTAAATACATTTGAATTTGGCAAATGGGTTTTTGGAGTTAAAAAAATTTCAAATGACCAAATGTTTCGATTTATGTGAAAGTGGCCTACTTTTCATTCATCAGATCGGAATACATCAGAAAAAAAATGTCTTCGATCTTACATTACATTTTTAGCTTTACAAATTGTCACTAAAAATTTAGAAATGTTGAAAGAGCGTCAAAGTCGCTCATAACTCTAAATTTTTTTCCAAACTTGAAAATTTTATTCGAGAGATAATTTCCAATATTTGGAACATCTCTGTGAAAAGTATTTGACAGAAAGCGATTTACAACTATTATGGTTAAGGTTAACTACGAAATGGAACATTAGCTCATCTCTTTACTTACTTTATTTCTGCTCGATATATTTTCTATAATATATTGGCAGATAACAATCGAAGAACCTTGAATCGCACGCTTTACCTTCCTTTTGTTTGACAATAGTCAATACGGGATATTATATCCTCTCTATCTCCTATCTCTCACTCTCTATACATTATATAATATACTGGAGCTTTCATGGAGTAAGTGCTTCGATTATGCAAAACGGTTGTTACGCTTCTTTGGCTATGCGAACGAAATCGTACTGAACCAGTCTATTTTCAGTTTATCCTCGAAAAAAAGGACTTTTGTTCGCTCAATTCTAGCAAAGTTCGCTACCGAACCGAACGAATTTTCTTCAAACTCCGTAACAACGTAGCTTCTATTTTTATGATCGAGATGATCGTTTCTTTGTTTCAAGTTATAATTTTTAGTGAAATACAACTTAACAAATTATTACTGGAAAGGACACGTCGAATTGTAATTTTCGTTATCATGCAATTTTACTAATAAAAACCTTGTTTTAGTTAGGCAAACATTTTGGAAAAAATAGAATGTTTTGCTTGAAAACTGACATTGCTAAAAATATTTTTATTAAAATTTGCAGATCTCATTTTTTGAAAATCGATTCTCATTCTTTAATAGTTACGTAAAAATGACAACTTTTTGAATAGATTTTGTAGGCTCGAGTTTTAATTTTCAAAATTTCATCATCTGCCAAAGGCCATATTTTTCTTGTTTTTCTGTATTTTTTTATGATTTTTTTTCAAAGACTCTCGATATATGTACCTTTGTGCCAAAAAAAAATGCGCTTCTTTTTCACGAACAGTGTACTGGAAAAAAATTGAGATTCAACGCCTTAATTAAGGATCCTTTGCTTCTACAGTCCCAGCAAAAAATTTTATCCGATTGAATTTTCCGTATTTCGTGATACAATAAAAATCTGAAAAAATTCAGCAACATTTTGCATGCCATAAACAAAAATTATCAATGAAAATATTGCCCAATAGTTATTGATGAATCGTTTAAACAAAGAATTATTCAACAATTTTTCGGTAGGTTCTTTTTTTTCTCATACAAATCGAATGCGTTAATTTTTCTGAACGCATATGAATTTTTTCAAAATTTTCTCTCTATTTTGAAATATTATAAAAAATCTTCTGAAATACAAACAAAAAATTGCCAATTTTGTATATGTTTTTGCACACGGGTTTATCGTCAACTTTGAAAAGTTTCAAAGACACTATGCCAAAAAATACATAAATACAGCCATTCTAAAAATTTCAAAACGGGAATTTCAAAATAAAGGGCAAATTCTGAAAAAATTCATACGCGTTGAGAAAAATTAACGCATTGGATTTGTTTACGAAAAAAAAGAACTTACCGAAAAATTGTTGACTAATTATTTGCTTAAACAATTTATTAATAATTTTTGGGCAATATTATTATTGATAATTGTTGTTTATGGCATGCCAGATGTTGCTAAATTTGTTCAGAATTTTATTGTATCACGAAGTACGGAAATTTCAATCAGATAAAATTTTTGGCTGGGACTTTAGAGACAAAGCATCCTTAAGTTTGCGCGATTTCTTCAAAAAAGATCTTAAAAAAGGACCTTCTTCTTTTTTTCTGGGTAAAATTCGATGATGAATAGTCTCACGATGATGATTAACTCACTTAAATCACTGTCGACATCGTGAATGACAATTTTGATGCCTTCGCCATCAACGAGACTGCCCTGTCGTGGTAATTCACGATCGTCCTGCGCTGTCACACGTGCCACAGCCGGTTGAGTAGCTTTTCCTGATCCTGGCGAGGATGTCAATCCTCTTATGGCATTGATATCTGGTCTGCAAAGGAAACCCGAGAAAAACAAGTGTTAAAAAAGTACGTTCGAGCCAAAAGAATACGGCATTACTATTGAGCATGAATAAATAAATAAAATATTTATTAATTCATTTTTTGTCCTGAATAAATTCATATTTCGTTTTTTCTGGATGACGAATGGAAATCGGGGATTGAACAAATTTCCCCGGGGTTTTGTTGTGTGCCATGAATTTTTTTTTCGCGATAGGCCATCGATACGTGCGAGGGACTGGAAAGAGAAAAGAGGAAAAGCTGGAATATCGTGGGGCGAAAACGTAAAGGGAAAATTATATCCTCCTCGGTAATGAGGTGCTTCGGTCACGGGAATAATAAATATTTGTCGTCGATATAAACGCACACGTTTCTCAGATTGTCCGACCATTGAAGGAGAGGAAGGGAGGAGACGAGAAGGAGAGGAGAGGAGAGGAGAGGAGAGGAGAGGAGAGGAGAGGAGAGGAGAGGAGCGGAAAGGAGAGGAGAGGAGAGGAGAGGAGAGGAGAGGAGAGGAGAGGAGCTTTTAGTTAGAGAGGTCTGACCCAGAATCTTTGATATCAAACAAATATATACTATATAACGAGATAAGGGAATAAGGAAAGGGAGAGAATGAGATAAAGGTTCAAATATTATGGAATCGAGAATCCAAACGATTACGATAGATTAGTCAAGTAGATTGAGGGTGGTTAGCGTGAGACATTGGTAATAACGCGAAGGGTAAAGATATCTCCTCCTCGCAAATTGGACAGATATAAATGTCGAGTGATATACGTTTATTTCCTCTTGGGAGATTCAGATACGTGGGAAAAACGAGCGTGGATTAAACGATCCATGGAAAATGTAAAATGATTTAATCCTCGATCAAGGAAATAATTATTTCACTAAATATGCCATTATTTTATTATTATTGCTTCCATTTCCTTTCCTTCACTCTAAATGCGTTCCACTGAGAAAACAGTTTATTTGTAGTAAAGAGATATATTTAGTTGCCACTTTTACATAAATATTTCTTAACTGTCACAACATTTGTTAGTCGTTAAGAAATATTTTATTTCTGTCAAAATAATTGATTAACTGTTAAAAAATATTTATTTAATTTATTAACTGTTGAAAAATAGTTGATTTCGCCGTATTCAATTTTACATTTGTTAACAGTTAAAAAATCCTGGTACATTGTTTTCTCAGTGTAAGAAGATGTTCATTAAAGTATAAACATTTAAACTTTGTCTCAATTTTAGAGAAGAATAAACGTTATAACGTGATGACGACATTTAGATTCTTCGACACGATTGAAATTTCAAATGTTTTCATTCGTTTTAAGGGCTAACATCACTTTAGCGGTCGAAAAAGGGTCTAACTTTGACAATTTATTTTCGAAGCATAGAAAAAGGAATGGAATTTCTTTCTAGGGGGTTTATTTAACACATATTAAAGTATGTAAAAATAATTTTTTATTATAATTTTGATACAAAATGGCAACGGCAGAGCCAATCTTCAAAGTCGACCTTTTTTATCAACTATGGAAGTAGATTTTTTTTAAATCACATTTTGTAGAAATGGTGCACTTTTGAAGAAATTAATCGATTTTTAGCTAAAAAATGAGCAGTAAATTGTTTATAAAAAAAAGTTTTAATTGAACCAAATGTAAATTAATTAATAACTTAATAAATTAATATTAAATTGAATGAATAAATAAATTAAGTTTAAATTAAATTCGTACTCCCATAGAGGATGACTATGAAGCTACTGTCAAAATTGTAAATGTAGATCCAAATAGACAAATAGTAGTGTTGGAGTCTTCCCATTTTGAAAAAAGTAAAAAAACTTGACAAATAGAAACGTTTGAATTTTTTTTAACTCTGCAACACCAACTAAATGTCGTTTATATGGCCTTGAAGTATTGTTGAAGCCAAAAAAATTGATTTTTGCAAAATACTAAAATGGTGTTGGCCCCTCAATTCGAAATGTAATTATTGTAACGCGCAGAGCATGTATATTTAACGATGTCGAGGTCGCATGATTGCATTTGCACCGACAAGTTTGGTAGAATGGGAGAAGTGGTGGAAAAGTCGATGGAGTTAGCTGGAGAAACACACGAGCGACTTCTCGAGTCAGTGCCTACATAGACGAATAGAGAGGAAGGGAAGAGATTTGCGGTATCGCCGAGGGCTCTACAATGCCCGACAAGATATCATACAGAGTCCTCCATCTTTGGAGTTTCCAGTGCGAGAGAGAAAAGATGAAAGATAATTGTGCATGAAAGTTCACGAAAGTAGGAGGATAAGTTCGACACGGAATAACGCGTATTTTATTCCGATTAACGAAGATTTGAATAATGAATTTATGAGAGAACCGCTGATTCTATAATGATATGATGATAATAATAGAATTAATAAAATCCTCTTATATAAAAAAAAATCTTCACAGCATAAAATACTCTGAGAAAACAATGTACCAGGATTTGTTAAATGTTAACAAATGTAAAGTTGAATATGGCGAAATAAATAATTTTTTAACAATTAATAAATTAAATTAATATTTTTTAACAGTTAATAATTTATTTTGTCACGAATAAAATATTTCTTAGCGACTAACAAATTTTGTAATAGTTAAGGAATATTTAAGTAAAAGTGCCAACTAAACATATTTCTATACTACAAATAAACTGTTTTCTCAGTGTAGTAAATAATCTTAGTAATCTTAAGTAATCTTTAAAAATCTTAGTAACAATCTAAGGGCAACAAACTTCACAGATAAAATATTAAAATAATAAATAGAATTGCACAGTATCATATTTTTAATAGACCCATATTTTCAGTTGGAAGTAACAGAAATAACAGCTTGAATCGAGGCCTTATCTTACAGTGGAATAAAAAATAATCACGACAAAACAAACTTATTCAGACTTCATCGAGGCAAAAACTCCGCCCTAATTGGAAAAGTTTCTTTCGACCGCACGATCTTTTAACATTGATGAATTTTTTTGTCTTGCAGTTCTTTTAGCTCCGTTAAATTGGCATATGAAAGAGATTATTAAATAAGAAGAGGGGGAAAAACGTTTCTCGACAAAAATGCCGATGTTTCAACGACGTCCCAAAAGTTATTTTTGTCTATTTATGGTTCTTGTGGGGATTTTTTTTCAAAGGAAAGTATGTTTCGAGGGTCAGAGATAAGCAATTAAAAAATAAGAGTAGAAATTAATTTTTTCCTTCATTCAAGAGAGTAGAATTTATCCTCGACAAAGGGGCACAGCTGTTCCATTTATTTCTCTACCAGAAATAAATCGCTACCACTCAACAAGTCTACCAAATTACAAGTCTCCGGCTCTCAAATTCTGCGCTCCCTAACTTACCGACTGCAGAGCTGTCTTTTTTCATTAGGGCGGGCTCCAACGTCGATAAGTTACCGGCCGAGTTGACAAGCTCGAAACTTATAATCTAGTAGGATTGTCAAATGGGAAAGCTGTTTACTGGGACACTTTCTGAGGTACAAAGTTATTTGAGAGAGTCCTCATTTGGTGAACATTCATTCTAGGCTTTTTATTCGGTAGGCTTATTAAAACGCTTCTTTTTGACGGAAATGTTATTCGGTAGTTTTTTTCTTGCGGTAGAAGTGTATTTCTGGCAGAGAAACAAATGGTAGAGTTGTAAATGTGCGGACAAAGAAATTGATTTTCAACCTTGTCTGACCACACGCAACATCTACTACTTTGAGCCCAGTAGTGAGTATCCAAAATCGGTCAGACTTTTGGTCAGACTCACGACGTGAACTTTCTTCAAGGGCGCTCAGGATTATTTCCCCTCATTTTTCACCCTGATTAAGATACTCAACTAACCCTTCGTCTTATGATCTTTTTTCATCACTAGTGTATGTTTTCTCAATTTTCTTTTTCACCTTTTTCGTGCTCCTGCACTTTTGCTAGAGCGTGATCTCGTTCCGGGGGCGAGAAAACTTTGCTCCCACATCATTTAGCGCGAAAGGGAAGAATGAATGAACGAAAGTTCGTCGCTTCACGCCTATCATATATATATTTATAGCCAGAAATAAACTTATATCCGTGGGTGTGATATGGACGAAGAGATGACGCAGAGTTAAAGTTTCTCGACAAAATGAGTTATCTCTTGACGCGACATTGATTATATCCGAGGGAAAAAAGCGTCGAACTACGTTTTTGTCGTACGAATGAAGAAGATATCAAGGGAGGAGAATTTTGTACAGAGAGAAAAAGTTTTTGTTTTTTCTTAACGAAATTTGGAGGCGCCGAAATCCTTGCGATGATGAGTTTAGTATTTGCATGATCTATCAACGGAAAAGCCGATAATTTGTGGATTTTCTGTCGCTGATTTGACGAAAGAATAATGGCATTTAATTGTATCCTTCATTGAAATGATGGACGTTGAACTTGGAAATTTCCACTCATCGATATTCGGCCAAAAGTTTGGAAACATACTCGCCCCGATTCCACGCCGCACAAAAAGTTTCACTGCTCTTTCAAAAATGAAGATATTTCAATTCACCAAGCGGCGTTTTAAAGGGCACATATTCAGCTTCATTTCGCTTTTTCCAAAAAAAAATTTCGATTTTTTTTGAACCCGGCACGCCCTTTGAAACATAATCGTTTTTCGGCTTTTTTTTTTTTTTTTGCATTTTAATGTTGGCGCACGATCCATGGAATTTTTGTTTTGACTGTTTTTCCTATAGAAAACTTATGGCGGGGAGTATTAGCTTAAATGTCGTTTTTTATAAAGTGTCGTGCGATTTTTTTGCAAGAATATCCAATTTTTCGCAAAAAACGACCATATTTATAAAATGTAGCGTACCTCTAAAATTAACGGCTTTTCGTGAAATCACTAAGGAGATCAAAAGTTGCATGCAATCATTCTGGATTTAATGAAATTTTTTCAGATTTTTTTTCGAAAATTTTTTTTTTCTCATTTTTCCTGTAAACGAAAGATTTTTTTATCTTAAACAATCGGGCCTCTTACCTCATCCACACGGCTTTTTCATCAAAAAGCCTCATCTACATGGCTTTTTCATCGAAAAACCCGTGTAGATGAGGTGAGAGACTGGATTGTTTAAGATAAAAAATATCTTGTTGATAGAAAAAATTTTCGAAAAAAATTTTTTTTAAATAAAATTCTGAATAAATCCAGGATAATTGTATGGAACTTTATACTGTCTTAGTGATTTTACGAAAACCAAGTAGTTTTAGAGTTACGATACATTTTATAGATATGGTCGTTTTTTGCGACAAATTTATTTTTTTTGCGAAAAAAAAAATCGTACGAAACTTAAAAAAAAAATGAAATTGAAGCTAATACTCCGCGCCACAAGTTTTACATGGAAAAAACAATTCAAAAAAAATCCAAGTGTCGTGCGCAAAAAAAAAGCCGAAAAACGCCCATCTTTCAAAGAGCGTACCGGGTTTTCAAAAAAAATCGCAAAATTTTTTTGGAAAACGCGAAACGAAGCTGAATATCTCCCCTTCAAAACGCCGTTTGGCGAATTGAAATATCTTCATTTTTGAAAGAGCAGTGAAACTTTTTGTGCGGCGTGGAATCGGGGCGAGTGTTTCCAAACTTTTGAGCGGAAGTGTACATCACCAAAATTTTCGAATCTTGCAGCCAAACTCTGTCGCTGCGGTATCGATATATACATATATTTCTGTGGGCCAAAAGTTTCCGAAACTAACTTTGAAATTAGGGTTGGGGCCATTCACTCGTTATTCTCGTTTCCATGCTCATCGTCGTCGTCGTCGGTGATTCTCGAAATGAGTTCAACGAGAACGAACCTTTCAGGTTTGCTAAAGATACAAAAAGAGTTTCCTCCTGACTGGTTCTGAGGCATTCGGTTTGCTAAGCCGTGAACATAATCAGCTGGGATAAAAGTTTTTCCTCGCAAGTTTCCTCTCTCTCTCTCTCTCTCTCTCTCTCTCTTTCTCTCTCTCCTTTACTTTTCCCTCCTCTCATGCTCATTCCTTCCTTCTCCATATCTCATTATCTCTCTTTCTTTATGGAAAAGAGTGCTGGTAAGGGAAGAATCAACCTCGCCTCTACGACGCTCTTGGGGCTTGCAGCCCTGTCTCTGGTATCGACCTCATATCCCAACGTTGGTAACAGCCTCGAAAGTACCGAGGCGTGTACCAGCCGCAAAACTCACGCGAATAACAACGATACACAAAGTTTCCACTCCGGGGAGAGCTAAAACCATTTGTCGGTATACGAGATTACGGGAGAATCGAGAATAATGAGCCGGCGAGTGGGAAGAACGACGAAGAGAAAGCAGGGCAAATGTTTTGCCTGTGAAACAACTTTTTTCTTGGCTATTGAAATTCCGCCTTTTTTGAAATACAAGCCCACTCGCCAAAAACAAACCGTGAAGTAATTTGGCGCAAAATTCAATGTTTGAACGAGAGGACAATGCATACTTTTGAAATTATAAAAACTTTGGGTCATTTCTTTCGTTACAGTTATTACTTGTAATTTTTCTTCTTTACTTCCTCTTCATCATTCTTTCATTCCTTATTATTGAAATCCTAATTTAGTTAAAATGGGATGTATCCCAAAAATCAATCGCAAGCTCAATTCGGCACAAACGTGAGCGTAGTTTTTTTCCATCCTTTGTAAAAAAAATGAGGTGAGTGGGAAGGAGGGAGGCAAAGCTTTCGAACTTGTTTGAGTCGCTATCAAAATTCCGGCATTTTTGAAACTCAAGCTTTCACTATTCGAAAACAACCGCTGAAGCAATTTGGAACGAAATTCAATGTCCGAACGGAATGATAATGCATACTATTGAAATTAAAAAAACTTGGGATCAATAACGTTGGATTTATGTGGAAATTCATGGAAATTGCTTTCGTTGGAGTTATTACTTATAACTCTTCTTCTTTTTCTTTACTTCCTCTTCGTCATTGATTAATTTCTCTTATTGATATCTCAATTTAGTGAAAATGGGCTGCATTCAAAAAATCAATCGCAAGCTCAATTATGCAAAAGCTTAAGGGTAGTTTTCATCCATCCGTTCGTTCCGTTTATGTAAAAATTAGGCGAGTGGGAAGCAAAGAGAGGCAAAGCCCTCTAGTCTCGTTTGAGCCGGTATTGTCATCCCCCGGGAGAGATGATAAAATGTCTCGTGTGCGATAAAAAGCGCATGGGGGTGCCTCTCGAAGATATGAATCGGGATCTAGGATGGTGGCACTTTTTAACGAAGGTTCGAGAGACTTCGAACGAGCTACTACAGTTTTGTATAGCAGCGTTTGAACACTTGAGACTCTGCCACATACTCGGAACTATTTATAATCAAGTGTAAAGTAGAGGAGATTGGGAAGAGAGTCAGGAAATTTTTTTTTTACATTTCACATCGCCTCTGAACCATTTTTTTCGAAGAAAATAGCCACCCTCTCAAAATTTTGTCCGCTCATCCAATATCGATGAAGATACCGTAGACAAAAATTCTAAAAAGACCGAAGCTTAAGAGTTATAATTTTGCCTACCAGAATATGATTTTAAATATACCAAATTATAATGTAATAAATTATACAATTATTCAACAATTATATTTTTATTAACTATTATCAGTTATTATATAATATAAATAATGAATTATATGATAAATTATTCATTTTATTTATAATAATTTAAGCAACCCCTACATTTTATAGCAACCACAGGTATAAGAATTCCATCACCAATTTAATGATGACCAGTTATAATTTCTTTAAATTGAACTTATCTTTATAATTAGGATTAAGGTGAATGTCCCAATTGTTGAACAGGTCCCAATTATTGAACACTCGAATTCTCCAAGATGGCGTCATTAAACCCATCAAAACATCGAGACAGTTAACGTGTGAATCAGATTTATTCAAACAAAAACTGGAAGTTCTTGAATAAACTTATCTTTATTCTTTTAATAATAACTCTAAGATCGTCAAATATATTTTTTATTTGTATTTTCGTGCAATAAACATAAAAAGAAAAGTAAAAAGAGAATATAACCTAAATGTAACCAAAAAATACGAATATAATGATGAATATTTTTTGCTCTCCGATATTTCAATCGAAAAACAAGAAAGCTGCGACTGAATCAAACAAAAACAGAACATAAAAACGAGGAAGTTGAAAATAAAAGTAAAATAAATTTCGAGTTGAAAAGCAAAAATAAACCAAAAGCGAATGAACCAAAAACCTGTCAAAAGAGACTAAATATATATTTTTGTATTTTTGCATGATTAATAAAAGATTATTTAAGTGTTTGATTTTGCTCTTATTTCTTAATATTGTACAAAGATAATATTTTCCGACCGGAAAAAGAATTCTCGAGAGTGTTCGATAACTGGGACATGCCTGTTCAATATTAGGGACATAGGCATGCTTTACATTGTTACATTTGCATGCTTTACATTGTTATATTTTTTTCTCATTTAAAATCATTTAAAAATAATTTAAAGGGTGATTTTTCGAAAGTAAAAATATCAAAGTATCATTTGAACATGAAAGCGATAGTTTTTTTCTTGATTTTATATTTTTTTCTCACCGAATTCAATCCCCAGATCCTTAACTGTTCAATAATTGGGACATTTACCTTATCGTTTTTTTAATTAAAATTTCTGCAGCGTAAGAAACCTTCTGCGTTTCGAATTTTCAAATCTCACCAGGACCATATTTTTCCCAAGCTTATTCTATTAAAAGACTCCCTTTATCGACGATTGACCTTAATTCCAGTCAAGTCGAGAGACAATTAAAATGAAAGCGATATGCAGGGGGATTGAAAGAAACGAGCGATAATCTCGTGATAGTGATCGAATGGAAATACACGTGAAGATTACGATCGAATGAGGGTAGTTGAGGAATCGTGAAGAGAATAAAATGGCTATTGGGGTTGAAAAATAAAGGGAGGGTGTGAGACGGAGGCTGGGCAAGAGAAACGTGAAATTTCGTAGTCGTAATCCTCAGTCACGAAAAAAGGTTTTGTGTTGCCTGTGGGAAAAATCGTCGATGTGGTGATTTGTGAGGTTGGGAATCCTCGCCCTTCTCTCCACCTCACTTTCAACATCACCATCGAGGGAAGAGCATTTCGAGAGGAGAAAAGAGATCTCTTCCATGAGCTGCACACGCGCCCTCAATGTGCGACACCCTCCAAAAATTTATATCGCGAAAATCTCGCTCTCCCTCCCTTCCTTTTTCGCTTTCTTTCTCGGATACACCGAGTAGATTTCAAGTATTTGTATTTGCCTGGATAAAGAGGAAAGGAGGAAAGTCCTTGTAGATTCGAGAGTCTTATACAAAGCTTCTCTGGCTCTTTGCACCTTTTATCACTTTCTGGAGGGAAGAGATGGAAGATTATTACGTTTTAGGAAGATTCTCTTAATTCAGCACGCGACCATTTTCAAACATCCAATGTCAGATATCGAACCCCAAGAAAATTCAAAAATTTGATGGAAAATTTGACTTCTTGAAGTTTTTATTTAAACCCTGAAAAGAGAGCAAAAAAAGACGAGCGTATTTTTTGAAAATTATATTCCAAAAACATTTAACTTCTAATGCCATTAAATTCCACAAAAATTAATTGTTCAGTTCACTTACAATGTATTTTTTCATGAATTTATGAATCAATAATTCATAAATTCATCGAGGAAAAAATAAAATATCATTTCTCGATGTAATTCCACAGTTTTAACCCTCTTTTATTTTTCTCATTGACAGAAATCGAGGACGTCGGCCGAATGATTTTACGATGATTCTTCAACGATGGAACGTATTCGGTGAGTTTACTTTAATTGATAAATGGAATTTTCGGGTATTTCTGTTTTACCGATTATTGCGAAAGGTCAAAAGGGAAATCCTCGTTAATGGGAGCGAGCAAAGAGAGGTGCGACGCGGTGAGAATAGGGGTGGTTTTGTTGGGTTAATATACTGTAACTGAAGAACTCACCCTCGAGCAGGAGTCAAACTTTTCACTCCCGTCAATTCTGTAATATGTATCAAGAGATTTTCAGTTGGTACTCGAAGCTTTCAGAGTCCATATATCTACGATTTTACAACGAAAGGGCGTAACTTGAACGACTTTATGAGTAAAGTGACCTGGATCACGCCTTTTTTTTGTTAGCATTCGGTTTGGATATTAATTTTGCAGGTGCTTCTGCTCACGAGAGAAAAAATCCATGTATATGTAAACGAATATATACACTCTCCCTCAAAAGTTTGGAAACACCAGTCACTACTTCTTGCCGCACTAGAAGTTGCATAACTCCGTCAAAAAAAAAGATAATCCAATTTTTAAATAAGCATTTTGACGGGAAGGAATCCAGCGTTATTTTGCTTTTTGCAAATATTTTTTATGATTTTTTTTCGATCCTGTACGCATTTTTTTATACGTGACGGTTTTTTGGCCTTTTTCGACCATCGCGAATTGGGCGCATAACTTGAGGACATTTTTCTGTCTTTTTTATCTACGGTAGATTCGAAAGGGTTAGCAGACGCGTTCTTTTTTTTTTTTTCTAATGTTCGTACGATTTTTTCTCGCAAAGTTATTTCACTTTTGGCTAAAAAAGACAAATTTTGAAAGATGCAACGTAACTCAAAAACTTTAGAGTTTAAGAGAAAATGTCAAGTATGAAAAAAGTAGCCTACGTATACACGAAATTGTCTGGAATTATTTCAGGACTTTCCAATAATTTTTTTTTTTTTACTATTTATGTGCAAAACTCTGATGATAACGTCCTAGCGAAAAATTGTATATGATTGAAATTTCCGTACTTCGTGATACAATAAAAATCTGAAAAAATTTAGGAACATTTGGCATGCTATAAACAACAATGAGCAATAATAATATTGCCCAAAAGTCATTAACAAATTGTTTAAACAATTTATTAATGATGAATTAAGCAATGATAAACAATTATGAATGACAATGATTGAATCAATAATTATTATTGATCATTGTTTTTTATAGCATGCCAAATGTTGCTGAATTTTTTCACATTTTTAATACATCACGAAGGACGGAAATTTCAATTTTCAAATTTTCGCTGGGACGTCATCATCAGAGTTTCGAGCAAAAATACTAAAAAAAAAAAAAATTCATAGAAAAATTCTGAAATAATTCCGAGCGATTCCGTGTATACCTTCGCTACTTTTTTCATGCTTGACATTTTCTCTTAAAATCTAAAGTCTTTGAGTTACCTTGCATCTTTCAAAATCTGTCTTTTTTACCCAAAAGTAAAATAACTTTGCAGGAAAAAATCGTGCGAAATTTTTTTAAAAACAAAAATGGCGTGTCTGCTAACTCTTTCAGATGTACCGTAGATTAAGAAAAAAACCAAAAAAAAAAGTCCTTAAGTTATACGCCCAATTCGCGATGGTCAAAAAACGGTCACGTAAAAAAATACGTACCGCATCGAAAAAAATGATAAAAAATATTTTTAAAAAAGCAAAACAAAGCTGGATTCCTTCCCGTCAAAACGCTTTTTTAAAAATTGGATTATCTTTTTTTTTTACGGAGTTGTGCAACTTCTAGTGCGGCAAGAAATATTGACTGGTGTTTCCAAACTTTTGAGCGAGAGTGTATTATATTTCTCATACCGTCAGGAATATACGACAACCCTCGACCTTTCCACGGTCGTCCATATGCTTCTGTTTCACGTTTAATTATACATCTCACGAGTCTGTATTCGAACATTTGAAATTCAATGAAAAAGCATTGCATCTCCACGAGTACTCGCCCGGATTGACCCTTCCACTTGATACTTTCACAGGGGCCACTCAATTTGCCTTTTCAAACTCGTAAAATCGAAACTTCTTTCATCATTCGTCTTTTCATTAAGGCGATATTCTGGTCTAGAGACCTACATTTCGAGCATTTTGTCGAGCTCGATAAAAAAAATGTTTTTACCATTTTTTTGACAACATATTTATTAATATTTTCACAATAAACAAAACAAAAATTCGAGCAAAAAAAAAATGAAAATTAAATAAGTTATAAGCTGGTAAACCTGGTGAAACTAAAATATTTTACATATTTTTAAAAAAGATTTAAATATCAATAGTTTCAAAAATCTCAAGAATTTAACAACACATAAAATTGTCGGTCCAGTAATTTGAATGATATATTTCAAATTTTTACAGAAATGATCATTCCCAACCTGACCCCCTAAATTTCTGAAGTTGAAATTTAGATTTTAATACACAAAAAAAAATCGTTGAATGAGCAAAATCGTTAGTTGAATACGTGCAACTAAATATTTATTTGGTCTAACTAAATAATTAGTTTCTTGAATAATTCTGCGCTTCGGTTGACCAAAATATTGTTCTGGCAAAAAAATGTTGAATTGTATAACTAAACATTTAGTTGAACGTATTCAACTAACGATTTTGCAGATTCAACGATTTTTTTTTCTCAGTGTAGAATTAGTAAAAAACAATTAGTAAAAAAAAAGATTCGATACTGAAAAAGAAAAACAATTTGCGATTTTAATACTGCCCTCAAAAAACGCCGTGTTTGACAGTGAAATATTTGAAAAAATGTCTTAAATAAAAATAGGAGTTTTCCCGATTTCAAAAAATCAAAACCTGAAAAGAATAATTTCGCAACAGGATTTTCCGGGTTTTCCGAACGTGGAAATCGAGTCATGTCTTATCGGGCAGCTTGCTCATGCGAGCTTGAGAAATGCCCTATGGCGGGTGAAAACGTCGTGGATAAGCCAATTTTGACACCGAATGATCGATCATTCGCTGTATTTGGGAAGGGGTGATGAAAACGAGAAGATGACTTAGACGCGGAGACTTCCGTTTTTCTCCACTTTGAGCTCACCGGTCCTCTTCTCTCTCTCATACACTTTGGGAGTTTTCTTATTGAGGCTGTCGCGTGACCCTCGGGCTTCAATATATCTTATCCATCAACCATTCCCCCGCCCTTCGCGTCCCTTTGCTAAAGGCCATATCAATCTGTCCGGTTCGGACGTTGCGACACTTTTCTTTTTCCTCCCCCAAGACCACAAACTAACCAACTTCAGTCTCACGTTTCCCACGTTATATTCCTGCACCCTGCATAGTTATTTGTACGAAGAGAAAATTCACCAATATCGAGTCCCTGAAAAATTGGCTGGGAAAATCGTGCTTGATCTTAGCTAACCTTTTCTTTCGACAGTCCATTGACTTATAAACAATTATAAATTTTTCTCCGTTAACAATATGATAGAAAAAAAATCTGGATACGATCTGGAACAGATGTAGACCAAGCAAACATCATCGTGAACCCGTGTAGAAATTTCGGTGGGGAAAAACTTCTGCCCCTGACTTGCCCTCCCTAACTAATGTAGGGAAATGATCCGCCCATCCTAACTGGCCCTGTTATGCCAAGTACAACCTGGCTGGCCATTTTCGGATTCGGCGGTCATGAGCAGGCCTCTATGACGATATGATCCGGCCCTTGCGGATCCTGATCAGGCCCCTAAGATCTTTAGAATCATGCCCTTGAAGGCCCTGATCACGGCCATGAAGTTCCCGATCATCTGCTAACATCCGTGCTCGCACCCGTCTATATAAGCATACTCTTCACATTATCTGTATGGGAGTTCAACGGTTGCCGTCCTGCGACATCTCGCGTCAAGTCTCGGAACTAACGCGACGTGGTTCGTGGTGATAATAATAATAATCTTTTGCCTACGTTACAAACATATAACAGGTGCACGATTGCTTGTTTTCGCGAGATAAAAGTGATAATGTAAATAATAATTAAATAATAATAATAATAATAATAATAATAATAATGAACGAGGCAAGGATGGTTAATTTATTATTATTGTTATTACTATTATTGTATCGTATTTTCATATTACGAAAATACGATTTCAAGTTCACAAAATAAGTTCAGGACCTGCTCATTTTTTGGCCATGCGATGCATGAACTGAAAGGCGATGTAGAAATAATTTTATTTTAATGAATACTTAGGGTAACCTAATAGTTTCCACATCAGAGCCCTGTCAGGGTAATAACAAAAATATGTTGCTTAAAAGTGTCAAAATAACATCGTTGGAAACTGTTCATATTCTGATCATGCAGGGCACAGATAAATAAGTGATTATTTCAATGTAATAACTAGGGGCCTAGGTCGTTAAGTTCCTTGTCAGGGCCCTGCCAGGAAAATCGGATCAGGCAGGGCGGATCAGGGGCAAGAATCAACTAATGGTTGCCCTATCACATTTCTACGCGGGAAGAGTCAAAAGAAAAGTTGGAATGGCCCACATTGATGTAAGACAACATCAGGTCGACCAAAAGAGAACTCGTGTGACCATAAAAGCTTTTTTCATTCTCATTTTTCCCCCTAATATCGATCTGTCTTTTGTATCTTCGAGAGAGGGCTTTTCCGGTCAAACGATCCAATTCCATCCACGCAGAGGGAGGTCCTCGCACATGAGGATCAACCACGACACCTCGATAATAATTTACGAACGCAATACAGACGCGGGAATGCCCTTTTTTCTGTTCCGAAGTCTCCGGGGAACCGAATGAAAGGACAATTTTCCTTTCCTCGCGTGTTTCTTTTTTTTCGATCGTTATTATCGGTAAAATTGATCTCGAGGGTGCTTCACGTCGTAAAATAATGATATTCCTGCGACCTCCGTCCGAAAAAACGCCATTCGAGGACGTCTCTCCTTGGAGATAATTATTTCGACACATTTACAGCTCCACCATTTGTTTCCACCATTTCAGGCTTGCTCCAACGTCGGTAAGTTACCGACCGAGTTGTCAAACCGAGCTTGTAATCCGGTAAGCTTGTCAAAATTAATTGGTAGTGATATTACGGTAGTATTTTATCGTGGTAGAGACGTATTTCTGATAAAAAATATATGGTAAAGCTTTAAATTATATCTCTATAAATTCTTTTTCATCAGCCCGATCGACGAATTCCTCGTCGTTTGAATCTGACGATGAAATTTTCGTGACATCATGTTTTTCAATTTCTCTCGTTTAATTTTCAAAGTAGTTTGCGTTGGTCTTTTGGAATGCTCAACCTCGGATTTTTCATCATGAGAGAAGTGCCAAGTGCAAGTTTACCGACCACTCAAAATCCCAGGCTGAGATACACTCTGTGTTTATATTTGAGGTTCTTTTTCGTGCCGTTCCTCTCCCTCACTCTCTCTTCTCGTCCTCTCGAAGCTTTTGCGAAATATAGGCGATGAAAATAAAAATGTACACTCGCAAACACTCCTCCGTGAGATGAGAGAGAGTCTCGGGGTAGTTTTAGCAGTCGGAGGATCAAGTGAACGAACGAGAATGCGGGAGCAAACGCGAAATTAGCACAGGGAAAATCGTGGATGGGCGAAAAAGAGCGGGAGAATGGCCACTTTGAGGATTACCATTCATGCAGTATCAGCAGAAAAAAAAGAATAATGTTGAACGATTACGCAGGATCAGAGGAAAGCCCGTTCACGCATAATAATAATAATAATAATAATAATAATAATAATAATAATAATAATACGTATGCAGAGACACTTTGATGAATAAACAATGTTAATATAATCGGTTTTAATTAATTAATTAAATCCGATTATAATCAATTATTTAATTAATTGAATAAACAGTGTTAATATAATCGGATTTAATTAATAAATAATAATGGGTGGATGCAATAAGTAGTTTAAATTTTATATAAATAAATATTGAACTCACAGCTGTGAGCCTCTTCGTCTTTGTGGTTGTGTCGGTGGTATCACATCCGGGGATGAAGTCGCATCGAGATTTATTATTTTCTCGTCGTCGGATCCCATTTCGTAGGGCATTACAGGCTTTACAGCTCGAAAAGACGGTCTTCTACCCGACGATCTCACCTCTTCCGGTTCTCTTGTACCTTAATAAACAAAAAATTAAAGTTGATTAAATTAATATTAATATTCAGTATTTTTACAATGCTGATCAAAATATTCATGGAAATATATAATTGATATGATGTCATTGATGCTGCAACAATCTGCTTTTAGCGAGCAATTAATTTTCCAATCGAGATAATTATATGTTGAACGACAGAAAAATATTCTATTGGGTCGAGGACATTCATTTCTTCAATACTTTTTCAAAATCACATACATTTCGAATATTAATACCGTTAATAATTAATAATTGATTAATTCAATAAATTCACAATTAATAGTAATAATTCATATAGTTGAACAAATTGCTTTGAATGCATTTTTCTCAAAACCACATTTTATAAAATTGACGCTCATGTGGTCAACTCAAAAATCACTTGATCAATTGAGTCAGGATTTTTTTTTTCCAAAATTTTAACAGCTTTTCAATGGTGAAAATTAGCAAAAATTGACCTCAAATTGTCTAAATGAAATCGTGTTCTTTGTTTTCAATATATTTGTTTAATTCTGAAATCTGCTGTATCAAAATTGTTAATAATTGAGATTTTTTCATTATCCCCCCTTCAATATTTTATACAAAGCTTAAAGTTAACAAAAATTAGCGCTCCTTTTTTGTTTCGATAGTTCGACGCATCGTTCGGGTCCCCGAATTTTGGGCAATTTTTGAGCTCTCAAATACCGTTGAAAAAAATGTCTTAGCTCTTTTTGTTTCGAAGAAAAACGAATTTTTAATATTTTAAATTATAAATATACTCAAATGCGTAGAGAAAAATTCTTAAACATTTTACTTTTTAATTCAAAATAATGGCTTGACAAATTATCCCCTCGGCTAGAATATCTTTCAGCCACAAAAAAAACATATGTTAGGTTTTCCATTGTTATTTTATCATCTTTTCTTTCACAACGCTCCGTTCAAGTTTACAAGCATCCACGATAAATGTCACGTTCATTATAATAATTGAGTTAATTAAAAATGTTTTACACGCATTTGCTCAGGGACATACCCGAGCGATTATAATGCACAATTTATTTAGCCAAACCAACGTGGTGCCATGCCATTTACCCGCTACCACGGTCTGGACCGACGTCATAAAATTCGATGAACCGTGTATGTATATATGCGCGTCGTTATCGAACCGGAACTCTGCCTAGCATGATAGAGAGAGAGAGAGAGAGAGAGAGAGAGAGAGAGAGAGAGAGAGAGAGAGAGAGAGTTCGATACGCACGCGTCAAAGTTATACTCGATTACGAAACCGTGTGGTGAAAGCTACAGCGAGGCAAAGGGAGACCGGCCAATGACTTTATATATCCCCAAATGATCCTAAAAAATTAATATGCCGGTCGGAAAACGCGTCCACAAAAAAGACACCTCCAATTAGCAAATTTTTAGTAATCCTAAGTAAAACAGCACAATTAATTCGATTACCTGCTCTACAATTCTGCAAAATCCGACTTTTACTCAAAAAGATCCCAAAAAATGAAAATGCCGACCGGAAAACGCGTCCACAAAAAAGACACCTCCAATTAGCAAATTTTTAGTAACACACACACACACAACACAATTAATTCGATTATCTCCTCTTCAATTCTGCAAAATCCGAATTTTACTCGAAAAAATCTCAAAAAATCAAAATCCCGCCCAGAAAATGAGTCCAAAAAAAGACACCTTCAATCAGCAAATTTTTAGTAATCCTAAGTAAAAAGTAAAACAGCTCAATTAATTCGATTATCTCGCTACAATTCTGCAAAATCCGACTTTTACTCAAAAACATTAAAAAAAAAAAAATCCCGCCCGAAAAGAGCGTCCACCAAAAAGACACTTCCAATTAGCAAATTTTTAATAATCTCAAGTAAAGCAGCACAATTCATTCGATTATCTGCGCTACAATGCTGCAAAATCCAACTTTTACTCAAAAAGATAAAAAAAAATGAAAATTCCGCTCGGAAAACGCGTCCACTAAAAAGACACCCAATTAGCAAGTTTTTACTAATTCGAAATAAAACAGCACAATTAATTCGATTATCTGCTCTACAATTCTGCAAAATCCGATCTATTTTATTTCAATGAAATACTTTGAATAAGCGACGAATGAATCAAATTTTGCTTAAAACTAAAAACCGCGATTCAGGAACTTTTTAGTGGTCGATGAAAGGCGCTGTAGTTCTGATATTCCTCTTATTTAAGGGGTTATAACCGGAATTTCAGTTTTTTAATTTTTTTTCATTGGCTTAAATGATACATAAGCTACACAAAAATGATTTTCAAAACCTATTTTGACGGAGACAAGCTTATAAACAATTTTGATTGCTTATTTTCCGAGACGTCTTTTTCCGACGTTAGTAAATAAGTTTTGAAATTTTGAACGTGTTTTTCTCAAAACAATGTTTTTGAAATTGATATTGACACTAAATTGATTGATAAATAATTACAGTTGTAATAAAAAAATTGGAAGTCGATTTTTTACAAAAATAGAAGATCAAAAAACAAAATTGAAGCCATTTTGTGAATTTAAAAAAAAAAAAAATCTTTGCTTCTCCCGAGGAAAAACCAAAACAGATTTACAACAAAAAAATAATTCCTCGGAAAGTTAGCTACCTCGTTCAAGTTAGCTACTGCAACGACGACGCCATTTTGTGCCATAAATATAAATAAAAAATATTTTCATACGACTCAATACATCTAGAATTGAATCTGAAAACTTCATTATGAAATTGTTTGGTAATCGAAAAAAAAAAAAATTCCGAAAGAAGCTTCACTTTTCCGTGCGCTTGGATAGAATCCCTGAAATATCCGAATAAAATCAAACTTATCAGTCAACCAGAGAAAGTAGAAGACTGAAGCCCAGAGATTGAGACAGGAGAAAAGAGGAAATTGACTGATGCTAAATGAGCATACAGAGAAGCTTTCCGGTACAGATACATTTTAGTTGAGGATTGTTGGTCACGTAACCGAGGGATAATTGAATCACTCATTTTTGGGGTCCAGAGGAGCGCCTCGGTCCTCCTGGAAGCCGCAGAATCGTTCGGGTAGTCGCGAAATTTAAGGTAGGAATAAGGGTACGATGAAGCGAGGAGGAAGATGCGAGGGCGGAGTCCATACAGATAGCTCGATGAAATGTTGCCAGGACTTTCTCCGTCAAAGTCCTGGGAGAAGTTCGTGTGAGCAGGTAGCTCGAGCTATAAATCGACTCTTGACAAACAAAAGGTCTTAACCCTCCGCGCGATTTACCACACGTAAAACGAGGTTAGTTGGTCCTTTGTTACCTCGTTGGAAGGGAGGAACGCCGTTCAACTCTGGGGTACTCGAATGCCTTACCAACAACCACTGGTATTCCCTCTATTAGGATGTTACATACAGCTCTTCCTAAATATATATATATTTGGGGCATTCCACGTCAAATCGAGCGGTCATCGACCTGACCCCCTCGGATTTTGATGTCTGATGAATTGTGGGTTTCATTTGGACCAAAACATGACCTCAAATTTTTAGAAATTTTTACATCATTTTTTAGGGGTTGACCGAGATAAAAAAACTTTAAATTGAGGGAAAACATAAAGAAGGCCCTTTTTCAAATTAATGAAATTTTTTCACAGAAACTACACTGAGCATTTTTTTTTGTTGAAAATGCCAAAACTTGTTCGACTCAACCAAATATTTGTTTTCGGACGTTCAACGAGATCATTTTGGTAATTCAACAAAGATACAGTGGAAATTTTAGTTAAATCGGTTAAATCGTTGCTTGAATGGGCAAAGTTTCAGTTCAATCAAATAAATATCTTTGTACCAAATAAATTGTGTGATTGAAAATACGAATTGTTTTGTTGTTACAGATAAATTTATTTAGTTAAAATTTACTAGAAATCAACGAAATATTTCTGTACAGCAACTCAGTAACGTGTAAATTGGCCTAAACTGTATCTGGAAATTGACCAAATAATTTCGTTCACCTCATATCTTATGGTTAACCAAATCCATTTGTTGAATTAATTATAGTTTCATTATTTCAAACAAATTAACATTGAATCAACTAAATTTTTTTCAACTAAATGGATTTAGTTGTTTTAACTGAACTTTTTTCTCACTGTAGGACCCAAAACAGATATTTTCGTCATAGTTCGATAATGGGCCAAAAATAATTACTATTTAAAAAAAAAAAATTAATTGTGTTTGAATCATCCGTTTTATTTCAGGTCGTCGAGGCTAATAAATTTTCGAAAAATGTTGTCGTTTCACTCTTAAACCAAGTAAAAAAAAATCAAGTTTCACTAGAAAAATATTTTTGTTGTTGTTATTCTCACTAGAATAAACAATCAAAATACGAAATCATAAAAAAAATACAAAAAAAAATAGTAACTATTTTTGGCCCATTATCGAACTATGACGAAAATAGCTGTTTTGGGCCCTAGTTTTTGTGAAAAAATTTCATTAATTTCAAAAAGGTCCCTCTTTATGTTTTCCCTCAATTTAATAATTTTTTAGCTCGGGCCACCCCTAAAAAATTTCTAAAAATTTCTAAAAATTTAAAGTCATATTTGGGCGAAACCCACAATTCATTGGACATCAAAATCCGAGGGGGTCAGGCTGATGACCGCCTGGTTTGACGTGGAATGCCCCATATATGTATGTTTACATCAACGTCAAAAGCTGGAATCGAGGAGGACGCGGTGGATGAAGCTGCGGAAACGTTTTCGAGCTTCAAGGTTCCGAAGCGAAGGCAAACGTTCGAGTCTGTCGCTCGGTTCATACTAACCATCTAGGTATATCATGCTGAAGATACGCATATACACAAAGGGCCCTCGAGTTTCCCTCAGTCAAACTTTCCGTCAAATTGCACGCTCCAACGACTATTTTCGTTTCAGAACCGCAAAACGACAAATCAATTTGAACCGCCGTATTAATTCGAGCGTTCTAGAGCACTTTATAATCAGTGTCGATTGGAATTGTTTAATTAATTCGTTATACCGGAACCGCGGAGCATCCAGTAATTGGAATTAATAACGAGTTGGGGACTTATCGGCCATTTTTTTTTTTCAATGCACTGCTTTATTCCCTTTAAGGGTCTTTTGGTCTAGAATTTTGAAAAAATCATTTTTTTTGCATATTCTTGAAGTTTGAACCTTTAAGAATATATCCTCGAAAGGAAATTTTTAAATTCCAATAATTTACGGAGTTATAGCTAGTTATAGGTAGTTATAGGTAGTTATAGCTAGTTTAGTGACGCAGCATTGAACTATAGACGTTTTTCTCAAAACTACTTTTATCAAGATGGCTGAATATCTCAAGTTCCACTCAACCGATTTACTTCAAATTTATTACCAACCTTCAATGTATAACTCTCTATCGTCCCTCCCACTTTTGTCTCAAAAATTTTTTTTTTACTATTGTAAAAAAATTAAAAGCTATGAAAAAAAAGAGTCGAAAAACGCCTTTTTCGTTTAGACAGCCGCCATTTTGCGAAAATTGTTTTTTTTTTTCATTGTCTCTGAGGTGGGACTATAACGATATTCTTACTAATTGAGAATCTTTTTTTAAATTTTGTATTGGATGACTAGAAAGGTTGCAATTGTGTCAGTCAGCACATCCCCCAACTTTACCAGCTCATTTAATTTTCCATTTTTTTCCTCGACAATTTTTTTTTGTTTATTGTCGAAATATTATTAAATATGTTGAAAAAAAAATGGTAAAAATATATATATTTTTTTATTGAGCTCGACAAAACGCTCGAAATGTATGTCTCTAGACCAGAATACCGCCTTAAGGTTATTATTTAAAGTAATTTATTTATTCTTATTAATTTCATTTCTTTTTCATACTTTGCAATGGTAATTATCCTAATCCATCAAAATAAGTTATTTTTATTCAATTTCAACAAACTATTAGGCTCACAACTTGCGCAAATTCGTAACCATTTCACTCTTTTGATTTGTCTTATCGGACAAAGGATGTCATTCGAACATTGCGATCAGATGTCAATCAAACATTTAAACTGGGTCATTGGTACGCCATTATTCTACTAATTCTACAATGTGATGCAAAATAACGCTACAGGAACGATAACCAAATAATATCAGTAAAACGATTTTACTGTGATGTTACAACTCAAATGATTCCATAGAAACTGCGTCTCTTTATATTTTAAACTTTCAACCAAACTACTTCAAACTAAAATCAAAGCGACATCTGCATTTTCGTTTCCATAGAAAAAGCTTTGTTTTCGTGAAAACAACTTTTTTCGTGATTTTTATGCTATTTTCAAGGTCACTAACTAAAATAGCTATAACTCCATAAATTATTGGAATTAAAAATTTTCTTTTCGAGGATATTTTCTTAAAGTTCTAAACTTTAAGAATATGCAAAAAAAATGACTTTTTCAATATTCCAGACCAGAATACTAAATTCTGTTGCACGACTTAAGTAAGACTCATAACTTTTGGACGTTACCGTTAAAATAATGGTCTTTCGTGGCACGTTTTGTGATCAAAAGATCCTCAGAAGATCAAACCTCCAAATGGAATCAAATCGATAGATCGTTCGATAAATCGATCTATCAGATCGATAGATCGTTTCAGAAAGACTGAAACGATTTTCCGGACTCAGACATATGAAAATCCAGACGGTAATTTATTCATTCATGAAATTCAAAATCCATGTTGAGTATTGTCCTTACCCTGAGCCGAGATTGAGCCCCTTTTCGTGTACATCGAGTCGGTGTCGCGATTACACTGCATCTGTTGTTGGGCAGCGGCAATCGCCATTGCGCTGAGACCTCCTCCACCGCCACCACTTCCGGTCGTCGAGTAGACGTCGTACGCCGATGACCTTCGCGTCATCTGATACGCAACGCCGAGTCCCATGTCACCACCGTGTGATGATTGTCCTCCGCCACCGCCACCTCCAACCCCGCCGCTTATCGAACCCGAGCTTTTGATCTCGTCGTCGTACGAATGTTGCCTCGTGACTCGTGATTTTCGTCGCACAGTTCCGCCACCGCGACGCGAGCGTCTTCGACGTTCCTCCTCGTCGTCAAGATCCAGTTGGGCGTCCTGATCTGTGCATTGTTTTTTAACGAAACAGACAACATGGCGACTTTTATTGCTTTGTCTCATTAATACATTTTTTGATCGACAAAAACTCTGCGTGATTCGCAATCAGCGGTAAATTTCCCATCGAAATAACGTGTGAAAACGATCAAATAAAAAAAAAAAAAATTTTGCCCATTTTTGGACGACTTTTCGGAAATCGCAAAATAGCGAAATTTCAAACGCTCATAACTTTACTTTGGCTTTGACGATTTGGAAATTTCTTTTTCGTACGCAAAGGTTATGAGTAAACTTAGAGAATGCCGTTTGGTTCATTTCGATAACTCAATTTTTGTAGAAATTAGAGCAGTTTGAAAATCGTCGAAAAAAATGGAAAGGGGTATGTATGCAAAAATTTGCAAAAATCTATGGTCCAACTTTAAAAATCTGCCAAAAATCGAAAAATGATCCAAAGTGGATGAACCAAGCGGCATTTTGAAGCTTCAACGATCCCAAAGAGAATTAGCTCAAAGCACAATCCAGATTTCATTAGGAAACAAAATTACAGTCATTTTTGTTTGTGAATCAATTCAAATTTGTCCAAAATGCAGAGAATTTTTTTCTATTTTTTTTCATTTTTTTTAAGCCTTATATCGATGTATTTTTTCTCACTGGATACGAATATACCAACAATTTCCGCAAAAACTCGAAAATTTTATGAATTCAAAAAAAAATTTTTTTTGCAGATTTTCCTTGCTTTTCCAGTGAATAATTTTTTTTCAACAAAAACTCTGCGTGATTTGCAACCAGCGGTCAATTTCCCATCTAAATGACGTTTTAAAACGATCAAAATAAAAATAATTTTCTTTGCTTACTTTTGGGCGACTTTTTAGAAATCTCAAAATAGCGAAATTTCAAGTGCTCATAACTTTAGTTCGGTTTAACCGATTCCACAATTTTTTTTCGTACTTGAAGGTTGAGACCAAACTTAGAGAATGCCGTTTAGTTCATTTTGATTACATAATTTTTGTAGAAATGAGAGCACTTTGAAAATCGCTGAAAAAAATGGAAAGGGGTATGTATGGAAAAATTTGCAAAAATCGATGGTCCAACTTTAAAAATCTGCCAAAAATCGAAAAATGATCCGAATTGAATGAACCAAGCGGGCTTTTAAAGCTCGAACGAGTACGAAGAGAATAGGCTAAAGAAATAGGTGAAATTCCATTTGGAAAAAAAGTTATAGTCATTTTAGCAAACCGATCAAAATTTAGCCAAAACGCAGAATTTTTTTTTTTTTTATTTATATCTTTTAAACCTTGTATTGATGTATTTTGCCCTCCTAAACATGAATCTACCAATAGTTTTCTCACAAAATCAAAATTTCGAGGAGTTTTCATCAAAAACGCCTCTGCTCCATTTTGGCCTCATTTTCATTTTAATTGAAACGATCAGGATAAAATCAGGAATTAAGAATCAATGTGCTCTCTTTGTTTGCGCGCATTGCATACCAGCTGTTGATGAATTTTTCCCGCTTCTCTGAGGGCTCGAAGCGCGTCCTCGTTCCATTCTATCGCCCCGGTCACCGTGCTCGCTTCTGTCATTTCTGTCGGACTGATGACGCTCCGGTGAACCACCGCGCGATTTGCTCCTCCACTCCCAGCCGATCTCCTCGGTGCCTCGACGCTCTCCTGCAACCTTTCGAAACTACAACATTACGAGGGCCATTAGGGCTCGAAACTACGGACTCCACCACAGTTAGGGCTAGAGGCAACGATCAGTCGGCAGAGGCAACCACAATTACAGCAGCCCTGACGTGTTTGTAACAATGTTCAAGCACAGTGTGTCCGTCGAATGTTTTCCGCAGTGTGTTTAGTGTGTTTCTGTCGGTATGGCCGAGATTCGTGTATTTGAGTATTGAAATTTTTTTTCGGCAATCCGCAAGAATCGAGGTATTTTGAAATATTTTTACATATCCCGCCGCAACAAAATCAGGGGCGTTGTAACAATTATCTTCATTTTTCATTATTCGACTGTTTTTTTAAAGAATAATAATAACAAGAGCCTTCGCAATAATAAATTCGTAATAGGAATTTTCCCATAAAATAAACCCTCAAGTCGAAAACAACAATTCTGTGTTTGATTAAGATTTTCAAAAAAGTAAAGAAATTTGGCAAAATTAAAGAAAATAAAGGTAAAGAAATCGAGATTATTGGATGAAGAAGAATTTAAAAAACGGAAAACTTTATTTAGAGGGGAAAAATTTTACAATAATTTTTAACCATTTTCAACACGATTTAGCACAAAAAACGCACCAGTAGAATAATTTAAAAAATTGCTCAATGATAAATTACAAATAGTTGCAAAAATTACATACTATCATTAATTAAAGGGTTAACCCTTTCTTGAAAGTCGCAAATAGGCGCTGTAACTTCATTTTAATTGAATATTTTGAAATAAAAAAAATTATCAATTGTTCTTTGAATGTTACTTCATGTAATATTAAAATTCTGTGAGAATATCTAATTACGATTATACAAAAAATAAATTCGAAAAACCGACTTCTGGTTGCCTGGCTCGTTAAATATTCGGTTCCAAATGTTGGCAACAGGGTTGCGAAATTTTTAATGAAAAAGTAATGCATTAACCATTATTTTTTTAATGGTTAATGGTTAATGAAAATAATTTTCATTAACCATTAAATTTTAGTGGTTAATAAAAATGCAAATGCATTAAAAAAAAAAGTAATGCATTACATGCAACCCTGCCCATTACAATGTTGTGTGTAATAGAAAAAATTTCCATTACCCATTGCAATGTAATGTGTAATGGACAAAACTTTGATTGCAATTTTGGGAATGGAAAAATATAGATGAATAAATTATTACAATTTTGCATTACATTTTATTGACTTAGGACTTAGATTTTTAGGTACCTTAAATTCTATAAAGCATATATAATATCTTTTTAGAATTAGACTTAGAATTATAATATAGATGCTTTTTAGAATTTAAGGTACCTGAAAATCTAAGTCCTAAGTCAATAAAATGTAATGCAAAATCGCAATAATTTATTCATCTATATTTTTCCATTCCCAAAATTGTAATCAAAGTTTTGTCTATTACCCATTACATTGCAATGGGTAATGGAAATTTTTTCTATTACACACTACATTGTAATCGGTAGGGTTGCAAATAATGCATTACTTTTTTTAATGCATTTGCATTTTCATTAACCATTAACATTTAATGGTTATTGGATATAATTTCCATTAACCATTAAAATGATTTTAATGGTTTATGAAAATAATTTCCATTAAAATGCAAATGCATTAAAAAAAGTAATGCATTATTTGCAACCCGGGTTGGCAGAGGATTCAAAAAGTATTTTTTAAAATCGTACTGGTACGTTTGTACTGGAATGGCAGTGTATTGTGTAATGTACGGGTTATCAGTGTTGAGCTTGACGTCTAGTGAAGCCATGAGAGTTCCGGGATTCCAAAGCCGAGCGTCGAGGTGATATCGCACGATCGTTCGATCGAAATGTCAGAACGCAGTCGTGCGTCATGGCGCAAACGTGATCCATAATCTGATGCTGGATTCCGGGGAGAACATCGTGTACATCGTTTACAAATCAACAAGCGCTGTATTACAATATGCCGATGAATATGTACCATTGATTTGCATTCACAGTGGTCCACAATTTGCTGGAAAATCCGAACGTTCAGCCGAACGAAAAATCTATAAATGTATTATTTTGAGGAGAAATTGAGGGGTTGCGCGACCCAGGAATTTTTGTTTATTAGCTCAGAACTATTCAAAGATAATTGTAAAAAGCTACTTTGGGAAGGACAAACTTATAAACAATTTTTATAGATTATCTTCCAAAATGATTTGAAATTTTATCTGCAGCTTCTTAGATAGATAGATAGATAGATAGATAGATAGATAGATAGATAGATAGGTTGATTTTTCTTCCAGAAGAAGGAGATGAAAATAAAAAATGATGCCACCAGATTTGTAAAAGTTTCAGTTAAAGAACTATTTTCACTACATATTGATAAGAAAAATTATATCTTGATACTCCACGATGAAAAAGCATTTTTCCCTTATGAGGATCATTTTGGAACATTTCCTATCCTTGAGAAATAATTTATTTAAATAACGAAAGAACTTCCAAGAGTCATTTGCCAAATATTGACAGGGTTTTTCAAGTATTCGTTAAAAATATATATTTGTCAACTTTTCGTTCAGCTAAACGTTCGGATCTCAAAGTACATGATTCCAGAAGTTGATATCCCACATGAAAAATTTATAGAAAAATTTTAGATTATTTCTGACGAAATTTTGTGTATTCCAAAAATATATTCATATGTAAATATCTAGCAAAAATGAATATACGAAGTGTGCAAAACGTTTTGGTAAATATTTGGCATACTCAAGCTCTAGAATTCAAAACACCTAAATATTTTTAGTATATTAATCTCTGGAATTTGTTTTTACTAAACATATTTTTTTTACGAGGATATAAATTCTTTATGAGGGATATTACTTATGTAATAACATTGCCAACGATTACATTTATCAGCAACACAGACTTAATCTAAAATTTAGTGCTTACGTCAGTCTAACCTAAACTTAAAGTTTAATATGTGATGTCTTATGTTACGGTGAAATTCTCTCTCATAGAAATAAAGTATATGCAACCTATTTATGTGAATAAATTAATACATTAAATAATCGAATACGAATACATTCGAACTCGAATACATTAAATATATTAATTAATCACTTAATTGTTCAATTAATGAAATAAATATTATATATAGTGAAAAAGTTAGATATTTTTAAAATCAATATTTAATATATGAAGGCGAAAAGTATTTTTCCAATTATATTCAATATAATGTAATAAATAATTATAATATGGGTCACTCCATGTCAAATCGACCAAGAGTTGAAATTGACCCCGTTCAATTTCGATGAAATTTGGTCAGAAGTTTCCGTTTTTAATAAAACGAAGTTTTACCAAAGGAAAAAAATTAAAATTTTTTTTTTTCGAAAGTTATACCTGTATATTAAGTTTACGCTTAAAACGCTTTACCAAATAAATAAAAATGCAAATTCAATTATGTTTCTGTTTTTATTTTCTTGTGTCATTAATTGAAATTTTTACTGCTCAAGATTACAGAATTACATGATTGCTCAACTTTATTCAACTTACAGATTGAAAAAAAAAATTTTTTTACCAAAATTCAAAAATTCATATTTTTAAAGAAAAAAACACCATTCTGAAAATTTCAGGATCTTTTTAGATCAATACGAGGTATTATATAAAAAAATGTAACCAAAAATTTAATGTTGATGGTGGATGTACACGATTTAAAAAAATTCAAAATTCTCCAAATACATCATTTAAAAAAAAAAAAAAATTCAGAATATTTTTTTTTCATAGCCACAAGTGTACTCTTCAAGACGAACTCAAAACAATTTTTTCGTAACTATAATAGTGTACCAGATATTTAAAAAATAAACCTGAAAGATTTTAAAAAATTATGAAATTTTTAATCTTGCATAACTTTCGAGAAAAAAAAATTAATTTTTTTCCTTTAGTAGAGAACTTCGTATTATTAAAAACGAAAACTTCTGACCAAATTTCATCGAAATTGAAAGGGGTCGATTCCAACTCTTGGTCGATTTGACATGGAATGACCCATATACTAAACTCAAAATATATTTTTGCATATATTTTGTTTCCGTATGGGATGTGTCTGATTTTCCTCAAATTTGGCTTAATGCAGGTGGTGCAATTGTGTATTACTGTCCTGAATTTAATTCTGGTATTTCCGAGAGTCAATTTATCGCGCGTGAGAATCAGAAATATATTTTCTCACTCCTGATTTCGAGTTAATTTTCCGGGATCAAAGTTCCAAGACCAAAACGAGTGATTTCTCGCACCAATGTTAGTCCCGTATTTTCCATGTTCCCCAATCAGTCCCACTCGATAAATTTCGTCTGATAAAGCGAATTTACGTTTTTTTTTGAAAGCGCAAGAAAATTTGATTTGCCCGGATAATCTTGATCGTTCTCGTTTTACTGTCAAACACACTTTGGTGAGTTTCGAGTGCTTGGAGATAAATTATCGATTTTCCGAGCTTTTCAATGCTTGACGAGATTCCGGAATGACTGCAAATATATACAAAGAGAAAAAGTGAGCGAGAGAGAGGAAGCTCGAAACCGAAATTGAGCTTGGGAATTGCTCTGGTGTGCAAGCTCGCGATAAACCCTTGCTGGATGCACGAGAGATTTTGACGCAACCAACACAGGATGAGAGGGAGAGAAAAAGGTAGACAGCGAGAGAGAAATTCGGTACGAGAATTCTACGTGTGTATCTTCTGCAACGGCTCACGAGCAAAAGGGCGAGGCTAACTATAATTTACCTCCGTAAACCGCGTTGATCGTGCCATTTTATTTTGCTATCAGCCGATGCACATGGACAAACTCACACGCGTAGCTGAAAATTAGAATGGAGAAAAACGAGAGAGGCGAGAGAATGTTGTTAGTAAATGGCAATAGTATTCCACGCAGATACGGGCAATAAAATCGCGTTCACGGTTCCATAAACCTTTTCAAATACGAAAATTCAAACGGACTTCAAAGCGAAAAAAAAATCAATAAAATTGAAATCGAAACACCATCGAAAAATAAAATTTGATTTGAGTTCATGCCTTTTGCCTTGGAGGCCAAAAATTATGATTCAATATTATTGAAATTATTATTATTATGACAATGAGGGTCAATATAATTTTAAAAAATTATTATTATTTTTATTCGAATTTATTCAAAAATCTAAAGTTATTAAGAAATTTATTTAAATTTGTTTCAAAATCTAGAGTTACTGAAAAATTTTAGCCGCAGAAATTATTGATAACCATTAATTTTTTTTTACTAAAAAGATTATTAAACTCTCTCGTTTGCCTCTGTGTGTGAAATCATTTCCCACTCTTGACTCTAAATTCTCCCCGGGCGCATTTATTTATGCTGAATATTTACGAGAATCCACGTGTGGTTAATAAACTTTGTGCAACACGGAAGCCAAAAGTTTCTGTGTAATTTATGCGAACACCGTCCCTGTACACATATGAGCAAACAGTACAATGTCCAGATCGCTGAATTTAACAGCTGCGCCCTTTTAATGTTTCAAATAGCATAATTATTCACGGTTCAATTTTTTTCACAATAAATTTTAATAATTTCTCACGTTAATCAGTGATCTATTAAAATATATCTATGGCCGAATTCCATAATTGGAAATAATCATTAAATATAATTTCCCGAGATCTAATTTTAACAAACGCGCAATTTCATTTTTTTTTTTTTAATAATATAATTATTCACAGTTCTATTTTTGTTTCAAAATAAATTTTGAACATTTCTCACATGAATCAGTGATCTATGGAAATTGACAAAATGAACGAATTTCATAATTGGAGATAATCATAATGTGTAATTTCCAGATACATAAATTCAACAGCTGCGCAATTTTATTGTTTTAAATAGCATAATCATTCACAATTCTATTTTTTCATACAATTTTTTTTTAAATATAATTATTTACAGTTTATTTTTCTTTCAAAATAAATTTTGATCTATGAAGTTTATTTTTCTTTCAAAATAAATCAGTGATCTATGAAAATATACGATATGACCGAATTTCATAATTAAAGATAATCATAGGGTGCAATTTCCAGATACATAAATTCAACAGCTGCGCAATTTTATTGTTTTAAATAGCATAATCATTCACAATTCTATTTTTTAATATAATTTTTTTTTTTTTAATATAATTATTTACAGTTTATTTTTCTTTCAAAATAAATTTTGATAATTCCTCACGTAAATCAGTGATCTATGAAAATATACGATATGACCGAATTTCATAATTAAAGATAATCATAGGGTGCAATTTCCAGATACATAAATTCAACAGCTGTGCAATTTTATTGTTTTAAATAGCATAATTAACAACAATTCTATTTTTTTTCAAAATAAATTCTAATAATTTCTTACGTAAATCAGTGATCTATGAAAATATACGATATGACCGAATTTCATAATTAAAGATAATCATAGGGTGCAATTTCCAGATACATAAATTCAACAGCTGTGCAATTTTATTGTTTTAAATAGCATAATTAACAACAATTCTATTTTTTTTCAAAATAAATTCTAATAATTTCTCACGTAAATCAGTGATTTATGAAAATATACGATATGACCGAATTTCATAATTAAAGATAATCATAGAGTGCAATTTCCAGATACATAAATTCAACAGCTGTGCAATTTTATTGTTTTAAATAGCATAATTAACAACAATTCTATTTTTTTTCAAAATAAATTCTAATAATTTCTCACGTAAATCAATGATCTATGAAAATATACGATATGACCGAATTTCATAATTAAAGATAATCATAGAGTGCAATTTCCAGATACATAAATTCAACAGCTGTGCAATTTTATTGTTTTAAATAGCATAATTAACAACAATTCTATTTTTTTTCAAAATAAATTCTAATAATTTCTCACGTAAATCAGTGATCTATGAAAATATACGATATGGCCGAATTTCATAATTAAAGATAATCATAGAGTGCAATTTCCAGATACATAAATTCAACAGCTGTGCAATTTTATTGTTTTAAATAGCATAATTAACAACAATTCTATTTTTTCTCAAAATAAATTCTAATAATTTCTCACGTAAATCAGTGATCTATGAAAATATACGATATGACCGAATTTCATAATTAAAGATAATCATAGGGTGCAATTTCCAGATACATAAATTCAACAGCTGTGCAATTTTATTGTTTTAAATAGCATCATTAATAACAATTCAATTTTTTCTCAAGATAAATGTTAATAATTTTCTCACGTAAATCACTGATCCATGAAAATCTACGTTATGGGCGAATTTCATAACTGGAGAATGACGATATTTTCACGTGAGCTTCGTTAAATCCATACTCGTTAGTCGTAGATGACCGAGTAAAAGAGCGAGCCCACATCCGTTGATGGTTCTGTGACCATCATATCACAGAGGCGCAAACAGCAAAAAAAAAAGCTTCAAGAGAAAGATAGTCACTGTTAATTTTCAAAATCCCCGTTACGTCGGTGGAACGGTTATCAAGGTTCAACGATTTTTATTCGTCCCTCTCTCGCTCTCTTCATCCCTCTATTTTTCCGTGTTCTTGCGCCAGCAGCAGTCACGTTCCGAGCCCTCGCGATGTCCATAAACTTCGCCCTCTGGCTAACGAGGCGGTTCGTTACGTTTCTCTTATTTTTCCTTTTTTTATTTTTTTTTTCTCTCAACTCTCGCGAGACCGAAAAGCCCTTTCCTCCTGTCTTTCCCATACCCGTTCGGACTCTTTTTTTTTACGACTTTTCTTTTTTCCTCCCACAACATTTCCTCCTGTTCTGGACATTCGTTATTTCGAAGTTGGAAATTATTTTATATTTTTCCAGCACAAATGGCAAAGACGATTCTTCCATTTGACTTTCTCTGGCTCAAATTTATTGCATAATGAAAAATTAATTCCGGCGAAAAGTTTCCGGACAAAACTTCAAAAAAGGTCTGGAAGTCAACGTGGACTAATTTAAGAAGCGGCATTTTAAAGGAGAAGAATTTGACTTCATTTACTGTTTTTTTAATTATTCTTACGAATTGTTTTTAGATTTGGACTCTATTTTGAAAACAGCTGTTTTTCGCCTTTTTTCCTCTCTCTTCAGGTGCACCCATCTTCTAGAGGAAATTTTTTTAATACATTTTTATAATTGGATTCATAAAGGGAAAAGTTTGAGCATCAATTTCCTTTTTTTTAACTTTGAGCGATCTTTTTTTCAAAGTTTTTCTGTTTTTTTGTGAAAAAAGAGGAAATTTGAAAAATCCCGTATAATACGAAAACAAAGAAGATTCATGAAAAACTCCAGGATAGCAAAAAGTTGCGTCTGTTTTTGTTGAGTTCAGAGGAATTTATTCAGATTTTTTTTCTAAAATTTTGTTTTCTCATGTTGAAGCTGAAAAAAAATTAGGGAAAAAAAATTGAAGAAAAAAATTTGAAAAATTCCAATGTGTTGAAAATGGTAAAATAAAGTATTTTCCCCTCTTGAAATTTTATCAATAATAATAGTTCTCGAGTTATGGTAATTGAATGATCTGAGCTCCGACCCAGAAGATGAGAAAAAAAAATGTTAGGAAAAAAATATGAAAAAATTCCTCCGCACTCAACAAAAACAGACGCAACTTTTTGCTATCGTGAAGTTTTTTTATGAATCCTCTTTGTTTTCGTGTAATACGGGATTTTTCAAATTTCCTCTTTTTTCACAAAAAACAGAATAACTTTTGAAAAAAAATCGCTCAAAGTTAAAAAAAAAAAGGAAATTGAAGCTCAAACTTTCCTCTTTATGAATCCAATCGTAAAAATGTATTTAAAAAAAAATCCTCCAGAAGGTGGCTGCACCTGAAGAGAGGGGAAAAGGCGAAAAACAGCTGTTTTCAAAATACAGTCTAAATCCAAAATGAAATTGTAAAAATAATTAAAAAATCAGCAAATGAAGCCGAATTCTTCTCCTTGAAAACGCCGCTTGTTCAATTAGTCTGCGTTGAATTCCGGCGAAATGGCATAAAGAAACGTTCCAGACCTTTTTTGAAGTTTTGTCCGGTAACTTTTCGCCGGTAGTGTAATTAATAAAATTAATAATTATTATTGATAGTTAAATAAAAACTTGACCTCACGAAAGTGTGCAAATTGTCGAGATGAGAATTGTTCTCTGACGGAATTTTGAAAAATTTAGAGATATCACTTTCATTTCCAAGTGCATTTTTTTTCTCCGGATTAAGGATTTATCTCCACAGCTGAAAACGTGTAAAACGTTGACGTTCGTTGCTCGTCAATCGTGATCTAATTGTGATCGACTGAACTCAAAGTCGATTGCACGAGCGATCAATCCGACAAAAGCCGGAGTATCGCGCAGCGCGGAAAAATTGTTTTTGCCCGATGCTTCGTAAGTGTAAAATCCTCCCAAGCTTTACCAGCACATGCACGTGGACTCGTTGATTTGTTTGTGTGTGTGATTCTGCTTGTATGTGCCAATAGTCAAGTCAATAAGTCACAGCACAGTAACATATACAGATCGGTGCGTTCAAGCGAAAGCACCTCGAAAGCTCTATAAAGCGATTGGTAGTGTTTCTCGATCGTACATTCCCTCTGAATAATTGAATGCCAAGTTTCAGAGACGCGAGTGCTTTTTTTTATCTGCATTTTGAAAAAAAAGCACACGCTGGATTCATTCGCAAGGGCAATTTCTCAAGTGACAAAGCGAAAATTGTCAGAAATTGTCAGAAAAGTAATTCCCAGTTATTGAGATAGATCATAGATCATTATCAATTTATTATGGATCCTGATCGCTAGATTATTAGAGTAGATCAATAGATCATGCATGAATCTAGATCAATGAAATTATATCCTTTGATTGATAGATCGATAGATCATGGATTTTCAGATAGATCATAGATCTCGTTTAATGGATCATTGAAACAAATCTTTGAGAGAAATTATTCTTCAACTTTCATGTAAAAAGCAACGTGACTAATTATATAAAAAAATTGATAAATCCAAAATATTCTTAAGCATTGGAAGAAAGGTTTGATTTTACTTTCAAAATTGCCCTTTTTAAAATTGATTTTCAGAAGGTGAACCGAGTCACGATATGAAGTTACGAATGGCAGAATCCATTATTAATAATGAACTTAAAAAAAATCAATTCAATTTTCATCTTTCGATCTGTCGATAAATTTCAAAGTCCCAAATATTTAAGGGGTTAAATGAGTTTAAAAGTTTCAAAAAAATTGCAAATTTAATTATTATATTTAAAAAAATAACCCTTCGGAATTAATAATCACAACTATATGAAAAAAATGTAACCCCCTCAAAATTAATAATCACATCTTCTCTCATTCTTTCACAATCAAAGCTATACAATTGCCTTATCTTTTTAAGGGGAATACACAGAATGAGCATTTCGATCTCTCTTACTCGAATCTCCATGATCTCGTGACTCACCTTCTCGAGCTCCTTGAGCGTCGCCGGTGAAACGTCCGAGTGTCTTCTACCTGCGTCCGAGCTTCTCGGTGGCGCGAGTCCCCGTCCGAGTCCCGCCATTTGACTCTCGTTCTGTGAATTCAATTTAACGTCACTGTGCCTCCTCTGTATCGGCATATTCGGTATATCCAGATGAGATTCCGTCGAATCCTCGTTAACGAGAGGTTGGCCCTTCGACATTTTTCTCTTGCAAACGCTGCAACACCACGTCGACTGGAAATAGAATTAATAAACAATATAGAAAAATTCACAAGTTGACGAAAATTGCAATATTAAAACGAGGAATAATGGATAATTCTCAATTTTATCGGTACATTCATTATAAAATCAAAAAATTGACGTCAAAGGCGGTATTCTGGTGTATTACATTTTGAGCGTTTTGTCGAGCCCAAAAAAAAACCAAAAAATATTTTTACCATTTTTTTTCACACCATATGGGGCATCCCAAATCGAACAGTTTGAAATATTTTTTTATTATGTCGTCAAATTTTTTATATTTTCTAATACACAAATTTTTTAAATTACTCGTTCAAAAGACCAAAAAACCGCTCTTTTTTCGGTATTTTGGTCATAACTTCTTTAATAATGGTCCAAATTAAATTTTTTTTTTTAATTTTTGTTTTTTGTAGCCTTTCCAGAAAAAAATACAACAAAAATATTCGACGTGTTTTCTAATGAGTTTTTTCAGTTTTAAACTTTAAATCGCGTTTTTGAAAGTGAGTGTATATTTTCATTTTTTGTTTTTAACTTTTTGTTTTAAACATCTATCTATTCAACAACTTTGAAGACTGGTCCGATCATGGGCCTTCCATTACTACTATTTTTTTTTCGATTTTTGAAAATTAAAATTTTTTTGTTCTATAAATTATTATGAATACCAATTTTCGTTACTGTATAGTATTTTTTTTCATTATTTAGAATTTATTTGGACACTTCTTTATAAGATTTTTTAAATATATTTCTTTTGTTTAGTTTTCAAAAATCGAAAAAAATAGTAGTTATGGAAGGCCCACGATCGAACTAGTCTTAAAAGTTGTTGAATAGATAGATGTTTAAAACAATAAATTAAAAAAAAAATCAAAACATACACTCACTTTTAAACACGCGATTTACCTTTTTAACTCACAAAAACTCATTTAAAAACACGTCCAATATTTGTGTTGTATTTTTTTCTGAAAAGGCCATAAAAAAACAAAAATTTAAAAAAAAAACTTTTAATTTGGACCATTATTAAAGAAGTTACGACGAAGATACGGAAAAAGAGCGGTTTTTTTGTTAATTTAATATATTTTGAACGGGTAATCGAAAAAAACTCAGAATTTACGAGCAAGGGTCGTTTTATGGGTACTAATAAAAAATATAAAAAATTTGAGGAAATTTAAAAAAAAAAGTTTTTCAAACTGCCCGCTTCGGGATGGAACGCCCCATGTATATTAATATTTTGACAATAAACAAACAAATCGAGAAAAAAAAATTAAATACGTTACAAGCTGCTGAAGTTAGGGCTATAAAAAGGGGTCAAAAAAAAAATCTTTATGTAAAAGTCACTAAAATAGCAAGAACTCCATAAATTATTGAAATTAAAGAATTTCCTTTCGAGGATATATTCTCAAAGGTCTAAAATTTAATAATAAGCAAACAAAAGATTGATTTTTTTCAAAATTCTAAACCAAAATACTCCCTCAACGAAATTTTCATTTGCTCGTAAAGCCAAATGGGTTTCGACAAAGCTCTGATCGCTTTTTATCGTTCGTAACGAATTTATTTAATTCATAGCTGGCGAATATAGTGCGAAAATGGGACTGAAATGAAAACCGAAGCTTCCGAGGATGTTCAGAGGGATTCTTTTCGCGATAAAATCGTGCGAGTACGCGATGGATATCTATATAAAAATATATAGATATATAGATAAATGTGTATATCGTACGAGAAATGTCACGTACAAACCATAATTTCTTCAAGCCCTTCGAAATGGGGCGAATCGTTCGTGAGTCCTTTATTCACAGGATGATAAAAACAGAGAGAAAGTGAGGAGTTCGATAACGATTCACATTATTTCTGTTATTGCGTTCCAGGGAGTCTTCGTGCCAGTTAAATAAAACGCGAGACACATAGAGATTAGATCCTCCCTATGAAAGGGCACGTTTACAGCTCTACCAGTTCTTTATTCAGCCCAAAAAAAATTTCTTCCGCAATAAGATTATAAAATAATTATTATAACAAAATGATTATTATTATAAAATAATTATTATAACAAAATTATCATTATTATAAAATAATAATTATAATAAAATTATCAATTACGGTTTACGGAAAATGCTTTAAGAATATGTCTTTAAAATTACAGCAGTAGAATAAATTATTTTCAATCTCAGCATTCCATTGACACGACTGTCACGAATTCTAATAAGCTTATCATTTTATTGGCATACTGAAACATTTGTATTTGGCAGAGACTTGCAGAAATGTTGTTTGGTCAAGTTTCATTGCAGTACAGAATTATCCGGTAGAGTTGTAAATGTGCCAAGAAGATTTAAGAGGTAGTGCGATGAACGCCCACGCAATGGATTAAAAAGGTATCAATCGATTTGTGGGATGCTGGATAAAGGCAGAAGAGAGAAGTTGCGAATAAACAGTGAAGAATCGGGAGGGAAGAAGATGAGAGAGAAAAGAAGGCACTGCCAATTTTAGACTGTCACAAATAAGCCCTTTTGCACCATTGCCCACGCACGTCGGATTAAAGAAAAAAAGACTGAGATAAAAAAAAGAAGCTGTATCGACCCTCTAATTGATAAATCCCGCAATAATGGCAACCACTATAATTTATATTGGCAAAGAAACTAAAAAACAACGTGGAAATGAATTTTTCACGCTGTTTACAATAATTGCATTTTTCAATTTCAATCAATTAATCAATTAATCAATTTCATCAAAGACAATCATTCTTTGGTACTTGCTAAAAAGTTGTTTCAAGACGCTGCTTAAAATTCTATCACTTCTCTGATTAAATAAAAATGATTTATTCCATCCTGTTTATTTGAATCAACTAAAATTTGTACCGCATCAAATATACGTCTACTTTTTTCAATTATTCTCTTATATATTTGTCTCCAACAGTTATCATTCTTTCAAATTCAAGTTAATTCACTAAATCTGGTAATAAGAAATATTATCACTGCCAAACTTTTTTCTCGCAGAGCCAAACAATTTCTATTTGGAACCAAGCTGCTCGGAGCAAACTTTTTTTTTGCAAGAAATTTAAATTCACGAAAAGTATCGGGAAATTTTTCAGCACGCCTGGCACAGTCCAAAGTTAGGATAATATGCAAATAGCCGGGATACATGCATCTTCATTGTGGTTACAACGAGTACGGGCTAAACCCTCCTCGGCTTTGTGTTCTTGCGGGCTTAAACGCAAACTTTAAAATATCTCTTCGGGCGTATATACGAGAGGCGGCACGAGAGACGAAGAGGGCATGTTGGAGTGCGGAATAAAACTATGAGGGATGAAACGAGGATGGGGATGCAGATAGAGAGAGAGAGAGAGCAGACGAGAGTCCCGGTGAACGCGTTAAGCATATCCCTGGGCGAACGAACTTTTCAACTTCTCCGTCTGTTGTGGGCGAAGAAATTTTTTTCCCCCACCTCCCTCACTTTTTCCCTGTACTGGCATTCTAGTTTGTTCGGTGGTGAACCAACAAGGATGAGCAAAGAAAAACCGTGCTTTCTCATCTCGCATTAAGTCGCAAAAAAGACAAGGAAAACAAATTTTTTAATCACAATTTGTCATTGCATGAGTTAAAAGTTTCCGGGCTTCTACGATATATAAAGTTGTTATCAAGTTGTGATGCTGTTACGATTAAATTTTGATCAAATTGTAATTAATTAAGTTATGATCGAATTAAGATCAAGTTGTAATCAAGTCGCAATCAAGTTGTCGTCAAATTACGATCGATTTGAGATTAAATTGTGATCAAGTTACGATCAAGTTGTAATCAAGGTGTGGTTAAATTATGATCAAGCCACGATCAAGTTGTGATCAAGTTACGATCAAGTTGTGATCAAGTTACGATCATGTTACGATCAAGTTACGATCAAGTTGTGAAAAAAGTTGTGCTCAATTTGCGATGAAATTATAATCAAGTTTTGATCAAGTTATAATTGTTGTAAATTTGAGTTATAATCGAGTTATAATCGAGTTACAATCAAGTTGTGATCGAATCGTTATCAAATTTTGATCAATTTGCGATGAAATTATAATGAATTTTCGATCAAGTTGTAATAAAGTTTCGATCAAGTTGTAATAAAGTCATAATTGAGTTGTAATTTGAGTTACGATCGAGTCGTAATCAACTTGTGGTCAAAATATGATCAAATCGTGATCAATTTATAATCAAGTTGAGATAAAGTTACAGTCAAGTTGTAAAAAAAGTTGTGCCCAATTTGCGATGAAATTATAATCAAGTTTTGATTAAGTTGTAATCAAGTCATAACGATCAAGTCATAATGATTGTGATCAAATCGTGATAAGGTTATAATCAAGTTGAGATCAAATTGTGGTTAAGTTGTGATCAAGTTGTGATCAAATAAAAATCAAGTTGCATCAATTATAGTCTGAGCTGGGTTTTTCGAATTATTTTTGACCATCGGCGATCTTTCTATCTTCAATTTCTCTACGTTATGTAACATTCAAGCTCCTCGTAATCTGAAAATCAAGTTCACAGTTAATTACACGATCTCGCGAAGCACAAGTCTTCAAATACTTACCGGGTCATCAGAATCTGGCTTCGTGGAATACGCGCAATCCTCGCAGACCTTGTAATGGCACTCGTAACACGTTCTCGAGAAATCCTCGGGCTTGAAGGACTTTAGGCATATCCTGCAGGCGCCCTCGCGACTCGCCGGTTTTCCAGGCTCGGGTTTCCTGTTAAAAAAACAAGAGAGAAATATTTAATCGAGCCACGTGAAACGAGTAAAAATGTATTCATACTTTCGATCATAAAGGGCTAATCTACCGGAAGAGATTTCAGTGCCAAATGGAATTGGAAACGATGAGGATTAAGGGGGGAAAAAAAAATATTGTCGACATTCCACCGCAGCAGGTGTGGTTAACCATTTTTCAGGAGACGACCATGGAAAGGTGGAAGAAGGTTGAAAAAAAAATAGAGAGAACGTTGAAGAGCGCGGAGGGATGAGAAGATTGTGGGAGGAAAAGTGCGGTGAATCGAGAACTCCGCGGACGGAAACGAGCTTCCGGTACGACGGTCGACAAAAACCGCTGCGCCAATTTTACTCTCCTTCTCGCTCTTTTCAACCCCATCTCTCGCTCTCTCTCTCTCTCTCGCTCTTTCTCTTCCCCTATCTACAGATATATTTGATCTCGTTCCTTTTCGCTCTCGCCATGACGTATTGCCTCGATGTTCGAGGATCCAGTAACGAGCTTTCGTTTAACGAGAAACGACGAAATGGCCCGGCCAGTAACGGTGGTAACTGGAGTAGGAGAGGGGCGAAATAAAAAAAAATGAGAAAGAGCGCGAAGGGATGTTGATTCGGTCGTCGATGGCATAAAAAAATCGAGGGTTCGGCATGCAGTCCCTAAAAAAATTTCATCCCCATCACACTCGATGTACGAATGAATCTGATGTCTTTATTGGACACTATCCTGAATTACTTTTTTTTCACGGGTGTGAGTTAAGGATGCTTTGCCCCGACATTCCTAGCCAAAAATTTCATCCGAATGAGATTTTCGCACTTCATGATACAATAAAAATCTGAAAAATTCAGCGACATTTGGCTGCCATAAACAACAATTATCAATAATAATATTAGCCAAAAGTTAGTAATAAGTTGTTTGAACAAATAATTATTCAACAATTTTTCGGTAAGTCCTTTTTCTTCTTAAGGATGTTGAGTCCTTATGAAATCTTTTAATGTCAATTGTTCAATAAATAGCTTCTCAATCGTCGTCAAATTTTTACACAACCTCCTGAATACTTCATGTAAAAACATATTAAATTTTCAGAATACTATCATCATTGCTTCAACCTCCTTAAGGGTTAAAATGAAAGATGATGAGAAAATTCTGAAAATTTGGTATGTTTTTGTATGAAGTATTTAAGAGGTCGTGTAAAAATTTCACGGCGATTAGGAAGCTCGTTATTAAAATATTAACGTTTTATTAAGAACAATTTTTTAAACAAATGAAAAAAATATTTATCAATACACTTTGTTTTGTTTCCGTTGCTTTTAATATAGTGTAGATATTAAAAAATTGAGAGGTCAATAAAAACTCATCGCAAAGTTATATCAGTTTCCATGAGACTCCATTTAATTTAATTTAATTTGTTAACGTTAATTGTTCGATAACGAGCTTCCTAATCGACGTGAAATTTTTACACGACCTCTTATATAATTCAGCCAAAAACATACCAAATTTTCAGAATTTTCTCATCATTTGCGATTTGGGACTCAACATCCTTAAACAAATCGAATCCGTTAATTTTTTTGAATGCATATGATGTTTTTCAGAATTTTCTCTCTTTTGAAATATTATAAAAAACATTCTGAAATACAAACAAAAAATTGCCAATTTTGTATATGTTTTTGCACACAGGTTTATCGTCAGCTGTGAAAAGTTTCAAAGACAGAAGGACAAAAAATACATGAATACAGCCATTCTAAAAATTTCAAAACGGAAATTTCAAAATAGAGAAAAAATCCTGAAGAAATTTATATGCGTTCAGAACCATTAGCACATTCGATTTGTTTAAGAAAAAAAAGAACTTATCGAAAATTTTCTCGAACTCGAAAAAAAAAAAATTTTTACCATTCTTTTGTTTGAACATATTTAATAATATTTTGACGATAATCAAGAAAAATTTTGAAACATGGAAAAGGAAAATTAAATATAAGGTATAAGCTGGTAAATAAGGTTGGAAAAAATTTATTGTACATCATGATTTGTGGGATTTAAATTAGTTTCTTCCGGAATGGACTCAAGTTGATGTAATCGTAAGCAAAAAAGAGAGGAATGAAAATTGCTTCTGAATTCACCCCAAAATCATAAAGGAAAGAGAGAAGGGAAAATCTGTTTGATTGTATAAATATTGTGGATTGCAAGATGAAAAGAAGAAATGGAAATGAAAATTTCTCACGGTTTTGGTGGCTCGATGACGAGTACTTCCTCCTTCGGCTGAATGTCCTCGACCGTGGTGATCTTCGCCGGTGACAATTTCGTAACTGCAACAATAAAAAAAAATTCAAATCATTAGAATCCTTTTTTTGCATTGATTTAAATTCATTCGATTATGCAGACGGAGATTAATCTTTTTATAAATCACTTGAAAGTGCACATTCTTCCTCGAAATGAAAAGAACAAAAGTAATCCTTGAGGGAGGAAATAGAAAGAGACTTAGAGATTATATGAGGTATTCCCGCTCAACGGGACCCCCTTTTAGGCCGACCTCTTTCGATTTTCTTGAAACGCAAGTATGTTTTAGTGTTGCCTGAAAGTATATTGTACGCCAATTTTCAGATCTCTATCTACAATACTCTTTGGAATATACCAAAAGTTATATTTCAAACTTTTTGCATATTCAGCGCTTCGGAGCTTTGGCACGGCACGAAATAAAATCGAAAAAATTCTGTAACAATAGCTTTTTCGATCGGACATTTCCTGCGCTTTTTGAAAAAAATATCAGCAATTTCGAAAAAAAACAAATTCATTTTAATTTCGGCCGAAAACCGAAAAAATTGATTTACAAAAAAAGAGCATAATTTAATTCAGCGGGACAATTTTTTTCATGTTGCGAATGAATGAATTTTTTAGAAATCGCTGATATTTTTTTCGAACAGCGCAGGAAATTTCCGATCGAAAGCCATTCTTAAAGAATTTTTTCGATTTTATTTCGCGCCGCGCCAAAGCTCCGAAGCGCTGAATACACAAAAAGTTTGAAATATAACTTTTGGTGTATTCCAAAGAGTATTACAGTTAGAGATCTGAAAATTGGGGTACAATATACTCTCAGGCAGCACTAAAACATACTCGAGTTTCAAGAAAATCGAAAGAGGTCGGCCTGAAAGGGGGGGTCCCCGGTTGAGCGGGAATACCTCATATATAGTGTCGAGGAGAATTCCCCGATTACCAGCCTACTTGTTGGGAATCTCTTGAGCTTTTACTACGGTTAGAGAAAAAAAAACCGAATGAGGTAGAAAGAAAGTTTTCTCGTGACCAAGTCTCGTTGGATAATAGTGTAAAAATTCGATTAAGATCCTTGACACCGAGACCCTCGGGAAAAGGAGAGAGATGACGATTACTGCGTCGTAGAGTGGAAACGAGTTTATCCGTTGGATCCAATTAAACTTTTTGAAAAATTGCCGTCAGATATAATTTCTCAGATGGTGGGGTTTCGAGCCTTTTACGTTTTCATCCTTTTCTCGCTGTAATTCAACCTTCTGACGCACAATTTTCCTTTTCCACGTGAAAACGCATTTTTGCTCGCATCCTTTTCCTTCATTGCGAAAAAAAAATTTATAGATCCTCGAAGATTGATCGGCTATCATATTCAATTGATATATTTTACCCCTCAGACTTAGATGAATGGAAAATTTGAATGGACTTGAAGTTCCTAATGTTCGAATGAACGAATAATCGACAAATTTATTCTTTTACAGAACAATTTTTAAACTTTGTTAATACTTTGGACATAATCTTTGAAATATATCTTCGAATTTTTGAAATTATTACTTAACAAATATACTTGAAAGCTCTTCTAATTTTTCTATGAATAAATACTTCTGAATTTCGTTCATCCGAACGTTCAAAACTTCAAGTACATAAATTTGATTATTGATTATTGATGATGATTATTAATCATTTACGACTCCGTACTTTTGGCATGGAATTTAACCCCTATTTTATTCGCTCCGTAGTGGAAAATTTTTCACGAGCTCTCGTCAAAAGTTTTCGTCAATAATGACGAGGCAAAATTCCGGCGAGAGGACTTAAATGTTTCCCGGTGCCGTGGAAAATTTTCACCACTCCCAGACAATCATCGCGGCCGGAAAGTTTTAATAAATCTTCGCTCGGGGGTTTGTGTACTTCGTTGAATATAAATCACTCTCTTACCACAACAGAATCGTGCATTTTACACGTAAGATCCGGTTTAATTAACTGGGGAAAATGACGAGCCAGTGCGGGTATACCCAAGTCTTTTCGGTGAGGTTTAAAATTTCGTGGTTCACGAGATTTCCGACTCTCTCGGCTGTTTTTACGAGACATTCTTGGCCCAACCACTTAATGTCCCACTTTGAACCCCTACAATTTCATCGCTGATTTTTTCTGTGCAAAAATTTAAACATATTTTAGTTAAGAATTTTCGCCTCGAACGTAAAAATTATAAAAACCTAGAAAATAGGGTTTTCGATGACAAAATTGTGACTAAAAATAGGCAAGTTAATGTAGGTCAAGATTTAACTATGTGAAAGTTTCGTTTGTAGCTTCCTGTTTTTCATAAACAAATGACTCTAATTTGCAAACGATGAGTTTCTGAAGCTAAAATTTAGATTTGAATAGGTCTGGTAGCCTGGGATTATTTATAGCTGATAAGAGCTACCTCTGAAGATTCTAAAAATATTTTTTTAAATAATTTTTGGTTCAGTAGTCTCAATGATATACTTCAAAATTTGCAAATTAAGTTTCTTGAACTAAAATTTAGATTTTAATGGGGTTAGCGAATATCAGGTCACAGATTACAGGAAACCCGACGAATTTTTCGACATCGTGCTGAAGAAAAAAAAACAGGTATTCTGTAGTGATACAAGCTTAACTCGTTCATAGCCTTTTTTTTTTTTTGTAAAATCATTGTTTTACATTTTTTTTTACATTAGGCAAGAATTGTTTAATCCAGAACCCTCTTAGTTTGTCCTAGTTTCATTTTAAAAACGGTAACGACGAATTTTCGGAATCCAGTTATTGACTTAACCAAAAGAGGAACCCTAATTGGTCAGCAGTCAATAAATTATAATGGCGGATTGTTAAACTTACTCTGGACACGAATTGGGAATATTGAACGTGGAAAATTCATCAAGGTTCCCTTAAACCCTCAGGACAATTAAAAAAAAAACAGCATCAACCTAATCCGAAGGATTTGGAGTCAGACGTTGGTTCAAGATGAGCCGAAATAGACGTATTTCGTATCAACTTGAATAAACTCGTGTGTGCGTGCAGAGCTGTGGGAGTCCACCACATGACCTCTGCGGTTTGCCGCATACGTGATCTTCCGTGACAGACGTGAGTAATGCGAGTCACGCCTGGCCTTCGCATTTCCAGTGAGACTTTTACACTTGGCTACGCGACCCTTATTACTCCTCGATGGTCTGTCATGAGCTTCTCGAACATTTCTATCTCATTCCCGCCATCTTCGTATTTCACGCCCTGTCTATTATAATATAGATATAATAGGGGCAGGGGGGGCAAAATGGACACCATAAGTTAACTACTTATGGTTTTTATTTTGCAGCTCTTTACTTGCAGAATAAATTCCTTGCTCTTCATAAAAAAATTACCGTTCTTATCGAGGAAACTGCGCGTCGACCAAAAAAAATTAGGGGGCATAATGGACACCACTTGAAAATTTTGTTTTTGGCAAAAATTCGGGTAAACGTTGAAAAAACGATTTCCTTCTCTTCTCACATCACTTTAATATCAATGATACTTGGATTAAGCTACGTGGTGTTTTTTTGCGCTTAATTTTTGGCGAAATTTAATTCTAATCGTAGTTCCATTATCTTGTGTCTTTTTTTACGACTATGGCGGTGGTCGTCTTGCTTCTGGTACATTATTTTGCTCTGGTCTTCGAATTATCCAAGTATTTTAGTAAAAGCCGGTTTACCATCATACTTTTAGAATATGTTGCGATGTTCTTTTCTTTGATGTGATGAGAATGACAATTAAAAAAAAATTCCAACTCTTTATGGGAAATTTTCTTGAAAATACCAAAATCTAGATCTGATTTTGCGTGGGTGAGTCAATTCAGGTAATCAACACCAATTATAATGATAATTTTCTCGTCTACTAATATTTCAAATTTTCCATTTTTTTTGATAATTTTGGAGGTGTCCATTTTGCCTCCACTGACCATTTTGCCCCGCCTTCCCCTATATCTACGACTTTAATATACCCTCGAAGCTCGTGAAATCAGAGAGCGCCGAAAAGCTTTGGCGCTTTATTGTCCCTTTCCAATTCGATCGTCATATCGATTTGTCTCTGCAGAAAATTAGTGAGAGACATTTATCTTCCGGGTTAGGAAAAAAAATCTGGCCTCAGAAAAATGATTACATCCAAGATAATTGTCAATAATTGTTAATAACTAAAAAATTAAGCATGAGAGAATTCATTTGTGAAACTCAGCTAGTTCCTTCGTCAAAAATTCTTGAATATTGGAATTTGAAGTGGACTTGATTTTTTTACTCTTGTTTCACTCGAAGTTCAATTTTGTCCTTTTGCGATTTTTTCTTGTCATTGATGATTGATCATCAACGGAGAATATCACGAAAAGGAAAAAGATTCCATAAGAGAAATCGAGGCTACAAAGTCCTGTTAATGCAGAGAAAGGCGTTTGGAGGACGCTATTCATTTCGCAAAGGACGAAGCCATGCAAATTGGTGATTGCCGAGACGATATTAGTATATTTGAGAGAGAGAGAGATAAAGACAAACAGATAGGGGACATTGGAGAGAATACAGTAGTGAAACGTAGCTATGATCAGACACTCGGGTTTGTACACAGAGATGGAGATGAATGAGCTGTATTGTAGACATTCTGTTCGCTTCACAAGGACACGTAATTCGTCGGATAATCCATGAAACGGAATGGAAATTCCACGATGATTCAGCCCTCAGGAACCTCGGTGAACCGTGACAATTGTATAATCAATTATCGATTGAAAGGACAATTGATACCAGCAATATAAACATTCTTTTGTCTACGATCCTTGCCAAAAGCCTTATCCTTCAATCTTGATTCTCACAAATTCAGCTGAAATAGCAAAATTGAGGTTAAATCACAAATTTAACCTCCATAAATATACTTATCCTACACATTATTATTAAAGGACTTAAAACAAACTAAACCAAATAAAAAAATCATGCAAATTAGAAATTTGCTCATAGCTTCCTCATTTTTTTCCGTCGTTCGTCAACCCTCCTTTATGAGGATCTCCTTGACCATCTTTTTGACATGTATGTTTATTATCATGGCTTCCGCATAAAGGAAGCTTCACGAACGACGGAAACAAATGAAGAAGCTATGTGCAAATTTCTAATTTGCATGATTTTTTAGCAATTCCATTCAATTACATTATTAATTGCTTTTGTCGTCCAGTGTATTGGTGCTAGAGAAGTGAACTCGATAGCTGCTAAATTAGGAAACTAAGTGTCAACAAGTATTTTTCGAAAATTTCAATTTTTTTTTGCGAACGAACTCTCGAGCGTTTTTCACCAAATTCAACCCTAACCATTCTTATCATCTAGTGTGTTTGTGCAAAAAGTTTTAGCTCGATACTTCTAAAAATGCGGATGTTGGAGCGTTAACAAAATTTTTATGCAAATTTCAATTTTTTTTCTTAACCGAACCTCTTACGCGATTTTTATGAAATTCAGTATTATTTTTCATTGTCATTGAGTGTATCTTCACAAAAAAATTCAGCTCGATAGATGCAAAATTACAAAAATTAGAGAACTTACAAATTTTTTGCGAAAAATAAAAAAAAAATTAAACCGAACCTCTTGAGCGATTTTTTCCAAATTCAATCCCAACCGTCTTTATTATAAAGTGCATCTGCACATAAAATTTCAGGGTGGTAACTGCAAAATTACGAAAGTTAGACGACTAACAAGCAATTTACAGAAAATACAAAAACCAGCCAAATAGACAATTATTTTGCAATTTCAAAAAAAATTGCACTTAGAACAGGGACATACGTAGTCTACTTGTATACCAAATTTCAAGTCGATCGCCCAAAGCGCGCTCCAGACATATTCATTTTAAAGAAAGCACAAAGCGTACACACACACACACACACACACACATACGTCCGGACATTTTTTCTAAATGTGATTTCTCGACGTTTTGGGACATTTTGAACATACTGACATGAAAATTGCGAAAAATTTTTTTTTCGCGAAAACCTTTCCTTCATGAGAAAGCAAAAGGATGCAGAACCGTCATTGAACCCACACGGAAATTTATATATTTAAAATACATGCAAAATTGCGTACGAAATATATTCAAAATATAATTACCGTATATAAATGAATGTATGTAAAATATATTTTCTATAGATGTGTAATATATTTATTTGGATAGATTTTGCCGCTTTTCGCAAATGTACGTATATCTTAAATGTATTTAAAATCTATTTTAGATATATATAAAATACATTTTAGATATATGTAAAATGTACGACACATACATACAATATATATATTTTATATATATGGTGCATACATCTGAAATATAGATTAAATTTATGTTGCATGTATTCCAAATATAGTTGAAAAGTGGGCTGCATACATCACGAATATGGGTTGAATATGCGATACCCGTGTTAGAAATTTCCGAAAAATCAGAAATTCTGTAGGAGGATCAAATAGTTCAAATAGTTCATGAGAAGCCGGCAAAGAACTCCTTATATGGCTTCATTTACGCCGGACTTCTGTTAATATTCCGTTCTCACGCCCGCCTTTATAAGCATACTCGTCGCATCCTCTGTATGGGGGTTCAGCGGTTGCCGCTCTGCGACATCTCGCGGCGAGTCTGGAAACTATCGCGACGCTACCTATACGTTACGAACATGTGGCAGGCGCCTGATCGCTTGTTCTCGCGGGATAAACATTATAATGTAAATAATAATGAAAAGTGTGAATACAATAAACTTAACTAATTAAATAAATATTATGTTAGTTAGTTAGTTATGCTACCATATATGTTGCATATTTGGTAGCATATATTAAGAATATATGCTAATATATATGCAACATATATGTGTGGATTAAAAATATATGTACATATATTCGAAATATATCCACATATATTTTGCGTATATTAAAAATATATAAATTTCCGTGGGGGAAGATATTATCGAGCACGTTGAATCCTCATTCACAATTTTTCAGTGTGAATTGTTAAGTAATTTGGAAAAACTGTTTTTCTCGCGAATAATGGATCAGTTTTGATAATTATCATATTCTCGCCTATTTTCTGGTGCAACTATGTAATATAACGCTTCATTGGGGGAGAATTTGCGTTAATAGGAAGATCTGTTTCCTGGAAAATTTTAGCAAGGGTTGAAAGAGAGGATTGCCACGGTGAGGATAAAGTGTGGGCAAGCGAGAATTGAAATGTATAATGGGAAAGGAATATTCAAAGGTTCAGAGAAAGAGAGAGGTAAGGAGAGGACGAAAGAAGAGAGGAGAACGAAGAGAAGACGTGATCAAAAGCACGTATAACGATAATCCTTCGGCTACCCACGGCTATACCTGCATATATAAGTTTATTCATCGGACTAACGAGTTTAATTATCAGAAATTTATTATTCACTGTATGAGCCGGCCATTACCGTGGTAACGGTGCTGTGGCTATTCACTCGAGCTCCCCATCGTTCGTGCGGTGTAATAATTGAAAATTGAAAATTACGACGAAAAAAAAAAGCACAACGCAACCTACATTTTGTGGTAAGAAATTTCTTAAATCAATCTTTCCCGTCGATTCATTAAAAGGTCGTAATAATAATTGTTAAAATAATAAATTTGCAATGGACCACGTTTTTAAAACGGACTAGATTTTAATTTTTATTAATTTATTTTCATGGATTACAAAAATCTACAATTACACAAATTTTCAGGATAATCTGTTTGGGGAAAAGGAAAAGTTGTTTTATACTTTTTTTTATCTAAATAATTAATTTGAGCTTTCTACTCTTGGGTTTGTGAAAAGGATACGCAGACACACGATAAAGCGAGTTAATATTGCATTTTTTCAGTTTTGAGTTTTTTTTTTAATTTTAAGTTTTTAACTCGTTGGAAAATTAGGCGGTATTCTGGTCTAGAGACATACATTTTGAGCATTTTGTCGAGCTCGATAAAAAAAATATATATATATATTTGTACCATTCTTTTACAACATATTTATTAATGATTTGACAACAATAAAAAAATGTCAAGAAACAAAAATTAAAATTAAATTAGTTATAGGCTGGTAAAGTTGGGGCTAAAAAAGGGGTGTTTTGGCTGACACGATTGTAACCTTTCGCAAAATTTCGCAAAATGTCGGCTGCCTGAAAAAAAAGACATTTTTCAACTCTTTTTGTCATAGTTTTTAATTTTTTTACAATAGTAAAAAAAATAATTTTGATACAATAGTGATAAGGGCGATAAAGAATTATATATTGAAGATCGGTAAAAAATTGAAGTAAATCGGTTGAGTAGAACTTGAAATATCTTATCAGCTGTGTTGAGAAAAGTATAGTTTTGAGAAAAATGTCTCACTAAAATAGCCATAACTTCGTAAATTATTGGAATCGAAAAAATTCCTTTCGAAGATATATTCTTAAAGGTCTAAGCCTTAAGAATATGCAAAAAAATATTTTTTTCAAAATTCTAGACCAGCAGAATACTCCCTTAAAGTCGATTGCAAAATTTCACCTGAATGCACAGACAAAAAAGCGAGTTGATAAAAACGTGGGAAAAAAATGTTGTGTCAGCTCAACCGACAATTATTAATATTAATAATGTCAATAACAATAATATCAAAATTAATAATATCCAATATAACTCTTAATATTAATTTCTCTTCGCGAAACCCTCGAACACCTAAAAAACAAGGATGAGAAAAAAAAGCTCACGTTATCTTTGAAGTTGCCTCTCGAGCATTAACGAACGAACCGGATATGCCCTAATTTTTTTCCGATTCTCTTTGAGAGAATCCACATTGAAGATAACGGAAAATTCATGCTTTTTCATCAGAAAGGATTTCCACGAGTGTGATTTGCGTTATATTGTGCGAATTGGGCAAAGAATGGAGAATATTCAAATTGGAAAACCGAAACGAAAACCTCCCTTTGGAGCCTTGAAACATTTTTCAGAACAAAATCTAACGTCCCTAAGATCAAAACAAGCATCAAAATTTTCCGCAATATTTAGCAGAATCCAAATTTCCAAAAGTCAAAAAATGAGGATCGAAAAAATCGCGGCTCAATCCATCCTTAAGCAGAATATTCGTTGCAACGTTGAAAGGATAAAGTGAAGCTCGAAAAAGCTTCTTTTATCCTGAAATAAGCCCGAATTTCATTATCGTCGGATATTGGCCCGACGAATTCAGCCAATCGGGCGAGAAAAGAGTTTTCGATTAGATGGGAGCAAGAGAGTGAAACTGCGATGATCGGGTGAAGGTTGATAGTGCAGAATTGAAGAAAGGTGAAGAGAAAAAGAGAACAACGAGAAAGTGCGAAGTTAGTGTATCTATTTTCGAATCGAGGAGCCAAGAGAGACAGAGAAAGTGTAAGAGCAGAGTCTCTCTCTTTGTGAAACGGTCTTGGTATATGAGGCATTCTCCGTCAATTCCGCCACTTTTTTTCGACCCTCTCAGATCCATCCCATAAAAGTTAATTAGTCCCACTTGAAGGTAAGTAGTCTCTGCGATTTTTTTGAGATTTTTTAAGCGGTGAATTAAGAAGTTGCATATATTGGATAGAAATATATTTCATAGTTGCATTCAATAGTTGATAGAAAAACTTAATTTTTTTGTAGGAATATTTTTTTTGTACATCCTCTCCGTTTTAAGCTAGTACATGGATTTGAAAAAATAGAAAAAATATATGCAACTCCTTAATTCACCGCTTAAAAAATCTGAAAAAAATCGCAGAGACTACTTTCAAGTAGGACTAATCTGTGACAAGTTATTGGACGGATCTGAGAGGGTCGAAAAAAAAGTGACGGAATTGACGGAGAATGCCTCATATACATAACAAGAATCGATGCTTTTTATCCCCGTTCCATAAACCTTACATTTTTGTTATCTTTCTTTTCGTTCCTCCGCCTTCCGTGTCGCCGTTCTCTCTACTTTGTTTCGCAACGTTGCAGATTATTCCGGTGTCTCATATATATATGGGGCGTTCCATCCTAAATCGGACAGTTTGAAAAACTTTCTTTTTTGATTTCCTTAAATTTTCGGTAGACTATTTGGGTTCGATGCCCAGTCATACAATTCTTGAATTGTTGTTATTTGCTCATCGATTCATCATTAATTATTAATTTTTTTAATCTGTTAACAATAAAAAATTGTCCAAATTAATTCAGAATGAGTAAAAAAATACTATACAGTAACAAAAATTGGTATTCATAATAATTTGTAGGAATTTTTTTTTTAATTCTCAAAAATCGGAAAACAATAGCAATCAGGGCCCACGACTGGACTGGTCTTAAAAGTTCTTGAATAGATAGAAGTTCAAAATAAAATTTTTTCAAAAAAAACAAAATATGCACTCACTTTTGAAAACACGATTCAAAGTTTAAACCTCAAAAAACTTATTCAAAAACACGTCGAATATTTTTTTCTAAAAAGGCCATAAAGAACAAAAATGTTGAAAACAAAACACTTAATTTGGATCATTATTAAAGAAGTTATGGCAAAAAAAACCGAAAAAGAGGGATGTTTTTTTAAATTGAATATCTTGTGAACGGGTTATTAAAAAAATCTCCAAATTTAACAGGAAGAGTCTATTGATGGGTACTAAGAAATATTAAAAAATAGAGGAAATAAAAAAAAAAGTTTTCAAACTATCCGATTCGGGATGGAACGCCCCATATATATATACAGGTACAATACTCGTGAAATCGTTAGTATCGAAGTTCCAGACTTTTTTCCTCTTCCGTTGATTTTGCTTTTCCAACATTGTTTCCTTTTTTCTTCATCCCTCTCCTTTTTTCATTCTCTCACCTCCCTTCCGGTCTGCTCTTCGATATTGTCCAATGAGATAGAAGTGTCCTACTGACAGAGAAGGGGGGAAAGTGCTTTGTGCAAAAGCTTCGTCGATATTCAAAATTATTCGTAAAATTTCGCGCCTCGACGCATCGCAGGCTTAAGCCAATTTCCCATCGAGTTTTATATAACGTCGCAAAATCACGATGCGAATCTCTCGATCCTGTAATCTCGTGCTTTTTTGCGTCCCTCGAGAAAATTCATTAAGCTTGCCAACGATAACAACATGGATTATGTTACACATTTTCTACATCACTCGAATGACTTTGTTATCCTGAGGGTATTCTCGTCTTCCTACATCAGACTCTCGTCGTCCTCCCAGGAAGCATCCTCTGGATAATATTCGTTTAATGCGTTTTGAAATTCAATTTCGTGAAGATATACTTTGAATATTGAATTTTAGAGCATGAAGCTTTCTTCATGAGAAAGGAAAACGTTGAGTCGTTTATATCTATCTTATACTTTCCATCTTTTTTTGGATTTACATGTGTGTAATTTTGAGAATTTTTTGTAAGCATATTACAGCGAAGGGCAGAAAATTATTAGAAAAAAAGGGTCTCTGTATCTGCCAGAGTTAATTCAAACGCGAACTGCAAACGAAATTTCTTCATTGGACGATTTTTTTGGGTTTAAAAATTTTTTCTGCTAGATTTTATTATCGACTGCGCATTTTAGATTTGCGTGAATAATTTGCACATCAAGGGCAAATTTGCTTCGCGAAGTTTCATCATCTTGCTGAGGAAGGTACATCTTTTTGGTTCAAGAGCGGAATTTTATATTCTTAAGTTTTACGAGTAGGTAGATAAATTTGAATTTATTTATGAAAAAAAAAGAAAAAATATACCAGCGAGCCGGGAGGAACGTATATAGGATTAGATGCGGTGGGAATAGCGGCTCGTGTACACGCTGGAAAAAAGGTAGGATTCGAAGGACATGGAGGGCACACGAAGGGACCGAGAATGAATTAGATATTGGTCTGGAACCGTGTGCTTGCGAGACCCTTGGGGCCACTCTCTCTCTCTCTCTCTCTCTCTCTCTCTCTCTCTCTCTCTCTCTCTTTCCCACTCTCTTTCTTAGCGTGTACTCGACGATCCACTCGTCCCTTTGCCTCCCCGGGACTATTACCAAACGAAGCTTGAAGGAACGAGCAGAAGAGCGGGAAAACATAAGAGGGGGGCGCTAATTGGCACATGCAGACGGCAAAATGAAAGAAAAACTTGCAGACTCGAATTTCACACATCAAACGTAGAGAATACCGTTTGGAAAACCTCAAATTAGCGAAATTTTAAATGCTCGTAACTTCACTCTGGTTTGACCGACGCTAAAATTTCCAAAAATTTGCAAAAATCGATGGTTCAACTTTAAAAATCTGCCAAAAATCGAATAATGATCCAAATTGGATGAACCAAGCGGTACTTTTTAAAGCTTTAACGATCCTGAAGAAAATTAGCTCAAACCACAATCGAAATTTCATCAGGAAACAAAATTACCGTAATTTTTGTGAATCAATTCAAATTGTAAAAATTTATTTGTTTATTTATTTTTTTCAAGTCTTAATCGATGTATTTTTCGTCACTGAATACGAAAGGAACAAACGATTTCCGCAAAAACACGAAAACTTTATGAATTTTCAGTTTTTTTAAACATTTTTTGCAGATTTTCTTTGCTTTTTCTAATAAATACATTTTTTTTCGACAGAAACTCTGCGTGATTTGCAATCGGCGGTAAATTTTCCATCGAAATAACATTTGAAAACGATAGAAATACAAAAAATTTTTTTGCTTATTTCTTGGCGACTTTTCAGAAATTTCAAAATAGCCAAATTTCAAGTGCTCATAACTTTACATCGGTTTGACCGATTCGAAAATTTCTTTTTCGTACTTGATTCGGCTAAAGAAATAAGCGAAATTTCATTTGGAAAAAAAGTTATAGTCATTTTAGCAAACCGATCAAAATTTTGCCAAAGTGCAGAATTTTTTAAATTTTTATTTCTATTTTTTTTAACCCTATATCGATGTGTTTTGTCCCCCTGAATACGAATCTATCAATAGTTCTCTCAAGAAAATCAAAATTTCTAAGAATTTTCATCAAAAACGTCTCTGCTGTATTTTGGCCCTATTTTAAAAAACCTCAAAATAGCGAAATTTCAAGTACTCATAACTTTACTTCGGTTCAACCAATTTGAAAATTTCTTTTTCCCACTTAAAGGCTGTGACTAAACTTAGAGAATGGCGTTTGGTTCATTTTGTTATCTCATTTTTCGTAGAAATAAAAGCAGTTTGAAAATCGCTGGGAAAAAATGAAAAGGGGTATGTATGCAAAAATTAGCAAAAATCGATGGTCCAACTTTGAAAACCTGCCAAAAATCGAAAAATTATCAGAATCGCATGAACCAAGCGGGATTTTTAAGCTCCAACGATTACGAAAACAAAGAGCTTGACTTTGAACCGAAACTTTATCTAGAAAAATAATTACAGTCATTTTAGTAATTATATTCAATTTTGGTCGAAATGCAAAAAAAAAATTTAATTAATTTTTTTAGAACCTTATATCGATGTATTTCCCCCCTGAGCACGAGTCTACCAATATTTTTTCCAAAAAATCAAAATTTTTATAAGTTTTCGTCAAAAATTTTTTTTTCTCGGATAACGAGAAAGTCATCACGATTCTGTTCTTCGTTGTCGCGTTCTATTACGGGTTTGACACGAGAATAAAGGTTATTTCGGGGTCACGAATCGTGCCGAAATCGGGGATAAAAAGTTTCCCATTTATAGACGTATCCATCCCGTCGAGTCCCATTGGGAAAAAGCTCGAATAGGAAAGCGCAGTAGGGTGGAGGAATCCTCGACTGAAATATACCTTCCGTTACGACCAATTCGGCATTATCTCGGCACTTGAATCGACGATCGATGATGGTCAATGTGTGATTCGTGACTGACCTCTCTTTTGCCATTCTTCGACACTGCCACGAGTCCAAGTCACGATTAATCATACGTCGCTATCAATCAGATTTACGGATCGAAAGCTGCAGTGAAGGTATGAGGCAAAAAAAGAAAAACAATGTCGACGTAAAAAACATATTTAAAAAATTGTTCATGAAATTCCACGCAAGACTCATTAAATAAAAATAATGACACGATCTAAACGATACACTTCAACCAAAATATTAACCCGATCAGGTTATCGTTCTTTTCAACATCTTGTCAGATTATCGTGGGTCACTGAAGACCCGAGGCATGCCAGAACACGTAATTAGCAATTAAAAAATCTGAAAAAATTCCTGAACTCTCTGGAATACCTCTACTTTAAGTGCACGTAATGAAGATTGCAACAAAATTTAAACAAATATTTTATTTTTCGTCATATCCACCTCGCTAAAATTCAGGCATTGACAGAAAATAGCTCGGGTCTCCAGCGACCCACGATAACCGTAAAATAATCAACAAGAATGAAGATAAGGTGAAGAGTTATACGACGATAAGGAGGAGCAAAAAAGTATTTTCCAGAAACGTGGGGATGCATGACGAAGGGTGGTGATCGACAAGGGTAGCAAAAATATAGGTCAAAATGCAAGGTTCTGCAGGTCTCTCGATTTCTTGTTAAGCTTGACGAATAAAAGATGGAATCTAAATCGGAAAATCTGTCGGGACTTCGGAAATTGAGAGCGGAGGAAGATAAAGAGATATATAGGGGGTGAAAAATTGAGGGAGAGGAGACTCTGGGATTTTCCTGTGCTTTTACCAGCTGCGTGACGGGCGAATAGAGAATAATACAGAGGAAAGGGAAAGAAGAAAAAAGGGGGGAAGGAGAGAAAGGATAAAAGTAGGCGCAGGGTGGAAAAGAGGCTCTGGAGGAGAGATCTGGGGTTCTCATCGTCGGGACAAAGAAATATAGCGGAGGGTCTACAGTGAGATCTCGCATACGTTAATAGGCGTATAAAGGTATAAAGGTCTACCGCCGTATACGTATTAAGGTAAAGATTGATAGAGGGAATATATGCGATCGATTTACGATAGAGCCACGATCCTTTTTCCTTTTCGTCTTCTCTTTTCCAATCGCTATTTCAGCCTGGAGAAAAAAAGAAAAAAAAACACGTATCCAGCAGCAGCCCAGGGAGAGAAAGAGTCTCGGAGCTTTAAACGTATAGTCCTTCGATCCTACGGTGATATCCTGCCCAAGCCATCGATGTGCGACGAGCAATATTTGTGGAATATCGAGTAGCGAGGGAAGAGTCCACAAGCGAGAGCTTTCGAGTTAGTTTCACTCGAAAGCTCGCTATTTGTGTGCGTGTGTGTGAGTGTGTGCGTGTGTATGGATACTCGTTCATCTTTATTTCTCTTGTCTCGACTGCTTTTTCCACAGCAGAAAGAATGCTACGGCAGATACTATCGGAATATTGCGTGCTCTCGATTCGATATTTATTTTTTATTTTTACTAAAGACAATTCTACACGATGTGCAGTGACTATAGATCAGACTTGTAGATATTTTGTTCCATTCTCGAAGAAGTCAGGCACAAATCCCTCTGAGCCAATATAGTTACTTTTGTTATTGCCCGCAAATTATTTTCTATTGCAATTAGTAAAATCACGCAAATTTGAAATTTGCACATAGCTTCCTCATTTTTTTCCGTCGTTCCTCAACCCTCCTTTACGAGGATTTCTTTGACCATCTTTATGACATTTATGTTTATTATCGTGACTTCCTCATAAAGGAAGCTTCACGAGCGACGGAAACAAATGAAGAAGCTATATGTGCAAATTTCAAGTTTGCATGATTTTTTAGCAATTCCGTTCAATTACATTATTAATTGTTTTTGTCGTTCAGTGTATTGATGCCAAAAGAAGTGCACTCGATAGCTGTTAAATTAGGAAACTTAGTGTTAACAAGTATTGTTCGAAAATTTCAAAAAAATTTTGCGAACGAACATCTTGAGCGTTTTTCACCATATTCAACCCTGATCATTCTTATCATCTAGTGTATTTGTGCAACAAATTTTAGCTCGATCCTTCTAAAAATGCGAATATTGGAGCGTTAAAAAAATTTTCATGAAATTCAGTATTATTTTTCATTGTTATTGAATGTAACGTCACAAAAAAATTCATCTCGAAGATGCAAAATTACAAAAGTTAGAGAACTTACAAATTTTTTGCGAAAAATTAATTTTTTTTTTAAACCGAACCTCTCGAGCGATTTTTCCCAAATTCAATCCCAACTGTCCTTATTATAAAGTGTATCTGTACATGAAATTTCAGGGTGGTAACTGCAAAATTACGAAAGTTAGACGACTAACAAACAATTTACAGAACATAAAAAATCCAGCCAAATCGACAATTATTTTGCAATTTGAAAAAAATTTGCATTGAGAACAAGAGATATATTCATTTTAAGGAAAGCACAAAGCTTACACACACCCACACACACACATACGTCCGGACATTTTTTCTAAATGTGATTTCTTGACGTTTTGGGACATTTTGAACATACTGACATGAAAATTGCGAAAAAAAAAATGTCGCGAACACAAAGCTTCCTTTACGAGGAAGCAATAAGAAGCAATTAACAGTGAAATTTTTCCGAATTATCGATATAAAAAAAAAGGAAACTCACCGTTTCCCGTGGCGCTCATAAATCCACTGCCCAATTGTCGCAGCTTGCTGAATGTGGTTCCTCCGTCGTCGGGCGTCACTGGTCCGGCATTTCCCGTCGGCTCCGTTTGCGTCACCATCTTATTTATTTCCGAGAATAAAAGAGAATATTGCATTGGTCATCCGATTCACGTTATAATGATCCTTTGTAGAGATCGATCGTGATGCGATCGTTAGACTTGCGATGAAGTTATTGGAGCAACAATAAATCTGCGGATCAAAGTACACTGTCGGCCAAAAGTTTGGAAACACTCGCCCGGATTACACGCCGCACAAAAAGTTTCACTGCTCTTTGAAAAATGTAGATATTTTTATTCGCCAAGTGGCGTTTTAAAGGGGATGTATTAAGCTTCATTTTGCTTTTTCCAAAAAAATATTGCGCTACTGCGAGCAGCAGTGAAAAGTATTGTAACCGTTCTAGCAATATTGGAGTATTTCTGGACGCTTCAGTAATTATTACTGTGTTATCCATGAATTGATACTGATTTTTTTCCTGTGTGTTCTCCATGACGGGTCTGGGTTCGTGTTGATGACGTTTAGATTTTTCGACTTCATGATATACAATCATTGAGAGACGTTTATTTTGGAACGCGTTATTTCCGCACTGAGCGATTGTCGCAGCGATTTTATCGCGATTACAAGGGACACGGTAGCACATCAATAACGTGCAGCACGTTGACGATGTAGATAAGGATGATTTGTAGACAACAGTTTGTTCGCCGGACAAGGAGCGATGATACGTCCAAGCATTGGTCGAGGAAGTTGAAACAAAACGTTAGATACTGCGACGATAATGTGGATGACCCTCATGAGCATGACAAAAGGTCTCTCTCTCTCTCTTGGTCTTTCGAAAGGTTTGGGATCCATCAAGAATCTCGATTGCACAAAGTTCAAGCGGTATGAGAGGTTCAAGGTGACATTTCGTGTGAAGAACTCCCCGGGCTCCGCTCTGATCCAAAGGGCCGAACCCTGTGGGCAAAGACTATTCAAGTGCCTTTGACCAAGCTTTCACATCATGGAGCAGAGAATAGAAGATAGAGAACGCAAAAGAAAGGGCGATGTAAAGCAGATTCTTTAGCGTGGTCAAAAGGTTAAGCGATGGTCATCAAAGTTGGCTCGTGAGATCGTCGATGCGAAGGTAGCAAAGTCACGTCCGATTATCAAGGTCATCAATTGGCATTTGTGAACCTATGAGCCAATTTAGTTTTGACAGTGGGCCATAGAAAGGACACCTTTTGGTCCTTAAGGGGTTACATGGGTTTCAAAGGTTAAAAGCATATTTTCACATTTTTTTTCATACAGCAAATAATTTGATTCAAAATTCTAAGCATATAAAGGAACAATATTTAAACAATTTTTATAAAATTTTCTCTCGAGAAAAAAATTTAGTGGTCAGGATAAGTCATGATTAAAATTAAAAATTAAAAATCAAATTAAAAAGCCATATTTTATCTGTTAGTGGATAAGTGTAACTCATAATCAAAAAAAGGATTTTGAAAAAAATTGAAATTCGAATTTTTGCCAGAGTTATAGATGCAAAACAGTACAATTTTTTGAACAATTTACGTATAAGCTTGAAAAATTAGTTGTAATCGAAAAAAACCTTCGTTCAATCACTATTCAATTCTATTTTTGAGAGATGTGCAAAATTTTCATCGACTTCAAAAATAGTGTTTTCAAGTCTAGCCTAATGAAGATTTCCAAAAGCTCTCTCACAGACTCTTACTCCGATGGACTTGAAACTTTGGGAAAATATTCTAGACATCAGATAAAAACATGGATTTTTCAAAATTTTCAAATTACGTAATACTTTAAGACGGTATTCTGGTCGAGAGACATACATTTTGAGCGTTTTTTCGAGCTCGATAAAAAAAAACAAAAAATATTTTTGTCATTTTCTTTTTACAACATATTTACTATCAATATTTTGACAATGAACAAAAAAATGTTCAAGAGAAAAAAAGAAAATTAAATAAGATATAAGCTGGTAAAATTGGGGCTAAAAAAAGGGGTTTCCTGGCTGACACGATTACAACCCTTCTAGTCATCAGATACAACATTTAAAAAAAGATTCTTAATTAGTAAGAATGTCGTTATAGCCCCTACCTCAGAGAAAACAGAAAAAAAAATCGGAAAAATGGCGGCTGCCTGAACAAAAAAAGGCGTTTTTCAAATCTTTTTCATAGTTTTTAATTTTTCTACAATAGTAAAAAAAATGTTTTTGATACAAAAGTGGTAGAGATGATAGAAACTTATACATTCAAGATTAGACGAAAAATTGAAGTAAATCAGTGAAGTAGAACTTGAGATATCATGTCAGCCGTGTTTAGGAAAGTAGCTTTGAGAAAAACGTCTATAATCCGATTTGCTCCAATGTGACGAACATAGTTGTTGCGTCACTAAAATAGCTGTAACTCCGCAAATTATTGGAATTCAAAAATTTCCTTTCGAGAATATATTCTTAAAGGTCTAAACTTAATAATTATGGAAACAAAAATTTGATTTTTTCAAAATTCTAGACTAGAATCCTCCCTTAAGTTGTTGCGTCACTAAAATAGCTATAACTTCGTAAACTATTGGAATTCAAAAATCTCCTTTCGAGAATATATCCTTAAAGATCTAAACTTTAAGATTATGGCAAAAAAAAATGATTTTTTCAAAATTCTCGACCAGAACTGGGTCCTCCAATTCACTTCGTATCAGACTTGATCGAGGCATTGTACAAACGCTGACACAATGCGGGTAAGTCATCCAGAGGCAGTCCAAGACCCCGAAGAGGCTAGAACAAGGTGGCCAGAAAGCCAATCTCGTATAATCACCATGTAAATTTCCGAGTATCTGGCACGTAGCCAGAGCTTGTACAGAGCCAGGGACCGATTCAAAGGTTCCGCTTGGATATACCCTGAAAAGAGGTTAGACTTTCCATGTACACGTACAAAGTGCCCGGAGCTCTATCGTTGGTTGTTCTTCATCCTCTGGCACGAGCAAAGCTCCACTCTGTTTCACGGGTGTTCCCGATATTACCATTATGAGAGCGACGAGGTAAGCTCCCGTTGCCTCGGGCTTTACGAACGAGTCCATTGGACGTCGCACCCCTCTCGAAAAGATAATAGTCGTAGCTTTGGTTTCGAGGGCGCGACACTCGATTTCGAATGAGCATAATGTCCGGACGACATTGCTCGTTTGTGAGCTGGTATCTTCTCCCCTAGAACCATGGTCCTGCAGGTACAAGAACATCCGGATCCTTCTTCGGGGAGGGCGGGAAATAAGCTGAGAATGTATAGCTGGGAACGTTCCAGCCAATTGTAATCAGCCCGAAAATCCGCATCGCGCTTTATTGCCACGATGTAATTATTTGTCAAAGACTCCAACGCCGTATTTCATCCTTTGTTCATGCAGGATAAAGCTGCAAATCGAAAGTGATCTTCTTATTTTTGCTCTGTCCCCTTTTGTCTATCTCTGGGCTTCTTTGTTCTCATTTTTCGAGAAACGAAGGCTACTTTCCAATTTTCCAGCCAGCTAAATTTTCCTCCCGACGAATTCCTCCCAATTGTACTTACAAATCCTGCAAGGATTTGACGGTACAATTGGGACAAAACAGACCTGAAGAAGCGATGTGCAAATTTCGAATTTGCAATGATTCCAAATTACACGAACCTCGCAATTTCCATCCCAGAATTTAACTGACTTTGAATATACCCCGATCGACACTCGAGATATGTTGAACAGATTTTTCAATGAATCCGCCTGTTCGATTCGTATCTCGGTGAATTCTCGATGGTGCGCTATTCACCGTGGAATTTCGTTGAATTTCAATAACGTTCGGTTCGAACGAAACGAGGGACACGTTTCTTTCTCGGACTATTTACGAAATAGCCGAGGTGACACCGCGGTTAAACCGGCAATACAGCGTCGTACGGCAACGGCCAGATGGATCCAATGGTGAATCCAGCTGGATTCGCAATTTCCTGCGGTTTAAACATATCGTCTCGATAGTCCGCTTGGCATGACCTGCCTGGAGTATCGTATGGTTTCCAGTCACGTACGGAATATCGTGAAATCCACTCGAACGCAACATTTACGTGCACAGTTATATAGGGGAGGGAGGCCAAAATGGTTAGTGGAGGCAAAATGGACACTTCCAAAATTATTAACCATCCGTGGTCGCCGGTGGTCAAAATGACCCCAGCGCAATTTTGAGCCAAAATTTCAATCTGTTCTTGGCGACCAAGAGGTTTGGGGTTCCCTCTGTGAGCACAGCGTAATAAAGAAATAATCGCACCAACAGTTTCGCTGTGGCATTCTAAAAGAAAACATTACGCGCGAGCTGGGATCAATTTGACCACCAGCACTTAAAATTTTGAAGTGCTGTTCATTTTGCCCCCAATTTTTTGTTTTGGTTGACGCGCAATTTTATCAATAAGAACTTCTTAGGGTGTCCATTTTGAATCTTCTTAGGGTGTCCATTTTGCCCCCTCCCCTCCCCTATATATATTTATATATAGTACACAAGTAGATATATTGACAGGGAATATCGTGATACATGCTGGTCCGTATTCCCTCGTAGACATGTACACCTTGTAGCATTATTCACGTTTTACTCGAGGGTGTCTCTCGATCATCGAACATTTGTGCTTTGGGCCTCTTCGTACGTGACACAGATGGGACTCCCATTGCTAAAATCCAAGTATATCTCACCATGGAGACCTCTGTTCCGATAGTTTCGCGCTTTTGAAAAAGCTGGTCGATTCCTCATTAATACCAGAATTGATGGGACACTTTTGCCCCCCCAGAGCAGTAAAAGTGTTCCTGCGCCAAATCGTTGGACTGTAAATCCAGACAACGACGATCTGTGTGAGTAAAAATGCTGACGGAGATGCAGGAATAATCGGATGAAAGACTATCGGTAAGTTTAGGGGGATGGCAGAGAGAAGTGTGAAGAAAGGAGAGCGTATAAGTTTGTGGGATGGTGAAGAATCGAATGCGAGAGTCGGATCGGTAGAAAATGAGCTCTGAGCTGGTTTGAAGCTTCCAGGATGGATCTTTTTTTCTTCTGGTTTTTATATAGATGTATATCTCTCTATATGTATAAATATATATATATATATATGTTAGTGAAGTTGGTCGCGTAAAGGGTAGAGTTTAGCTGGCGTGTCGGACACAAGACCGGCATCGGGATCACGTTCCACCAACGAGATCGTGATCCGACTTTCTGACGCCATCAGCTTTTTCGCCACTCGCTGCGATACCGGGCAAACTTTCCGTCTCACAAGCTCCTTCTCTCTATCTCTTTTTCTCTATTCTCCATCTTTTTCTTTCCACGGTGCTATTCGATCCGCACTGCACTTTTTCAATCGCGAAATTCTCCCGCGCCTGCAGCATCGATAGCACCCCTTGCGAGTTCTTATTGCCGATATATATGTATATGTATGGGGCATTCCACGTCGAATCACGCGGTCATCGGCCTGACCCTCCCAGATTTTGATGTCCCTCTCAATTTTATGATTTTTTAGCTCGGACAACCCCTAAAAAATGAAATAAAAATTTCTAAAAATTCGAGGTCATATTTCGAGCCTAACGAAACCCACAATTTGTTGAATATAAAAATCCCAGGGGGGTCAGGCTGATGACCGCGTGACGTGGAATGCCCCATATATACGTATATATATTATGTGTAATATTTATATGAAGGATTCCACACCACTTTCGCCACCCAATAAACGACTATACCTGACATTTTTTCGGCATATATAGTTTTAAGGGTCATGGGGCCTGATTCACTGTCTCACATGCATTTGACTATATTTTTTGCAAAAAAAATTGCTCAAGACTTGGCCTTTGTTGCAGAAATTATAAAGAGAGAAAAAAATGTTTTCCCGTGATGTACAGAAAATTAAAAAATTCGAAATTTTTCGGAGCAAGTCTGATTCTCGAGAAAAATAGAAATAATTCTTTTTCGATGTAGGGCCCATCGATCTTTTTTTTTTCACCATAATCTGCACGTGATGTAGAAAGTACATGAAAAGTTTTCATCATGGTGAAACCAGACCCTTTAAAATTATGACAATTTAGATTTTTCGAAAAAAAATCAAATCTTTTTTTTTAATAACGCCCCATGAAGAAACTTCTGCTTTCTCCATAATAAAACTTTTCTAAATTCTTTCTTCACGATGGCATATTCAAAAAAACATCTAAATATCATCAATATCTATGGGCCCTTATCGAGATTTAAAAAAAATATAAATTGCTAAAACTTTGGAACGTCTGGTATCACCATGATAAAACTTATTATATAATTCCTTTGTCATGGACAAATTATGAGAAAAAATGATTGACATCAATATCGATGGGCCCTAGATCGAAAAAAAAATATATCTTCATTCTTCTCAAAAATGGGACAAAAAGTTTCGAGATTTAAAAGAGTTTTCGAAATCTGAAAATTAAACTGTTGAGGGCTTTTTGAATGGCGAACGTATCAAGAAAAAAAATCAAAAACGTAAAAAAAATTGTATTTCTTCGTTATTCCACTATTGTGACGATTTCATGGGCGAATCAACAGGGTATTTGTTCAAATTCTAGAATTCTACGATCAACCAAACTTTTTTCGAATTGATTTTATAAAATACTAATTTTATCAGATATAGTTTGAGGTGCATTTTTCAATTTCATCGTTCAGCGATGAGGTAACAAACCTGAGTCTCACAAGTAAGTCGTGCCAAGAACAAAATTATGATTCATATAAATCTATATGCTTATATATCTATATGCATATATATATTAGGATTAAGGTCAGATGAGGATTAACGCGACTCCGTCTTTGATCTCAGAGTGCACGATTGCTATCGCTCCGAAGCTTTACCGCTTTCCCAGCCTTGATTCGACCCATGTACATTTACAATATCGTCAAATATACGCATGCATATATAAATATATAGGTCATATCATGTACAATCGCCCATCACTCTCGCAACTCAAATATGTACCATATAATATCCTTATATATATAGATATATATATTTATTCGTAACCCTGACTGCCTGAATTTCCATTTAATGATGGAATATCGAGAGGGAAAGAGGGACGGTCGGAGGGGAGAGAAGCTTGCTTCGAGAATGAAGATCGCGCTCACTCTCTGGGCCAATAATATATTGAGTGGCGAACCGGTACGCGGACGATCCGATTGATAGGGTCCTCTGTTCGAGAAGAGAAGCGCCAAACGAGACCATCTATGCACTCGCTGCATCTACTTGCATTATACCGACGGATCGATGAACAATGCGGTGACTGTGTGGACGATCCTTCTGGCCAATACACGTATTAGGGTCCCGTGTAGAAATTTTGGTAGGGAAAAACTTCTGCCCCTGACTTGCCCTCCCTAACTAATGTAGGGAAATGATCCGCTCATCCTAACAGGCCCTGTTTAGCCATGTAACACCTGGCTGGCCATTTTCGGATCCGGCGATCATGATCAGGCCCCTATGACGATATGATCCGGCCCTAGCAGATCCTGATCAGGCCCCTAAGATTTTTAGAATCATGCCCTTAAAGGCCCTGATCACGGTCACGATCATACACCGAAGCGCTTTTTAAACAATTCGTTTTTACGAGGTACTCCTTTTTCAATGTATGCATCTTATTATTTATTTCGAGGCAACCCTTTCTTAGGGTACACTTTTCTTTTGGCAATCCTCGAAGAGAATATTAGATTCCGAGTGAACGGAAATTCTCTACGAGAATTAAATAAATAAGTACAATTACATAAGACGGCAGGAACTCCTTGTATGGATTCTTCCGACACCGACTTCTGCTAACATCCGTGCTCGCACCCGTCTATATAAGCATACTGAACACACTATCCGTATGCGAGTTCAACGGTTGCTGTCCTGCGACATCTCGCGCCAAGTCTCGGAACTAACGCGATGCGGTTCGTCGTGATAATAATAATAATCCTCTGCCTACGTAACGAACTTGTGACAGGCGCACCATTGCTTGTTATTCTCGCGGAATAAAAGTGATAATGTAAATAATAATTAAATAATAATAACAATAATAATAATAATAATAATAATAATAATAAACGAGGCTATGATTGTTAATTTATTATTATTGTTATTACTATTATTGTTATTTATTATTATTATTATTATTATTATTATTATTATTATTATTATTATTATTATACTACTGAAAACCGATATACAAATAATTTTATTTTAATAAATACTCAGGGCAATCCAATTAGTTTTCACATCAGAGCCCTGCCAGGGTAATAAAATAAAAATATGTTTTGCTTAAAAGTGTAAAAATAACGTCGTCGGAAACTGTTCATATTCTGATCATGCAGGGCACGGGTAATAAGTGATTATTTCAATGTAATAACTAGGGACCAGGTCGTTAAGTTCCATGTCAGGGCCCTGCCAGGAAAATCGGATCAGGCAGGGCGGATCAGGGGCAAGAATCAACTAATGGTTGCCCTATCACATTTCTACACGGGGTGGTCCTTATTCAGGACTCGGACGAATTTTTTATCAGACGCCCCCAAATCGACTCCAAATAATTCAAAAACAATCCCCTAATTTTTTCAGATTTTTATCTGTACTCTAACCCCTCCCAAGAGGGTAGATTTTCCCATTTTGAATACACTTGTTTCGGCTACATCCTCAGGATATATTTTATTCCAAGTGTAATAATTTTCAGAAAAATCTGTAACTGCAAAATTTTAGTGTTCATTGGTGCTACTATTTAAAAAAAATTCAGATTATCACCCGGGTCATTCTTGACGAGAGTCAATCACCGAGGTTTTCGAAAATGGGGCCAAAATGGAGCACAGACGTTTTCCATGAAAATTCTTAGAAATTTTGACTTTTTGAGAAAACTATTGGTAGATTCGTGTTCAGGGGGACAAAATACATCGATATAAGGTTGAAAAAATTTAAATTGAAAAAAATTTTTTTTTGCATTTTGGCCAATTTTTGATCGATTCGCTAAAATGACCATAACTTTTTTTTCAGATGGAATTTTGCGTATTTCTTCAGCCTATTCTCTTCGTAATCGTTCAAGATTCAAAATCCCGCTTGGTTCATTCAATTCCGATCATTTTTCGATTTTTTGCAGATTTTTAAAGTCGGACCATCGATTTTTGCAAATTTTTGCATACATACCCCTTTCCATTTTTTTCGGCGATTTTCAAACTGCTCTCATTTCTACGAAAAATTACGTATCGGGATGAACCAAACGGCGTTCTCTACGTTTAGTCACAATGTTTAAGTACGAAGAAGAAATTTTTGAATCCGTCAAACCAAAGTGAAGTTATGCGCACTTGAAAATTCGCAATTTTGAGGTTTCTGAAAAGTCGCCCAAAAATGAGCCAGATTTTTTTTTTTTTTAAATAACCTTTTAGAAGCATATTTCGATGGGAAATTTTCCGCGGATTTCAAATCTCGCAAGTTTGTAGTCGAAAAAAAATTATTCTTGAGAGAAAGCGAAGAAAACACTTTGAAAAAATGTTACTATCACGAAAAACACTTTATGGCTGAATTCACTAACATTATTTTGGTTCAAACAATAAAATATTATTTTTTCATACTACACTCTTTCCCTACAATATACAAAGAAGCCCGAAAAATGTTTTCCTTTTGTTACAAAACAATAGTTTGGCGGAAAATTCACCTTGGCTTCAAACTAACGAAGGACGAAGCATTTTTTTGGGAAATTCTGAAAACAAACTCATTAAAAATGATTCTTTAATAATGCAAATAAATATGCAAATATAAATGAGAAAAGTTGCAGGCATTTCAAAAAATAGAACGGTAAAAATTGTTACACAATTATTATAAATTTATTAATGCTCATAAAATTATTAATTTCAGATATGAAACCACTTCCACGTTCTTCGAGGATCGAATTCAAGAAGAAGGATCCGTTTAGAAGAATGCCAAAATCTGTGAGTAACGCTTACAACGCAATGATATTTGTTATTTCGAGGAATTTTCAAAATTTGCAACATTCACGATTTTACCATCGTATTTTTTACCTCGTTAGTTCTCACGACCCATCATGTATCAATCTTTAACCGAAAATACAATTTTGCCCCTCGGTAAATTAGCTTCTCCATCCGAATGAATAATTTTCACTGTATCGTGAAAATCGTGAAATTCGAGATAAATTTATAATCTATCATCAATCAGAATCGAATTTTCGAACAACAGCACTTTATATCGACTGAAAGATGTATCAGTTAAAAAATTTCGCGAAATGAGCATAAATTCATTAATAATAATGATTAATTTGTTTTTCTATAAAAAACAATTCGGTCGAATCTTTTTCCCTCGACATTTCGCAATTTTAAGGATGAATATCGATTACGGGAAATAAATTTTTGCTTTTTTGGGCAATTACCAAAGAAAAGATTTGAGCTCGTACAACAAAGCGAAGAGATCTCATCTCTCTAATTTGCTTCGATAATAAAAAGTATTCTGAAACGCAGCTCGGAGCGCGAGGATGAAAATCCATTGAATCAGATTATTGAGGTTTATTGAGGTTTCCATTGAATCAGATTTTCCGCTTTTCCGCGGTTAATGTGCTGGTGAGAAATTGTGAAGAATCGTGGAGAATTGAACGTATCAGAGAAAGAGAACAGAGTGAATGATGAATCGACTGTTTCTCTGTTCACGACAAAACGCGCTCATGGTTTTAGCGTATTGAAAGAGCATCGATGGGGAAGAAAAAAAGGGGCTGATCGAGAAGATTGAAGAGAGACCGTTTCACGGCTTGTACGGTGCTTTTATCGATTTTTCCCGAAGCGAAATAGGGCGAAGGACTCTGTGAAGCTTTTCCAAAATGTATTACGAGGGTGGAAAAAATTATCAAATCTCAGCAATGAAATATATCAAGAAAAAATCCCATAAACCGGTAATTTGCTCATTAAATCAAAAAACATATAAATTCATGATAAATAAATTCTCATTGAATGTTAAAATGATAAAAAATCATATCCTTCCATAAATTTGACCAAGTAAAATTAATAATTTTGAATTTTCACGATAAATTGATCAAGAGGATTTAAAGAGTGAGTCTTTCAAGTCGGGTGCTAAAAAAGGGAGACAATTGGGTTGATCCAAATATTACATTTTTCGGGGTGTGAGAGATGGAGAAGAAGATTTGGGGGGGGGTTGAAAAGTGAGGAACAAAGTGTGTGTGTGCAAGATTCGGTGGAACTCATCCGTTGAATTAATATCGTTCCTGATTATCCAAAGGGTATGCAGGCACCCTATGAAAACCCTTTTCCGAGTGAGAAGCTCAGTTCACCGTGAAATTAAAGAGAACGGCGGGAGAAGAGAGAGAGAGAGAGAGAATGTTGGGAATATAATAATGGGTGGAATCTCCGAAGGGAAAGGTGAGGAAAGCTCAGAGAAAATTGTTGAAATGCGCGGAAACACTTCTCCTCCAACCCTTATTTCGTATAATTGTCTTCTCTTCCTGTTTCTCACTTTTCTCTCGTGAAATTCTTCCAGAGGAAAAAGTATGAAGCGTGTGTACAAAAAAAATCCCAACAATAAAATAGAAAAAAAAACTACCCTCTGACGTTCTCACCCATTCTCCACCTTGTCCAGTAAAATGTTGTGCCCATTAATTGCAACGATTTTTTTTTCCAACCAAGAAAAATTACTTAGATTTTCAGGTGTGTCGGTCGTCATTTGTCGGTGTATTTTTTTTTCGCCCAAGCAACTCTTTCAATCTTTTTTCCTCCCCTCGCTATCTCACTTTTAATAAGTTCTATTTCTCCCACTTTCTCTAACGCTCTCTCGATTGCCATCTTCATTTCGAGAGGAAAAAAGAGGTGAGAGAGAACGAAGAAAACGCAATCTCGTCGGGGAATAAATGGAAGCGAAAATACCGACGAAGCGAAAAAGTGCCGCTGGATATACACGACGAAGAGCAAGAATTGAGAATCCACGTCGAAGCAGAGGCGGAGGTTGATATTTCTTGAGCTTTTTCTCTTGGAAAATATTTTAAACGTCTGTTATAATATTTATTGATATATCTAATGTGTATTAGACTGGCCCAAAATGACATTCATTTTTTTAATTTCCTATTTGACGAAATCACAGTTTTTACTAAATATTTTACTTTCATTTTAAAAGGCAAGCATTGGAGGGAATAAAATTTTCCAAATCCTTTTAAAGTCTCTAACCTATGATATATACACATTAGACTGGCCCATATAACACGTTTTTTTTCCCTATTCGACGAAATAATAGTTTTTACCAAAACTTTAAGTTTTACTTTAAAATGCAGCATTGGGGGAAATAATATTTTCCAAATCACTTTAAGGCCTCTAACTTATAGTATACAGATTACACTGGCCCAAAATAGTAATTTATTTTTTTTATTCACTTTCTTTTTGATGAAATCATAGTTTTTATTAGAATATTCAACACCGTGAAAGGAAGGTTACATTGTTTTTACATTTTCAGCAAGAAAACAGAATAAGTCAGTGAATGTGCCTCCTTTTGAGTTTCGAGTCCAGTTAGATTGTAAGAAATTCCACTATTCAAGGAAATAATCATTTATAGATCATTTATACTTCGTTTTATTTCATAAAATAATTGTTTTCTATATCTAAACTATAGACACCGATTTTCCATGTTTTAATCAAACGACAAATAGAAATCCTCATTGCAATACCTCTAAAAAAATCGTACGTAGTCCTCCTTTCACGGCATTTTATTTTATAGTAAAAACTATGATTTCATCAAATAGGAAGTGAATTTTCAAAAAAGGCACTATTTTAGGCCAGTTTAATTCATTTTTAGGGAATTTTACGCTTTGCTCGTGCATTTAGCATTAAACATTTTTCACTTTCAAAATTTCTCAGGAAAAATGAGTTTCATTAATAAATAAACTATTTGCATTGCATTCGAGTGATGCATACTTCAACGTCATAACCTTTGATAGAAGATAATTCTATTTCTCTATAATCAACTTTTATAATAAGAATAATTATTCAAAAACCATTTCCTATTCGAAAAAACGAAAATCGGTCCTCTTTTCAAAATTTGCCCAGTAACTGCGAATAATTTTGCAGAAACGATCAATTTTTTAATTTGAGAAGTTTTACGCGACCTTGGAGTAGCCTTGGAGAAGGTTGGCTCCAACGAGCGTGGAGATGAAAATTCTTTTGGGATTCATCGAGAAAGAGGTAAATTTCGAGTAGTCTTTAAAGAAGCGACCGGAAAGGGGTGAAGGTCGCTGATTGTGCGGAAAAAAATCGCTACAAAGGTAGGGAAGGTAGATATTGCAGTGAGAGAGATGCGGCGGAGGAAATTGCGCCGAGTAATTGATGTCGATTATATATGTAGAGGAAGGGAGGAAAAATACAGCCTCAGAGAGAGGGAGAGAGGCTGAAAACGCGGAGTATTCAAAGAAAGTTACATCATAAAATATAAGAGAAAATCGAAGAGTCTCAAAGTAGAATCCAAGGGCGGATAAAAACGGAAAGGGAGAAAGAGAAAGAGTAGAGAAAGGGGAGAGATTTGGAGAAAAGGAGAGTTTGAGCGGTAAAGATGATTGTGAGACATGGTGCAATTATCAAAGGGTGGAAAAACAAGGGGTAGTTGAGATGCGAGTGAAGAAACGACGATATTGCGACTGGATAAAGCGAGTGAAAAACGCGGATTGTGGAGAATGGGAAAGAGAGGGCAAAAGGAGAAAAAACGGAGATAGGAAGAGATAAGAAAAAATAAAGGGTGGAAATACGAGAGAGGGAGAGAGAGAGATGGGGAGAATGGGGGTTGTATTCCCGGGCTCTTTATAGAGTGGAAATGCCTTCGAGAGAGCTAGAAACCCGAGGAATCTAGGGTTCGCGCTTTCCACCCCCGCAGCATAACCACAACCCCCGGGCATCACATTGAAACGAGAACGCGAAGGACATTACTTGCAAATACCGCGGCGAAGTCCTGGGCACTTGTGCACCAGCTTTGTATATATATATGTACTCTTAATATTAATGTATATGGGGCGTTCCACGTCAAATCACGCGGTTATCGGCCTGAGCCCCTCGGATTTTGATGTCCAATGAATTTTGGGGTTCGTTTGGCCCAAAATATGACCTCAAATTTTTAGAAATTTTTACTTCATTTTTTAGGGGTTGCCCGAGATAAAAAATAATTAAATTGTGGGAAAGAAGGGCCTTTTTCAAATTTACGAAATTTTATTCACAGAAACTAGGGCTAAAAACAGACATTTTCATCATAGTTCGATAATGGGCCGAAAATAATTACTATTTTTCTTTTTTTAATTTTTTAAGGATGTTGAGTCCCAAATCGCAGATGATGAGAAAATTCTGAAAATTTGGTATGTTTTTGGATGAATTATTAAAGAGGTCGTGTAAAAATTTCACGACGATTAGGAAGCTCGTTATCGAACAATTAACGTTAACAAATTATAAATTAAATTAAATGTAGTCTTGTGGAAACTGATATAACTTGGCGATAATTCTTTTTTTTACCTCTTAATTTTTTAATATCTACACTATATTGAAAGCAACGAAAACAAAACGAAGTTTATTGATAAATAATTTTTTTATTTGTTTAAAAAAATGTTCTTAACAAAATGTTAATATTTCAATAACGAGCTTCTTAATCGTCGTGAAATTTTTACACGACCTCTTAAATACTTTATACAAAAGCATACCAAATTTTCAGAATTTTCTCATCATTTTTCATTTTAACCCTTAAGGAGGTTGAAGTAATGATGATAGAATTCTGAAAATTTAATATGTTTTTACACGAAGTATTCAGGAGGTAGTGCAAAAATTTCACGACGATTAAGAAGCTATTGACCAATTAACATTAAAAGATTTCATAGGTACTCAACATCCTTAATTGTGTTCGAATAAACCGTTTTATTTCAGGTCGTCCAGGCTAATAAATTTTCAAAAAATGTTGTTTCACTCTTAAACAAAAAAAATCAAGTTTCACTAGAAAAATATTGTTGTTGTTGTTATTCTCACTACAAGAAACAATCAAAATAAGATATTATAAACAAAAAATTAAAATACAAAAAAATAGTAATTATTTTTGGCCCATTATCGAACTGTGATGAAAATATCTGTTTTGGGCCCTAGTTTCTGTGCAAAAAATTTCATTAATTTAAAAAAGGCCCCTCTTTATGCTTACCGTCAATTTAATGATTTTTTAGCTCGGGCAACCCCTAAAAAATGAAATAAAAATTTCTAAAAATTCAAGGTCATATTTTGGGCCAAACGAAACCCACAATTCATTGAACATCAAAATCCGAGGGGGTCGGGCCGATGACCGCGTGATTTGACGTGGAATGCCCCATATATACCCTTAATATATGAATATACAGGGCGATTCAAAAAAGCGGCTTTCCAATTCTAATAATTCTATTGCGTTTCTCGTTCAGACTTTTGTCCATCTCAATCACTGTATCACATTGACATTTGGCAATCGTGAAGTTTTTAGAAATTTTCAAATTTTAATATTTTCTATAGGACTACATATTTTGAAACATTAGTGAAACACGACTTTTCAACCCTATTCAATTTAGAAACGTCCTCGTTTTACCAATTGATTCAAATATCTATGCAAGCGAATATAACGTGGAAAAAAACAGCCACGACTCCATCAACGAGCATGTAGACTTTGTAGGAATAGTCAAACATCCCTCGGGGCAGTAGAAAGGGGGATGTAAAGAGTGACAAGGGGGTGAGAAAAGAGAGTCGAGCGAATTTATCGGTCTGGCGTGTCTCACCGCGAGTGACCGAGAAACGTCAGTCGTTGTAAATCAATCGTTTGGACGATTTAATTTAAAGCAAACGACAATGAAACGTGCAACCAAAAGCTCTCAAGCTTACACGTATATACATATATTCATTCCAAGTAGACTGATAACGAATTCACAACATTTATCGTTGACGTTTCAAATGTCACCTTTCACCATCCAAAATAGAAAATATCAATATTCATGACAATTCAAGATTATTATTACTGAACATTGCATATAAGAGATTAATAAATAATAATAATAATAATAATAATAATTAATAAACAAAGTCCAAAAACTTTTCGGAATCTGATTATCGAGATTTATCTGAAAATAAAAACAAAAAGTTTGCACGTACTGATTTTATCTGTACTAGCTTTTATAAAGCTTTTTTAGCCCCGAACTTCCATCTTTATCTATCTAAATTTATCTAAAATAATATAATTATATTATAAAATATGTAAATATTATATTTATATTATTATTATATATATTGTACATATATTATATTATTATTTTATTATAATAAAAATAATATCTAAAATAAAACAATTTATCTAAAATCATCAAAAATTGAAATAAATAATTTCTGAATCTCGAATTTGGCTGCTATGAACGTAAAATTGAAATCACGATAACCTTTTTAATAAGCTAGTGAAAAATTTGCTATAAATAATTATAAACATTAATTTTGGTTCATAACTTCATAGCAAAATCGACCCTCAAAGTCAACGCTACGATAAAGTATCTCCCTCGTGCCTTATCATTCTGAAATTGCCATAAATCTCGACCATCAACGATAATGATAATTTCTCACAGAATGCTCTATCGTGTGACAGTACAAAGAAACACGAAACAACAGTTTCGAAATAATGAATCCCCCCTGGAAGTCTGGCAGCGTTACAAAAAAAGAAACAAAAGATCTACGTCTTTTTTTTTAAACTCACCTTTTTCATAAAGGACATCATGTTGGTGGGCAACATTTTTTTTCCTCCTTCCTCCTCTTTCGATCTCTCACACACAAACACAAAAACGCACACACTGGCCCTTTTTTCGTTTTTTCAACCAAGGAACCCTTGCCGTTTTTTTTTCTCTCACGCTCTCCGTACTATTCGTTATTTTCTTTCGCCTTCAAAGCTTTCACACTCTCTTTGTTTTTCCTCTGTACTCGTATGAATTTTTTTTCCGGATTCCCTTGGCTGGCGAATAATTTTTTTTCTTTCACTCAATGGCTTTTTCCTTCCTTCTCCGAGCCTTCTTTTGTTGCTGTAATTTTTGCTTATTTCTCTAAATAGGAATCGAGTGAAGTTAGGCTTTCAATTTTTTCGTGCTTTTGTTTAGATTTCTTGTTGTTGTTATTTTTATTGTTTTTGTTTCTGGAGGTCGTTGCGATTATTGTTGATTTTTGAAACGCGTACGAAGACAGCGACGAGGCGCTATCTCCTCCTTTTGGCCATCGTCCCTTATCAGTCGCATAAATGCAAACCTTTTTGGCGATTCTCGCCAACAGCTCCAACGATTCTTCGCAATTTTGGTCGATCAATTATTATGATTTTTGGGTCTTGTAGTTTTTTTTTTCTGGGCAAGTCTCTCACGTGTCTTTGGCCATTCGATTATTTCGCCAATTGCCAAGTCTCGAGCCACCGGGCTCAATTATCTGAAATTGTGGCATCCCTCGAGCCCAGGATATCTTAATTTTTTTCTCCTTCCCTAGATTTACTCGATAATTGGTCGTTCTTCTTTCCCGCTCCGGCGTTGATTCTGCAAACAGACAAAAATGACCCAAATTTTAATCGACAATATTTGATATTAAACATTCATTTCTATTCTTCATTTCTTAGAATGAGGTATAAAAAATAAAGGGGATGAAAAAAATTAGACAGAAAATTCGATGAAATTAATTAAATTTAAACATTTCCATTGCACTTAATTAAAAATGGATCTTTGCTGGTGTGTCATATTTCCTTTGTGATTAACTTTACAAAAAAAAAATAGACGCCATTTTTTTATCAGTGCATTGCACAAGGGATGTTAATTCAAGGGCTCGATACCGCTTGATAGAGAAATTAAAAAATTGTGAAAACGCTTGGCAGGGCCGAATGACGGAACGCCCAAAACTCATACATAAATTACGGCTAATTTTTTTTTTCGACCTCTATGAATAATCCATCGATCAATCGTGAGACGTGGCATTTTGTTCGGTCTCAAAACTTTCAACTCTATCGCGATCCTATCTGTTGGCACAATTTTCGTTATCAACAATTTTTCTCTGACAAAGTATTGAAATACATTTAATTGGCAAAAATTCGAATAATAGTTTGCAGACCATCCAAAGTGTTGAACTTTCATCAAAAACATTTCTGTTCATTTTTGGCCTCGTTTCAAAAACCTCAAAATAACGAAATATTCCCATAACTTTGGTTTGACTTTGAAAATTTATGAAAATCGATGGTCCAACCTTAAAAATGTGCCAAAAATTAAAAAATGATCAGAATCGGATGAACCAAGCGATATCTTGAAGCCTAAACGATTGCAAAAAGAGTGAATGAGTTCAAGTTAAAGTCGAAATCTTATCTGGAAAATGAATTAGAGTCATTTTGGTGATCAAATTCAATTTTGACCAAGATGCAAAAAAAAATTTTTTTTTTTTAAACCTTGTATGAATGTATTTTCCTCCCCTGAGCACGAATCTACCAATAGTTTTCCCAAAAAATCAAAATTTTTATGAATTTTCAGTGAAACCGGTTTTGCTCAATTTTGGCCCTATTTCCAAAAATTATTATTGTTATTATTATTAAACGGAAATTTATTTTCAATTTCGTTTTTGACAAAAAGCACGAATCTCTGAATGTACGAGGAACGAAAGAGTGTTTAAAATTCTCATTTCGATGTATCAAAGTATCGGTGTCACTTTTCCGATGCTTTTAGAGTGTAAGGGATGAAAATTGTTTTTTTTTCCTCGATAAAGCAGACACGTGACATTCCCGTATGGCGTCGAGAGGAGCAAAGGGGCAAAGATCGCTTGTGGGTTTTACTCCCTCGAAGAAAAATATCCTCTGGGACATGACGCAAAAGGGCGGGAGGGGAGAATGAAAAAAAAAGAAAAAAGCATCCTGGGAAGAGGAAGAGCGTAGAAAAGAGTCTGAAAGAAAGAGCTAACCGTGGAGGCGGAAATCGATATCTCGCGTCGCACTATTTGTCCTCGTGTTGACGGAAAACGCTCTCGAATGAAGAAACAGGTGACCGCCATATTTTCGTGATGAAATTTTGAAAAAAGCTCTGGTGCTTTTAAAGATAAAGCTCGAAACAAAATTCGAAGATTAAACTGTAAAAGCAATTTCATACTTCAACGAATAAATCGATCAATCATAAAACAATTTTTTGAAAAAAAGGTTTTGATTTTGGGGTTTTTTTTCAAATAAAAAATTAGCAATCACGACTATCGAGCTCTTTTCTCGCCCTTTAAGTGAATTATTGTCTAGTTCATCAGCTCATATTTTTTTATTTTGTATTTTTTTTTTTTTTTTTTTTTTTTTTTTAGAAATATCTTCTATTTCGAATATCCGGTTAAACGTGAGCCAAAAAATCTTCACAATATTTATTTTCCGGATACAAAAGCTTTTCGTGATTCAGTTCGATTATCTCGAGCGCTCGAACCGTACTCATGTGATTTATATGGATACAGATATATATATTTCTGGTAACTACTTTTTGAAAATAATAGCGTACCTATACACAAAATAAACCGGTGGAATGGTTTTACTCGCTGGCGGAGTCGATGGGCAAAAGGATTATCCAGTCGTACAAAAATAACGTATGTAATTCCATATAATGGCCATTTCACGTGAAATTGATAAGAGTTTTTCAGAGATTCAACGTGAGTTTTATCGAAATTTTGAATACCGAAAAGACACTCATCAGCGCCAACAACGCGGAAAATAAAATAAAAATAAAGAAACAAAAATTAATTGGGGCGATGGGAATATCCCTGAAATTGAAATATCAATGCTGTGGAAGGAAATTTTTTTTCGCCTGACCTACAATGCAATCCATGGTCACTCGAAAAAAAAGACACTCCTATTTTGCAAACATATAACAGATTTCAATTAGTGTGCAAAAAATCCAGGTTAAATTTTTTTAATGTCACTTCGAGTCGATGAAGGATTCAAATTTTTACTGGTGAATCAAGATCTCCCATAATCGAAAAAAATGGAACATTTTTTTTTATTTTCCTATTTTCTAATTATGTCTAATTCTAATTCATTTTTAATTAATGTCAAATTTCCGATTAATGTTTCCAATAAATCTCTAATTTTTTCTTAATTCAATATTATTTGATAAAAAAAACTCTGAAAGATATTTGGGAATGTTCTTTTTAAACTGTGGGAAGAGTTGTTAAAAAAAGTCTACAGGCTTGTTCACAAAAAAAAAGATAAAAGACTCAAATTTTCAACGTTCTTACTGAATTCAATATTATTCAATAAAACAAATCTCGGAAAGATATTTGGGCATGTTCATTTTAAAGTATGGCAAGAGTTATTAAAAAAATTCTACAGGTTTGTTCACAAAAAATCGATGAGGAGCTCAAATTTTCAAACGTTTTTTAAAATTTTCTAATTTCTAACTAACTAATTATCTAATTTTAATTAATTTCTAATCAATGTCTAATTTTTTCTGAAATCAATATTTAAAAAAATCATTGAAAGATATTTGGAAATGTTTTTTTTTTAATTTGCCAAGAGTTATTAAAAAAATTCTACAGGTTTGCTCACAAAAAATTCCCGCAGATTTCTCGAGGTTGTCGACCCTCAAAACCGTTGTTCAAGCTTCATCATAGGCCAATAAATGACACTCTGAACAAACATTTATGAAAAACTAAAATAATTAAACAAGCAGCATTGTTGTTAGATAATAAAATTGGTTTTATTTTTTTATACGAAAAAAATAAAATTATAGTCGGTATTTCGAGCATTTTGCTCTACATGCTGCGATTGAATTAATGTATTCGCCTCGTTAGGGAGGCATTTTTGTTTTTTCAACCGCACGATATTTCTTTTTTCGTATTTTGTGTGCAGGACATCTTCCCTCATATTTTTCATTGTAACGATTCATCACTGACGACGACGAGGGCGAGGGTTCGCGTAACAAACGGATTTACGAGCGTTTGCACGAGAAAATTGTCCACCCCGAAGAAAATAGTCGGTGGAACGTGTAATGAGACCTCTAATTATCCTCCGCCCAGCAGACGTGAATTAATCTCGTTAAGTTTACTCTGAGCCTCAGCTAGACGCAACAGAGGAGAAAATAAGAAAAAAAATTAAACATTAAAAAGAAAAAAACAACGGCAGCGTCTGGGGAGCATAAATTTTGCAATTATATTTTCCGCCACTTCTTATAACCTTTTAGTCTCTTCGCCCGTTGCGTAAAATCGACCCTGGATGAAACTTTACAAGTGGAAACGTGGTCAGAAAAAATTTGCAAGTCCAGAATAAAGATTTTATAAAACAACATCCGAAATGTACTTTATCGGTAGAGGAGAAAATGAGACACTTGAAACATCAGGAAAATATTTGAGAGCATCTGAATTATAATATATTATTAATTGTAATATATTAATAATATGGGTCATTCCATATCAAATCGACCAAGAGTTGGAATCAATCTCTTTCAATTTCGATGAAATTTGGTCAGGAGTTTTCGTTTTCAATAAAACGAAGTTCTACCCAAGGAAAAAAAATAAAAATATTTTTTATATAAATAAATTTTTTTCCATAGTTATGCAAAATTTAAAATTTCGCAATTTTTCAAATATTTCAAGTTCATTTTTCAAATAACTCGAAAACTATTATAGTTACGAAAAATCGTTCTGAATTCGTCTTGAAGACTATACTTGGGGCTGGGAAAAAAATATTTCGAAGAAATTTTTTTTAAAATGATGACTTTGGAGAATTTTGAATTTTCAAAAATCGTGGCAATCCAAGTTCCGTATTACATTTTTGGTTCAATTTTTTTTTTATATAATACCTTGTACTGATCTTGAAAGATCCTGATATTTTCAGAAAGGTGTTTTTTGTTTTTTTTTTTTAAATAATTTTTTAATATTTAAAATTTGTGTAAATTCACGATTAACATTAAATTTTTGGTTACATTTTTTTTAATATAATACCTGGTACTAATCTTAAAATATCCTGAAATTTTCAGGATGGTGTTTTTTTGTTTCAAAAATCTAAATTTTTCAATTTTGGTAAAAAAAATGTTTTTAACAAAAATTTTTTGTAAATTCAAAATTCTTCAAATTCATCATTTGTCGAAAATTTGTTTCGGAATTTTATTTTTTCGTAGCCCCAAGTATATTCTTTCAGGCGAGTTGAGAACGATCTTTCGTAACTATAATAGTTTGCGGGATATTAAAAAAATAAACTTAAAAGATTTGAAAAATTGTTAAATTTTGAATTTTGCATAACTTGAAAAAAAAAATTTTTATTTTTTTTCTTTGGTAGAACTTCGTTTTATTGAAAAGGAAAACTTCTGACCAAATTTCATCGAAATTGAAAGGGGGTCGATTCCAACTCTTGGTCGATTTGACATGGTATGACCCATATATAAATTATAATATATTAATAATATAATATATTGTTAATTACAATTCGGGCTAACTTATGTAGCAATTAAATAGCAATCGATAAATTCTTATGGCGTCTTGCCTTCGAAATTTTCAATGTTGAATTTATATATCGAGCACTGATTGAAGATAAAATTTGAGAAAAAGCTTGAAAAATAGGGTAGGATAGGCTGAAAAGATAAAGTATGACGAACAACCCCCTGTTGGCTTTTCTATGGGACGATCCCTTTCACACTTTTTTTTCGTGTCTCGGTTTCAGCCTCGCCAAACTCTCTGTCTCTTTCTCTCTCTGTTTCGAGGTGGGTGTGGCAGAGTGAAATTGAATTAACTCGACGCAAACTGCGGCTGGAAGACCAAAACGCGAGAGTCCGGCTGACTCAATGGTCATTCGCGAAAACACCCCCTTTTGCCCTGTCCGTCCGAAAGCCCCCTCGTATATATAATACGAGTCTCCGCTCTCCACCCACACAGTTTTACCTCGGCATACTGGTCAACGTTGACAAAAAAAAACGAGAAAAAACCACCCCTCCAAGGCCTAAACGCGACGATCGATAAATATCAGCACAGTTTTTTCGCCTTAAAGAGAATCTAAAAGTCCTTTCGATCATTTAAATAACTCCTTGATAGTCTGAAAGCGAGGAATTTTTCATTAATTGAATAGTTTATTTTCAAGTAATTAGTTAATTAATGCTAATAATTAGCTTTCAATTAATAATCAGAATAATTAATTTTTAATTAAATATTCAATTAATTAAGTTTACTTTAATTAAATTAAAGTTCATCCAATTAACTTTTATTGATTGTATAACCCCTGAAGTTTCACACGAAGCGAAATTAATTCGGCATCAAAACGCTTAGTATCGAAAATTTCAATCACATTTCCTTTTTTATTGGCAATGAATGCGATAATATTTTATTTTGATCTCTATCGAAACTCTTTATATCGTTTATTAATGAAATTGCCAAACGAATTGTGATCGATTGGACAATTTTTCGGTCCTGAACATTGCACCAATTCGCCTCATATAACAAAATGTAAACAAAAAATAAATGTATTTTTGCCCTGTGTAAACCTCGTGAAATGGATCCGAGAGCAAACAAAAAACGTGGACACGGGAAATAAACGAAAAAATGCTTTGTCTCGTTGACGTGCATTCACTTTTGTCGGAGAGAAAATTTCGTTTCATCTCTCTATTTTCAACAAATGCTCTTGGTTGATTGATTCAAGAATTCATTAATTCGCGAGATAAAAATGATTGTGCAAATTATGCACATTCGATTAATTTTCGAGAATTGCCAAGATTAGTTGGGTCAAAATTCGAGACACTTTATTAGGAAATAATTTTACGTTTATATTCGATGAAACAATTCGTGAATTAATTTTAGAAAATTGCCAAGATTAATTGGGTCAAAATTCAAGATACTTTATTCGGAATTAATTTTAGAATTGAGAAGAAAACGATGGAAATGCTGACGCGGATTATGTGAATTCTTATGCGAGTAAATTCTCGATTTAATATTTTCCCTGACGACGACACGTCGATATCGATTTATCGCGCGACTACGAACTAATTAAACTTGAATGCGGGAGATTAAAATTGGCTCGCGTTTGCAGAGACATTCTGACGTCTCGACGAGAAAAGAAAGAAAGTCAAAGACCGCGCCCTGACAAACAAAAAAATCTTTAGTTGTTCATTTGATTGCGTCAAGAGAAAGAGAGTCCACACGAAGGTGGAGAACAAAAGTAAAGAACTCATTTGCAAGTACACCCTGTTTTTCTTTGCCTCTTTCTCTTTCCGGTTGCTGTACCTCGTTGTCAATGCGTAGGAGGTAAAGTGAGATCGATTAGTCAGAATCCAAGTGCACGCGAGATGTGTAAATGACCCGCCGAGGACGATAATTTCGAGGTTAAACTTTTTCCTAATACAATTTCACTGGCCCACTGATGATAATTCATTAATTATGGATAATTAGTTGATTATTCTCTATGCCCTTTTTTGAATTGGGAATTATAGTCAAACGGAGATTCGCATAAAATAAACTCCTTGAGTTTGTTCATATTAACATTCATAGAATATTTGTTATATTAATATATTAATATTTTTATAATAATATTAAAGGTTAAGTATAAGGTAAATGAACCAATTATTGAACAGCTAAGGATTTGGGGATTGAATTCGGTGAGAAATGATACTTTGATATTTTTCATTTCGAAAAATCACCCTTTAAATTATTTTTAAATTATTTCGAATGAAAAAAAAACAATAACAATGTGAAGCATGCAAATGTCCCAGTTATGGAACACTCTCGAGAATTCTTTTTCCGTTCTGAAAATATTATTTTGGGTACAATATTCAGAAATAAAAACAAAATCAAACACTTGAATAATCTTTTATTAATCATGTAAAAATACAAAAATATATATCTAGTCTCTTTTGACAGGTTTTTGGTTCATTCGCATTTGGTTTATTTTTGCTTTGCAACCCGAACTTTATTCAATTTTTATTTTCAGCTTTCTCGTTTTTATGTTCTGTTTTTGTTTGATTCTGTCGCAGCTTTATTGTTTTTCGCCTGAAATATCGGAGAGCAACGAATATTGAATATTACGTTCGTATTTTTAGATTACATTTAGGTCATCTTCTCTTTTTACTTTTCTTCGTTATTGCTTCGTTTATTGCACGAAAATACAAATAAAAAATATATTTGACGATCTTACAGTCATTATTAAAAGAATAAAGGTAATTTTATTCAGGAACTTACAGTTTTTGTTTGAATAAATCCGATTCACAAGATTTGTCACACGTTGACTGTCTCGATATTTTGATTGATTTAATGACGCCATTTTGGAAATTCGAGTGTTCAATAATTGGGACACACTGCATTTTCTATGTCCCAATGATCGAACACCATATTTTTTAACGAATAATTAATTTCAAAAAAAAAAATTAATTGTTATTTGTAAGAAATTTTCTGAGGAACCTGAAATGCCTTTACTTTTTGAGATGCGACAGTTTTTGAATTTGTTATGCCCTTACGCATGAAGCGGCACGTCTTAGCAAAAACGTTACCATGAGACGTCAAATCGGGTCATCGTTGCTGATTAATAATTTTTTTTAATTAATTTAAATTCAAAAACAAAAAATTGATTAAAAAAAATTATTTACTCAATAATGGAGAAAAATTATGATTATCGTTTTTTCGACACCATTAAATGACTTTTTTATGCTCCCTTGATTTTAAGAGCAATGAATTGATAAACGAAGACAATCGATTATATTTTTCCATTGTTTCAGTAATATTGAAAAAATATTTTCTTCGATTCATTCGCTTAGTGTCCGTCAGCTGTTGCTGTTTGGGTTTACGTGAAGTCCCCTTAATTATTATTGCATTGCGGAGCTGCCGGAAATTTTTTTTTTCGAATAAAAAAGATGCCATGCCGTTCATAAGTAGGACGAAGAGATCCTTTTCATAGAATACACACACATGGATATATATATATATTTGAGAAAAAGACGTCGTCGCTCTCACCCGTCATCGATTCGATTAGAACTGTCCGTATTGAAGAAGTCCATAATACACACACATAGATATATATGATAGTATATAATATACAAGTAAATAAAGTAGAATCATAAAGACTTTGAATCGATGTCCATCCATTCTGCATACGCCCTTGTGACATTGAGCCATCGGTATCCACAAATACATGATTTGTGACTTGTATTTATATATACGAGACATTCTTCACTGATCCAGCAATTTTTTTCTCTCAAACTAGCCGATATTTTCCAAACAATAATTCAACAACAAAGTTTTAATACAAAAAATAAATTTATTAAAATTTTTATAATTTTTCAATATTCATTTCAAAATTTAAATCGAAGTATTTAAATTTAATTTTTATTTGAATTTATTAGCCATATTTTTTTACCATATTTGTAGTTTAACAATATAAATTAATTATTTTACCTTTCAATTCAGATATTTAAATATGTCGTTGTTTGACAAAAATAAAAATTTCACGCCGTTTCAAGTGACAAAATTAACGAAAAAAAAATTGATTGATTGAGACCCTGAAGAATTCTTCGTATCGTGGTTTTCGAGGTTATATAGACAGTGTGGACAAACTCACACGAGCAATTGCAAAGAGCTTTCGTTCTCGCAATCGGGGCGTCGATTCAACGACGTGAATAGATCTCCGACAGTTCGTCTATGCGCACGTACATTTTTTTTTTATTTAATCAAGAATTTTCGATATTAAACGTAATGCGAAAACCGTCAGACTGACCAAAACTAATATTTTGAACGTAGATTTCGCTCGGAATCAACAGCGAAAAGTCAACAATCGAGGAAAAAAAAGAAAGCATCGCTCGGATAATCCAAAGTGCGAACGAATAAAATTCCGTCACAAATCCCCGTGGAAATAAAATCCAGGCGACCCAGATAATAAATCTCGTATATTTCATTTTTATTTTGCTCTGAAATTCATTCGGGTATATTATTATTTTATAATATATTTTGAATATACCAATCGATGAAAATTTTCCGATATATCTAAAGGATCCAAAGTAGATATATCATATATCATATTATAGATTTCGATATATCAGATAAATTTTTTATATACATTTTATATATATAAATCGTGGGAAAATACATTTTTGCGATATCTAAAGTATTTAAAGCACCTTAAATATATCACATATATTTTTGTTATAATATATTTCGTATATATTTTGAAATATATTTTCATTGTATAAATCGATGGAAAATTTCTGCTAAATTAAAAGTATCTAAAGCACTTTAAATAAATCAGATATATTTTCTGAAAAATATTTTACACCCCCAAAGTGAATGGAAATTATTAAAGTTTATCATGAAAATACCTAATTTATATAATATTTAAAATTTCACAATTCTCGGATAAATAATTTTTCAAAAAAACACGACAAAAGACCAGGGCGAAAAATAAATATTAATTTCGTGGAAAATATTCACGTGGGTGTCTCATTATTTTCATCATACAACTACACGAAATTTTTTTTTTTAACCTTTTTCTGCATTTTATAGTCTTTCCGCGCATTTTTCTCAATTACTCCGTGAGGGCTTCCTCAGTTCCGGAGTTTTTCTCGACCTCTGTGTGAAAATTAAGGGCTTTTCCGCGAGGATTCGGCGAGAGAAAGAATGGGAGGGAAAGAGGGGAAGAGGGAAAATGAGAAAAAGGAGGAAAATGAGGAAAATGCTTGAAACCAGCAGGGTCGGTTAGGAAATGGCTGCCACCTGTAGCTATTGATCGGTAGAGCGAAGCCGAGTGTATTTCACTCCGGCCTCTTCTGCGGTATATATGTTTGTGCGTGTATGTGTGTGCTCTATATGCTCGCACCCCCGCCCCACCCTCGTTATCCCCCAGCCCCGACGAAAGAGAAGGACGGAAAGCAACAAAGAGCAACGAGAGTTTATGGGGAAACCTCGTCAGCCACCCAGTTTACTCGCCCTTCAACGTTTCATCCCTCTTCCTCTTTCTCTCTCTCTCTCTCTCTCTTCCTTTGCCTCCTACACTCATCGCTGTTCGATCAGTTAATTAGCAGAGTAACTTAATTACACGACGTATATAACTTCGTACAACTTCGTGCAAAACGCTCCTACATTGTAAGCATATGTACACTTATAGATGCCAACCGGAAGTAGGAAACAGTCGCCTCTTTTAACGATCCCCCTCCCATCAAACGTCAATTTTATTTTTTATCGATCAGTGCAAATTCGGTAATGCTCAATGAAATTTTACATCCGTCTTCGTGGAAAAGTGAACGCGATTGATTGGCAAGGGAATTCCCCTTTTTAGTGGGAAATTGAATTATTTTCCGACTTTGCCGAGAGAAATTTTAATTCTCATTTTAAATAAATTTTAAATCTGATTCAAAATAATTCTCATGTTAAATAAATTTTAATTCTCATTCAAAATTTAATTCTCAAAATTTTGATTCACTTGGACTGTGACATGTTTTAGAAATTTTATAAATTCCTTCATTACACGATTTTTAAACTCAACGTTGATGAATAATTTTCTCTTTGATGGACATATCATTGTTAATTGCGTTTTGGAAGATTTATCGCTGAGGAACTTGATATCGGTTTCCCAAATTTATTATTTCTCATCAATTCGATATTTATTATTATTATTATTATTATTATTATTATTATTATTTGCATAAATATTAAACTTTTTGTTTAAGGAACGTAAAGGGTTGTTTACTCAAATTCCGGGTATTTTTCTGTAAATTAATGTGCAAACTGTAAATGCAGAGTTCTCTCAACGATTCAATATTCATGTAGCTACGTGATAAACCCCCGGAGCAATTTTAAACTCAGCGTAAACTAAGCCCAAGGAAAGTGTGCTCGTGGAATATATAGTGTTCTCATATATATGAGGCATGTATATTATATATCATATGCATGATATCTTATCGAGAGAGAAAGAGATAGAAAAGGAGAAACGATGTATTATGTGCAAAAAGCGTGGAAAGACGTACGAGGCAAAACTGCCTCAAGTAAAATTGCTTCCTAGGATTACAACGAAAATACCTATAACTTTGTTTTCCATACTTATAAAACATAGATATGGTAAAAAAAATTGAAATTCGAACAAAGTCGATGCTTTGGTTTCGCAATTTATGGTATACATACAATATATTCTTATGCCCACTGCAAAAAGCTCAAAAAATGAAGAAAAAAAAATGTAGTCCATCATAATTCAGAGGTTAGAAATTTAGAGATATTCAGAGAAGAATTTGTTTAATCCTGATTTTCGAAATAATTAATTCCGATCTTTTGGGCTGAATACTTTTCCATCTTTCATTCAAATTGAAGAAATATTTTTAGAATAAAAAATATCACTTTTTTTCCATTTTTCAAGCCAAAGTATCATGAGATTCATATTCAAATTTATAGAAAAAGTAGGAAACGAAATATAACAGGCTATTGAAAATAAAAACTGTCTTGCCGGAGAGAAATATTGCAAAGTCCGTTTTAATATCACCTCTTTCGGAGTATTTGTTTTTTTTATTTCGAATCGCATATGGCGTCGTATGATACACGACCCCGATATGTAATGTGTGTAACATACTCCGGCATCGAAATTCAACACAAGCACCCGTGTACTTTTGCCATCTTCATGTCAAACCTCCTCCTTTCCGTCTCTCACGCTTTTCTCGCACCTTCGTTACATCGTACACAGTGGCTATAAATTGCAACGAAAATCCTCTTTGCCTGAAGATTGACGCTCGGTTCTTCAATGAATAATGAATGTTTAGAGATAAAAAAAGAACAATGAAAAAATGAAGAATTTTCCTTCGTAATTTATTTTACTATAAAATGAGATGTTTCGCGTGAACCGAAAGAAAAATTTTAAGATCCTTTGAAAAGAAATTAAAAATAGTCTTGTATTTATCGATCATCATTCATAAAATATTCAAATAATAAAATATTACGATAATAAAATATTGAAATATAAAAATATTGAAATATTGAAATATTAAAATATTAAAATGTGACCCTCAAGATTTTTGCATCTACATTTTTCGATTTTGGCTCAGCATAACTCCCAATTATGGCGCAGAGAAAATAAATCTTATTGCCTTTTTTTATCCCTCATTTAATTCTCTGATAGCTAAATTGTTCTAGAAAAAAATTGCACGTACAATTAAAGTCTTTTTGACCTTTTTTCTTTCTCCCTCAATTTTCTAGTGGTCTTAATATTTAAAAGAAATTTAAATTCCAAATAAAGAGTGGTTTTTTCGTATAAAAGGTTTGTTAGAATAACGCCGAAACTGTAGCATTACGGATTTGTCGTTAATGAGCTTTTTTCTTTATTTTGTTCAGGTTTTTACATGAGAATTCGTTGTAAAAGTTTTTTTGGGGAATATTGATTTATTAAATCAAATATTTAAATATTTAAATTTGGAAATACAAAAGGCGGCGGGTGCCAAATAAAAATAAGATAGTGTGTATCGAGAGATGAAGCCTCTTAATCGCTTCGAAAAATACATAAACATACATATGAGGGATTCTCTGTCAATTCAGCCACTTTTTTTTCGACCATCTCAGATGTGCCCCATAATTGATTATATCAAAGTGCTACTAAAAGGCATTCTATGTGAATTTTTTCAGATTTTTTTAATTCAAAATTTTAGAAATCGTCTTTTTTTTCCAAATGAATATATCTCGGAAACTTGAAGTTACTGAAAAACAATGTCTGCACATAAAAATGGTAGTTTTGTGTTAGCTTTCGAGCGGAATATTTGAAATAATTTTTACGTTTCGGTAACGCTGATTTTTTACCAAAAAAGGGGGAAATTATTTTTTTAGTCAAAAACAGCCCTTTTCATTTGGCTGAAAAAATTATAGAGTCTTCCAGTATGTCTGACGATATCGCAAAAAAATCGCCAGAGTGGCACGGATCGAGGTTCCGGTAGAAAAAAAAATAATTTGTGTGGTTTCATTTTTTTTACCCTAGAACCTCGATCCGTGCCAATCTAGCGACTTTTTTGTGATATCGTCAGTTATACAGGAAGACTCCGCAATTTTTTCAGCAAAAAAAATAGCCTTTTTTGAATAAAAAAACAATTATCGCCTTTTTTGGTAAAAAATCAGCGTTACCGGAACGCAAAAATTATTTCAAATATTCCGCTCGAATGCTAACACGAAACTGCAACTTTTATGTATCGACATTTTTTTTCAGTTAATTCAAGTTTCCGAGATATATTCATTAAGAAAAAAAAGCCGATTTCTAAAATTTTGAATTAAAAAATCTGAAAAAATTCTCATAGAATGCCTTTTAGTAGCACTTTGATATAACCGATTATGGGGCACATCTGAGATGGTCGAAAGAAAAGTGGCTGAATTGACAGAGAATCCCTCATATATCAATAAATGATATTGTGAAGAAACTCCTATGTAAGCCCTTATATATTACACCCCATATGTAAGGCTCATACTTTATTCAGTCACGATCGACTGGATGAAAGTTTATGCATCAAAAGACCATATCATGATGGCTGACTATAGGTACATATGCTATATATATATACGCGTGTGTGTAGAACCAATTCACATAAATAAGATCAATAGTAAACTCGTAAAGCAACATATATATTCTAGCAAAATAAATACACGTTTTTATTCTTCGCTCTTCCTCGGGAATTAAATTTGTATCGATCTGAAACAAGGATTGTGAATTTTTTATCTAAAGGAAAAAAAAACATTCAGATGTCTCTCAGAGCAATTGAATTTTTCTTATTTCAGTCCACAACAGGATTCATAAAATTTAGATATACGCTCCATTTTTATTAATATTTTTCTATAAATCTACGGTCACATGACGAATGTGACTTGCTGAAAAAAAAAATTCCAGAGAGGGGACAAGTCAGCCTCCATATTTTTTCGTGCTCCCCTCTTTGAGAAATTTTTTTTGTATCGTTTTATCTCATTCTTTCGATCCTCTTTCTCTACATTCGTAAAATCGTTAAAAAAATTTGCTGCAAAACAAGTAATTGGAGTTTTGGTATTTAATCATCCGCTTTATGGTCTTCCCTCGCAGCTAAATTAATTTGACAAAGTAATTTTGGTCTTTCTTTCTAGTTTCATTTTTTGCAACTGCTTAAACAAAATAAATAAAATGGTGATAAATGAAAAAAGAGAAAATGGTGAATCCTGAAAGCTCGAATCTTTGTTTCGGCTGAAGTGAAATGCGGAGAAAAAGGTTGGCGAAGAAAATGGTGAAAAAAAAATTAGGGAGGCGAAGGATCCGGACGAGGGGTGAAAAAGTATGTTCGGTGCCTGGATGAATCCTCGTAGAATATCCCTTGGCAGACACTCGACGTCGAAAAGAATTTGCTATGTACGTGCTGAATATATATATATATATATTAGGGTGATTCGTTTCAGGGCAACTTTTTTATTTTTACCCATCGTGCCCGAAAACCTTTAGTTGGTGCCCAAAAACGAAGTTTAGTGAAAGAGGGGTGTTGTCAAAAAATATTTAGAGGTCACGAATCAAAATTGAAGGTTTCCCATTTGATTAACATTGAAAAAAAAAAATTCTCATTATTAGTGGTGCCATTCCGCGAATTTTGATATCGCGATATTTTCCAAGTGGTTTTTCATAGGAAATATGATACTCTACAATAAAGTTCATTGGGCCATGTCCGTAAATTCAACCATTTCAGCGGTATCATTGTTTCAAGTGAATATTGTATGAAAATATCTATTTAAACGGCTGTAACGCCTAAACTATTAGATATATCGAAAAAATTCAAATGAGAACTTTGTAGAGAAAGTAATTTACTACAAAAAAGTCTCATAAGCCGAGCCCGTAAATTCAACTCTTTCTCATCTCTAGGTGGATGAAGTAAAATAAATAGATTTGTTGTTTTTATTTTATTGATTTATTTGCATAGGGAATTCTTTGTAACATTTATTGAATAGTTTTTCTGATGATTTTGTACATGCTATCTCATAGAAAATGAAGTTCGTTAGATTGAATAAAACAAAAAAATAGTACATTATGTACGATATTTTATATCACGAGGTGCTATATGGACGTTTTCGCGTCCGCTTGCGGACGTAAAAGCGTCCATTATTGTACTGAGTGATATAATATCTATTTATTTTACTTCATACACCTACACCTGAGAAAGAGTTGAATTTACGGGCTCGGCTTATAAGACTTTTTTGTAGCAAATTACTTTCTCTACAAAGTTCTCATTTGAATTTTTTCGATATATCTAATAGCTCAGGCGTTACAGCCGTTTGAATATATATTCTCATACAATCTTCACTTGAAATAATGATACCGCTGAAACGGTTGAATTTACGGACATGGCTCAATGAACTTTATTGTAGAGTATCATATTTCCTATGAGAACCCACTTGGAAAGTATCGCGATATCAAAATTTGCGGAATGGTAACACTAATAATGAGACATTTTTTTTTCCAATGTTAATCAATTGGGAAACCTTCAATTTTCATTCGCGACCTCTAAATATTTTTTGACAACACCCCCCTTTCACGAAAGTTCGTTTTTGGGTACCAACTAAAGGTTTTCGGGCACGATGGATCAAAAAAAAAAGTTGCCCTGAAACGAATCACCCTAATATATATATATGCCTTTGTAGGCATCGTCGTTTTTCTGTGTTGCACAAGGCAAGGAATCTAATCGATATAGCTACAGGTGTCCGAAACTACGAAGCACGCGAGTATTCTCTATCTGATTCTCTCCCACTTTCTGTCGTCCATTTCCCTCTCTCTATCTCCCTATTTACTCCCAGAGAATTCAGCGTCGAGACACCCTCAGAAACGTTATTCGACGTGTATGATAGTACGGGAAATGTCCTCGACAGGGAAGAGCCAAAACAAAATAAACGAGGGGACTTGGAACATTTTTAATCCACAGAACATGTCACACTATGGCAATAAAAAATAAATAAAACAAATTGTCACTAATGTCAATTTTATTTAAGTACATTTATTTATTAAATTCAGTCAATTTATTTATGAAGCTTTAATAAATGTGATTTATTTAATTTAATAAATAAATTCATTGGAAAAAATTGAGATTCTTGAAATTTTTTTTTTTTTAAGCAAAAAATATGTTTAAAAAAATTATAAATGCTGAATTTATTAAACTTTTCAATTATTTCAAATTACTTTGCCCGATAATTAAAAAAATAAACATAAAAAAATAAGTTCCTATGCAAATACCATTTTTTTACGATAATGAAAATATGGAATAGATTTGGTATTATAAAATCAATTTTTACGTATAATTAAGATTAGAATCCCAAATCATTTTTCCCAAATGACCTTTACGAAAACCGTAATCAATATGTGTTTCGGGTTTGAACAAAACTCCGAGAGGACAAAATTGATGACTCAATATATATGAAAATAACGCCATGATCGAGGATTTTCGGTGAAGAAGAAAGGAAGTAGAGGGGGAGGTTCCATATCATCGTAAAGTGTACGAAAATCGGAGGAACGAGATAACGGGAAGGGGAGCGCGCCCGGAAGTGGAGGGAAAAGCGTCTCGAGACACACACGCGGAAGGAATAAAATTCGCGAGAGAAAGATTGCTCGATGGTGGATGAAAAAGGGGGTAGTTGGGGCGGTTGGCGGTGCTCATAACGTAGGATTGAGGGATCGGATCTTCGTGCATGGAAGATGAAAGAGGCGCGTGAGATTCCTTCGGCTTCGATTTTCGAACAGGGGTGTGCTTTGAGAGAGAGACAGAGGAATTGGAATATTCTTGCGGATTGCAAATGCGCTTCGGAGTAAAAAAAAAAAAGTGAAGGGCAGGAATAGTCAAGGGCTGGATCAGAGTTGCGAAATTTTCAATGAAAAACTATGGTGCATTGATCATTACTTTTTTAATGGCTAAGGGAAATAATTTCCATTCACCATTAAATGTTAATGGTCAATGGGAATTATTTTCATGAACCATTAACATTTAATGGTTAATGGAAATAATCCTCATCAACCATTAAAATGGAAATAATTTCCATTACCCATTAAAGTTTAATGGCTAATGGAAATAATTTCCATTAACCATTAAAGTTTAATGGCTAATGGAAATGATTTCCATTAACTCTGCAGTTGTAGAGCGTGAGTAAGTCTTATTGTTATCATTGAATATAGTGAGGGTCATCTTGTTGTTTCCATTAGCCATTAACATTTAATGGTTAATGGAAATAATTTCCATTAACCATTAACATTTAATGATTCTTCGAAATGACTTCCATTAATCATTAATATTCAATGGTTGATGGAAATTATTTTAATTAATCAATAAGAGTCAATGGTTATTGAAAATGTAAATTCATTAAAAAAGAGTAATGCATTATTTGCAACCCTGGGCTGGATCGGGGGTGAGATGGAGAAGCAATTGTGCAGCGAAGGTTGTGCGGTGGAGGAGTGAAAATAAAAAAAGAAGGGTCTCTGGTGTATCGTCCGAATTCTTCGACAGACTTTTTGCCTCGAAGGTGCCTCCGGCGAATCGAAAAGTGTACTGAGAGAAAGATTGGCGGGGGGGGGGGGTTGACGGTTGGAGGCTGACAATGGTTCGAAGGATGAGTTACCCAAACTTTGGGTGTTCTCGCGCTACAGAAACCGAGAAGGGAAAAAAAAGTGTGAGATACGTGGATTTGCTCGAATTCACTGCCAGAGCACGATCACCCCCAAATCGTGAGAGCCACCACCCCGTTTTCTTTTTTTCCACGGTTTTTTCTTATCTTTCAGTCCTCGAGTCTTCTTCATCCTCTAATCGTCCCTTTCTCGCTAACTTTTCGACGTACACACACACACACACAGAGACAGACGTTGGAATCCCTGGAGTAAGGGATAATTTATTTTTAAACCGATGAGAAAGTGGAAAAGGCTACAAGTCAATGAGAAAAAGAACAAGGGCACTTTTTCTTTTCCCGATCCCTTTCTTTTTCCTCTCCTCCTCTTCTCTGAATCTCGAAGATATATCCTCCTCTCTGTCTCTTCTGTCGCGAAACAAGGGTTGAAAATTTCACGGCGAACGGACTCTAAAGACATTTCCGAATTAAAGCTTCTGTAATTCATTCCTTGCGCTTTTTCTTCCTCTGAAGGAATAGCCCTCGTAAGAACTCGGAGCCCTTAAGAGGAATTAAAACTCTCAAAAGCATTTATCCCTCTTACATCTCCCATCTTAATGTAAAATGTACTGCGAAAATGCCTAATGCAGAACTTTTAATCGAAAGCGTACTTACAAACAGCTTTACAAAAGAAAGCGCACTACAAAAGAAGTTCACTTAATTAATTTTCAATACGACAATTCCAACGACAATCTTGCAACTACTCTTCTTAACCGTTCGGCATACCATAAACAATTGCAGAAACTTAACCCCCCCCCCATTTTTTTGTTTATCATTTTCCATCCCTGAATCGCCTCAGAAGAAGGAAACAAATGGATTTTTAAAATTTATCCATTAAAAAAAATGTATTATGTCGGAGCATCTGAGTCGCTGATTCTTTAAATTCATGAATTGACATCACTGAATGGCCTCAGAAGAACCAAAATAGAGTTTTTTTAAATTCAGCCTTTAAAACAGAAATTAAGAATTATATCACAGCATTAACGTAATGAGAAGTTGAAGGGTTGTTATCACTGGATTTTGGCCCCTCTGATTGTTTTGAATTTATCATTTTTCATCCCTGAGTCACCTCAGAAGAGCAAAAGGTTTTTTTAAATCCCAACCATCGAAATTTTTTTATTTTATATGATTTTTTTCAATCATATAAAATAATCATTTTCAATAATAAATTAAAGGGTCGTTATCACTGAGCTTTCGATCAAACGTTTATCTCTTATCCATCATCCCTTATCTCCGTGTCATCTTGGCTGAACGTAAAGGGAAAAGGTTCTTCCCCAGATATTACGTGGAAACAGTAGGGGGTGAAAATATGACAAACGGTAGCTTTTAATAATATTTCATCAAGGAATCTTCATCGACGTATGTCTTCTTCGTTGCCTCGCGAAAATCAAAGGGGTGTACATAAGAAGACGAAGGGTTGAAGGGGTGATAAAAATCGTCTTGAAGATCTTTTCGCGGATTAAAAAACTCGAGCGCGTATTTTTCCTCTTTACCTTTTAGCCTATAAAGTAAACGAAGACCGAGGATATCCCAGGATCTGGATGTTAAAAGTTCGTTTTTAGAGACGACACTTGTGACTCTTTATTTTTGAGTCTCCTTTATCCTTCGAGTTTCCTACGAAGCAAATCGTTGTTTTATCGACCTCGTTTACATGTTTTATTTTTTTTTCTTTTTTCTTCCGCGTAATATCACAAGCTTCAACTTCATCACTGCACCATTTTATTCGCAACAAGGGAGGCGCCGGTTTTTTTTCGCCCCGTTATATTTTAACTTGCTCCACGTCTATCAACGATAATCCAGGATTAAAAGTTTATACGCAAACTCCAGCGTACAGATATATATCTGTTGCTATCACACTGGATGAGGCAATTTCTCTCTCTCACCCTCCACCTCTCTCTCTCTCTTTCTCTCTCTCTCTCTCTCTCCCTTAAATATTTTATACTGGCACCCTTATATATATTCGAGGGAAATGGCGATATACTGATCCATACAGAGGCTTCCCAGTTTAAAAAAGAAAAACGTAAACTCACGGAGGGAGGGAACCCCTCGCACGTGTGCGCTGTTTTTTTTTTTTTTTAGGGATGCCATCACGATTTTTATCCTCGTCAATCGGGAAAATCGTGAAAACTCGTGGAACAACGATCAAGTATCTGTTGCGAAACTCATGTTTTTTACAATTTGCAATGTTTTTTTTACGATTCAAAACTTAGGGGTAGTAAGCCAAAATAATCATGAGACTGATAATTCTCCGGATGATGATTTTTTTTTCATCACAGATCAGCAATGAAAATTCTCATCTTTTGCCCTTTTTCCCAACTTCATTTTCTTCATTTTGAAATTTGAAATTCTCGAATTCACGAGAGAAACTAAATCAAACAGCGAAAGACAAGTTTGAACGAAAAAAGCTTCATTCTGTTTTTTATTGCGTCATTTATCTCTGTCTTCTTTCCTCAGTGGGGGTGGAAAACTGGAACTCGTAAAGCCGAGACGAATGGAAGGGAGTAAATTTTTTTTTTTTTTAAGGGAGAGAGATTTTGTTTCGCGCAAAATGAGAGAAATTGAAGGTTACTCGGCGGTTTTATGCAGTAGGTAATACCGTGTCAGTGCCAGAGAGGTAAAAAAAAGTGAGAGCGAGAAAAAGATAAGCTGGTGTGAATTTAATTAATAATTCGTGCTGGAAGAAAAAAATGAAGCATTTTTTTCAACGCTGAGTCGGATAAAAAAGACATGCATAAATATTGTATTGGGTATTCCGTATCGAGTGGACCAATTTTTCGTCACAGAAATTCTCGAGGGTCCTTCAAATAAGCTAAAGAGTTGCTCTAAATCAGAGGCGAATAAAGCACAGTTCAAAAGAGGAAAATTGAAATGGGATTCAAGTTTTCCCTCATTTTTCTCTTCCTATAATAGTCTATGTCCAAAAATAACTTTTTGAAAATGATTTAATTTGATATAAAATGACCCTGACATATTAACAGTAGTATATATTCCTCAAAGGTTGAAGGAAAATAGGAAAAACCATCCTGCAAGTAGGATAAAAAAATTATTCTGCGATGATTCCTGTTTCTTGAATGACATTTTGAATTTTGCAAAATATTTTTAACATATCTGGGAACGAATTTTAATATTTATTTTGAGAGATCCAAAATCAAGTACCTTATAAATGTTCTAAATCCTTTTAGGAGAAATTATAGAAATTAAATATCTATATTTTTATTATTAAAATTATACAATCCGTAAATTATTTTGGAGTAACTTGAAATTATTGAAAGAAACCCCAAAATTTCAAAAATAATAATTTTACGAGATCAAGCATAAAACAATTCGATTCAATTCGAACTTGAAATGCCTTTCAAGTTTCCCTTCATTTTCCCGCTCCTATAATCGTGTAAGCGCAAAATAATTTTTTCAAAACGATTCAATTTTATGTAAAATATCCCTGACCCATTAACAACAATGTATTTCTCAGGGGTTGCAAGAAAATATGAAAAACTATTCTGCGAGTAGCACAAAAAATTATTTTACAATGATTCCTGTTTTCTGAATGATATTTTTAATTTTGCAAAATATTTTTGACATATTTCGGAACAAATTTTAATATTTCTTTTGAGAGATCAAAAACCAAGTACCTTATAAATTTTTTAAATGCTTTGAGAAGAAATTATTGATAAATATATATATTTTTATTATTAAAATTATACAATTCGTAGATTATTTTGGAGTAACTTGAAATTATTGAAAAAAGCCCAAAATTCATCCTCTTTATTTCAGACTTTATCGAAAAAAATAAATAAATTTAACGAGAGCAAGCATAAAACAATTCGATGAATCGTTGCAAAATTTATACACAGAGAAAAGTCATGGAAACTATAAAAAATCCAAGAATCGAACAACCACGCGTGGCGTGTGCCCTCGTAAATTGGAAATTAGAGAACCGCGCGTACGTGTAAAGGGATATAAACTTGGCACAGTTGGCAAACAGCTGGTGCCCGGAATTCGAGATGTATATTGATAAATATATATATATACAGGAATCCGCTGTACACTGGCACAGCTCGGATGGAGGTAATTTCAAAGTAATGCCCGGTCCTTCGGTCCCTTTACAAACGATCAGGCATAAAAGCTGTCGGAATATATTTAAAAAATATCTAACGAGCGAAAAGTCAATTGAAAATGACGGTTCCCAATAAAAACCGACACCAACGACCGTATAAAAGACATTCCCAATCGAAAATTTCATTTAAAATCACACAAATATAATGATTGAAAAAATAAATCCATTGAAGTGATTTTTGAAAAATTTCTCTCGCGCTTAAATTTCTCTGCGCATAAATTGATCTGAAAGTTCATATAATTCCATTTAAACACACTTATCAAAGCATTTGTGAATTAATAAATTCAAAAAAAAAAATGACGAGCCTTCAAGAAACATCGATGCAGTGAACCCAAAAATTTCAAGCTAGACAAGTAGATAAAAAAATAACCCAAAAGCAAAAACAATATAATCCCAACAATAAATTTAAACCGATCACTTTCGCTGCCCCATTTTTTTCTAAACTCACCAATTGACGTCAATTTTGATTTCTATCTTTTTTGGTAAATAATCTCAAATTGTTTACTGCAAATGTAATTATTTACAAATCGTAAAAATAAAGTTAAAATTAAATTTCTAAAACGTATTTACTATTGCTCGGAGGTATCTCAGAAAATAAATTATAAAAATTGTTTATAAGCTCTTCTTCCCAAAATAGCATATGAATATTATTTTTGCATAGTTTATGTATCATCTACGCCAGTAAAAAAAACAAAATAAATCCTGGGTAGTACAACCCCTTAATCTGCAAGCTTCCCCAATGTGATGTAAAAATAATAATAACAATGAGGTTTGATCGATATCAATATTTCAGATAAAAGTAAAAAGTAAAAAAAAAACGATTTTCAAGCAATTAGCTATTCTCGGTTCAGGAATGACGAGAATGTGTTGGCTTGAGACACGTTTGTGAACTACGCAATTACCGCGCTTACTATTATGCACTGTGTGGATTTTATGGTTGAAAAATGGGAACAATGTATAAACCACGAGACCTGGCGAGGAAGAGAGCAATTTGAACGAGAGAAAAGCCTTCGTTTGCTCAAAACGTCGTTCTCGCGTTCAGCACCATCCACCATGGTAAATCCCACATACATACACATGAGGCTTATGTATATGTCTCTCGTTGTCGAGTGAATGGTACACACGGGGAATAATAGCGTGTGGAAGTCGCGATGAAAGTCTAGTCACGGCTTGTGGCCCACATTTCTTCTCAGAGCCAAAGTGTACATGTATGTATGTATGTATATATTTATATGTATATGTATACATGTCCATATACAGGATGGGGTAGGAAGTGGAGAACAGGAAAGTCGGTCAACGGGTGACCCTGTCACGGTAACCCCGGCCTACCTGCAACCTTCCGACTCTCCCCTTTCCCTCTTTCAACCCCCTGTGTGATAGTCACGCTCAGGGTGGTCCATTGATTCTGATCTCGTCCTGGTCAAGGTACCTTCAATTACAAAATATACACGGCGATATATGGGTTATGTACTACCTAAAATGACGTTTTATCATTTAAGGACGATGAATTCATAACCGTTTCAAAAATAAATGAGGAATTTCGAATTTTATCACAATTGATAATTATTTAATAATTAATTAATAATTTATTAATTCTAAAAAATTAGAATTTAGAATTTTATCTCAATTAATAATTTGAAAAAAAAATCCTGCAGATTGAAAATAGTGAACATACTTTTGTAATGATAAATGTGTGTAAAAAATTATAGCACAATGTCCAGAATATTCTTGAATCAGAGATTTGAAGACGATTTTTTAAAAAAGCTTGAAATTAAAAACTTGAAATAATTAAAATGCCTTGGTCGATATTTTCGAAATTCAGCAGGAAATAATTTGCACAAAAAAAGCACGATATGAATTTACGAAAAAAAAATATATATATATTATCTAAATGAGAAATTTACTGTTTTATCACGTAATTGATCATTTGATTAAAAAAATCCTGCAGATTGAAAATAGTAAATATCTTCTTATAATAATCAACGTGTGTAAGAAAATATCTAGCACAATATCCCGGAAATTCTTGGACCAGAGTTTTAAAGGCGATTTTTGAAAAAACGCTTGAAATTCGAAGAATAATTCGAAATTTTAAATAATTGAAATGCGTTGGACGATATTTTCGAAATTCAGTAGGAAATTATTTGCACAAAAAAATAGCACGACATGAATATACGAAAACAACAAAAAAATTATACAAATGAGGAATTTCCAATTTTATCACAATTGATAATTTGAAAAAAAATCTTGCAAATTGAAAATAGTGAATATCCTCTTATAATGATCGATGTATGTAAAAAAAATATAACACAATGTCGAGGAAATTCTTGGACCAGAGCTTTAAACGCGATTTTTGGAACAACGCTTGAAATTCGAAGAATAATTCGATATTTTCGAAATTCAGTAGGAAACTATTTGCACAAAAAAATAGCACGATATGAATTTATGAAAACAACAAAAAAATTATTTAAATGAGGAATTTCCAATTTTATCACAATTGGTAATTTGAAAAAAGTCCCGCTGATTGAAAATAGTAAATATCCTTTTATAATGATCAATGTGTGCAAAAAAATATAGCTCAATGTCCAGGAAATTCTTGGACCAGAGCTTTAGAGGCGATTTTTTTGGAAAAACGCTTGAAATTCGAAAAATAATTCGAAATTTAAAATACTTGAAATGGTTCGGCCGATATTTTTGGAATTCAATTGGAAACGATTGGCACAAAAAAAGGATAATATGAATTTACGGAAACAAAAATATTTTGGAAAAAACACGTTCAGAACGAAGATTCTCGTATTCTCAGAGAACAAGAAAAAATTGTGAGCCCGAAAGCCCAGCATTCTTATTGCTTTCGACGTGAGGCAGCAATTTTTCTCAAAAGCTCTTTTTTCATGCTCACTGCGCGAAAGCTCTTTCTCTCTTTTGATTATTCACAGACTCCCCCGTTTCGAAAACTTTGGGAATTGTCAAAATCGCTGACGCAGAAGTTTTTATTTTCATTTCGTCATGACACATTTGTCACAAAACCGTGTACCTTCTGCGACGCTTTCTGGCGATAAAAGCTCGAAAACCATTTTTCGTTCTACGACGACGAATTCAAAAAAAAAAATGATTTCCTCGCGATTCTCGACTCCGCGTTTGTACGTTCGAGAATGTATATTCCTACCTTTGGCGGAATTTACCATGACGCTTTTCAAGAGCTTTCGTGTTTATGACTCGGTGTATCATTGGAGGCTCGAAAAATGGAGGCACGTATAGATCCAAGGACGTTAAGCAAACGACGTCGTTTCATTTGTCTTTATGTTCCACTGTATTTCGGAGGAGCCCTTTACAGTTTATACAGTAGATATACGTGTGAGCTGTCACGGCTTAGTTTCCCTTAAGGATCAATAAAATGAACGCCGAGATTGTTATCATCACAATTAAACTCACTTTTACGAGTCCTAACTTATGAGAATGAGCATATCTTATTTTTTATTCAGTTCTCAAGAATTCTCATTATAATTTCTTCTTTATTCATTCAACCCCAATTCATCCAGGCTAGAAAAAAGTTAGAGGCAGTCATAATTTTACCATAAATAATAAATCACTCATAATTATTACTTTTTCATTTACAGTTTATAAAACGTATAATGAATCGCTAATCATGATAAGGAATGATAAAATCGGTAACCTGAACTAAAAATACTTTAGGTTTAGTTGAGGTAAAGACGAATAAAATGCTTCAAACCATCTCATTCTAAAAAAAAGCTGCAAAAAATTTACTTTCCGAGCTTTTTTCATTTAAAGTATTTGTCGATGAACATTCCTTCATTCTAAAACTTGATGGACATTCTAAATATTATAAATTTTATAAATCTCTCGATTATAATTTTGTTAATTTACAAATTATAATACAACGAAATTCGAGCTTTTTTCTTTGATTACAGATTACAGTTTATTGAACGCATTATAAATCACTGTTCATGATAAATATTGATAAAATCCTTGAAAGCTCAAAATCTACTTTTCGAGCTTTTTCATTAATCGTATTTGTCGATGAAAATTCGTTCATTCTGAAACCCAGTAGAAATTCTAAAAATTGAATTTTATAAATTACTCATAACTATTATTTTGTTCATTTACAAATTATAATGCAACGAAATCAGAGCTTTTTTCTTTAGTTACTGTTTTGAAAATGTATTATGAATCACTAATATGATAAAGATTGATAGAATGCTTAAAAGTATCCGATTTCAAAAAAAGCTAAAAAAAAATACTTTTCGAGCTTTTTTCATTTACAGTATTTGCCGATGAAAATTTGTTCATTCTAAAACATGGTGGACATTTTAAAATTTATAAAACACAACGCTCGATTGTCATGTGAAAAAAAAATTGCAAAATGTCACGGTAATAACACGTGGCATATTTTAATGTTTTTAAAATATACAAATCCTGCATAACAAGCGCGAGGATAAAAGCTCGGGTGACAGTTTCGTTCGAGGAAACGCCCGAGGTATTATCGCGAGGGATGCGGAAAAAAATTATTCGACAAATCGTAGTCCCACGTCTGACTATATTTCGTGTAACGGTGTGTCGAACGCGAAAAAAGCTCTCCTGTGACAGAAGCGTAGGGAGAGCAGAAAAAAAGCTCTCTCAAGCGTGTTTGGAAAAATTTTCCACGCGTGGAGTAGAAACAACAAAAAAAAGCTTGTAACACATGGGACGCCAAGCTTTTTTTATTAAGCGGCCTCTCGTTTTTTTGTTTTTCCGGGTACAAGAGTCGTGGGCGCGTCAATGCTTCAGGTAAAAGCTCATCAATGTGAACATCCGAGAATTTCCTCGATGAATAATCAAAAAGTCGGGCATGATCTATTAAAAGGAGCTTTACGCTGAAATTCCCGATGGATATGCAACGAGTGAAAGCAAAAAAGCGGATTTTGTGAAGAGATAAGAGAGCTTTCGAGCTTTCAACATTTCATTTTTTTTGTTGCTTTCTATCTATATTCTACACCTTAAAGTCACTCAAATTTTGTAATTATAGATCCATCGATCGAAAATTGAAAAAAAATACAGTTTTGGAGCTTGCGGTGATAAAGAAAAGTTTAAAAAAAGCACAAATTATATTTTGGACATCAATTTAGAAATTCTCAAAAAATCATTCCTGAATGTTTCGAAGCGTTTCGAATCCATTGGAATTGTTCAAGTTCAATTACCGAATTGTTTTTATCTCGTAAACGAAGCTTTCTTCATGTGGAAACGATAGATAGAGTTGTGCTTTCGTCGAAAGCTCTTTGTGTGCGAGGCGCAACAGTTTATATAGGGTCGTTCTCGTCACAGGACACGCTTTCACGAGCACCATTTCAACGAGAAAAAAAACGTTGTTACGGTAAACCAGTAGTCACACGTACAATAAGCGAGAGCTTTCATTCGTACATACGCAAATCGGAAAGAGTATCAAGCGGAGCTTTTTCGCAACGCAGTTCGAGAGTTAACGGAGCGTAGAATTTCGGACGAGCAACAGCTTAAGGGGGGATCGCGAAAGGAAGATAAAGATGAGAGTTATTTCCTACTTACGGTGAAGTTGCCAGGAGAGCTTTCGTAATCCTGGTACGTAAAGATCCGGAATATATCCTATCGCTTTTCTCTCGTTTCCTTGCTCTCTGCCTAATTGCCATTGGCTTGTAGCCAGAAAGTTTTTTTTTCATATAAAAATCACCACGAAAAAAGCTGCGTTTTTTGGCTTCGTGACAGAAAAAATTCCAAAGATCAAGAGAGAGAAAGCGAAAGCGAAGCTTTTCTGCACAAAAAATCGCTCTGGCTCGTCTCTTTTCAATTTAAATTTTATATTTATGGAATAGGACTTTTTTGACTGATAAAAAGCTTTATTATTCAAAAAAGCTCGAAATCGAGATTGAAAAAAATATTGATGACCTTTGATATTTGAAGTTCCAAAAATTGGTGAAAGCTCAAATCACTGTCTGATCGAAAGCTCCATTGTTCGGAAAAGCTCCACTGTTCGAGAAAGCTCAAAGTCGACATTGGAAAAATATTTATGATCTATTGGTACTTTGAGTTTAAAAAATGGAAAAAAGCTGGAAACGATCCCTGAGCCTTACACGAAAATCGTACCAACAAAACCTACCTAAATTCTTCATCTCGAATAATAAGTCTAAAATAATATGCACCCTCCCACGCATTTCGTTGTAAATATAAAAAAGCGATCTCAACAAGAGTTCAATGTCAATTCACGTCGGCCATAATTGTACGCACGAGGAAAGAGTGAATAAGGGATGACGGGGGTGAAAAAAGAAAAACGAGCTTATTTTTCCTCGTGAGACTGTGGGATAAGAGCGAGGACGAGAGAAGAGAAAAAAAAAGGCACGAGAAGAAAAAAACCGAGAAATGCGAGAGGGTGGAGAAGAAAGAGCGAAGGGGGAATAAAATCCAGCTGGATCGAAATCACCAACCTGTTACTTTGGCTCCGGGCACATACAACGAAGAACAGATAGGAAGAAGAGTGAGCTCGATGAATTCCAGCGCACCAGACGCGCTCTTCTTCCCGAGCTTTTTTCTTTCTTCCTCTTTCCTGACCTTGCGGGGGTTGGGGCAGGAAGAGGGTTGTTTTTTCAGTCGTAGGCGGATGATTCGATGTGACGGCGAGAAAGAAAAATTATTTTTCAATCTTCTTCAAATCGTTTCGATTGATTTATTCTCTTCTTCTTCTTCCCGAATTCTTTAATTTTTTTTTTAACTTGGGGGATCAAACTTTTTATCCCGTATCAAGTTCACGTTTACTTTGTCCCGACTCGCTCCGAATGAAAAATAAATTCCTACAATTATACGTACGTTATTTTAGTTCGTTTGTCGCATTTTTTTTTCTTTGAATTTTTTTTCGTTATTTTATCGTAAATTTCGACCTGCGCCTCGATTAAAGCACACACGGAGCGGGCCGTATCGTCGGGCAGGCTGCCCGGCTTGCACTGCCCGGGTCTCCTGTTTCTCCCACCAACGACCTTACGCCAAGGGAAAACGCGCCGTCGCTACTTCCATCCCCCTGAAGCTTTCACCCCCCCCCCCCTCCCCAATATCCCCGCGTTACTATCTTTCCCTCCACCATCCAAAAGTTCACCCCGAAAAAGCTCGCCCTCTTCCTTCCACCTCTCGCGTTTTTATTCACGCACGCATTTATACGTATACCGATACCTACGAATATTCAGAATTTATATTTGTTCACACGCGCACGTGGTAAATATTTCGAATTGAAAATAAATTTACTTCTCGAACGTTTCACCGAGGGTGAAAAATAAATTCGCAAGCTTCGAATATTTCGGTGCAATTTTTCTAAAATTTGAATCAAGAGTATATCGATTTTAGGTATTTGTTTCTTAACTATTAATTAAATAATAAGCTTTTGTTCGAATCGAGATAATTTCGTGAATTTTTATTTCAAGTTCGCGAATTTGAAGAAGAAATTTACCTTATTCTTTGATTCTGATTAAATTTATTCTAAAATTTTTTGTAATTATACTTTCTTCTTGATTAACACCAATAATTATAGAAATTTAAGATTAGAAATAAATTTCAATAAAAACTTGATTTAAAATCAAATTCAATTATTTTTTTGAAAATATTTTATATAAATTAACTAACCATAATGAAAAATGGAAAACATGTCATCAGTTTATTAACGATAATATCTATTAATGAATTTAATAAAAAATTCTCGATTTAATTAGTAATAGTTATTCAATTTATAAATATAAATTATATTTTTAAAATTAATTGTTTTTAGATAAATTATTTAATTAAATATGAAATATATGTATTTAAAATTAAAAATTCATTTAAAAAAAAATTTATGTATAATATTTTCAGAAATATAGTTGAATTTGATTTTAAATCGAGTTTACGAAAATATTTTATATACATTTTTTTTTTTTATGAATTTTCAATTTTAAATACACTTTATATTTAATTAAATAATTTATCTAAAAACAATTAATTTGAAAAATATAATCTATATTTATATTTATACAATATATATTTGTAAATTAAATAACTATTATTAATTAAATCGAGGATTTTTAATTAAATTCATGTACTAGATATTATCGTCAATAAATTGATGACATGGTTTCCATCTTCCATTATGGTTAGTTAATTTTGAATATTTAAAATGGCAATTTTATATCTATATAAAATTACAGTAATATTAAAAAATCATTAAAATGATTCCTTTTTCTTTGTCCTATTCAATACAGCACTTACACATAAATATCTGTGTTGTTAATAAATAAATTCTTTATTTTCGAACGATTTTAACATCCAGGCATCGAAACTCAACATTTTTTTCCCATTGAAACGGAGCTTTTTTATGAGGAAGAAAAAAATAAAAAATAGAGCAATATTATTTGAACAGGCTAATTTTCTTAGAAATTTATGTTACGTTAAATATACAAATATATTTTCTTTTGCTGGAAAGGCGGTTTTGCTGATTCGTTGATCCTTCCAGACAGAAAGAAACAGGATGTAGCTCGAGAGTAACAGAGAAAAAAAAATCATCGGAAATATGAGACAAAGAGAGAGAGGGAGAGAAAAGCGAAGAATTTTAAAGAGATCGAGGGAAGAATGAAAAGCTCTGTCCCTCGCTCTCGGTATTTTCTGTCCTCTCCATGGGAAACTCTCGCAGTAGCAGGCTAAATTGCGAGAGAGGTCGAGGGCGCTAGAGCAGAGAAAACCGGACAAGAGAATTCCCCGTGTAATTCTTTTTACCGGCCGTCAACTCTACGTTTTTTTTTGCCAATTCTCTCTCTCGCACTTCACTTCTTCGTTATCCTCTTAATGAGACTTTTTTTATCTCACCCCCGTCTTTTTTACGTAATTCTCTCGTTTAGGTTCCTTGTTTTTATTTCACTGCGAATGAGCCGCTAGAAATTCACAAGACGAGTGCAATTTAGAGAGGTCCTCGCTCAACTTTTTTCTTCCTTTTTTCGCCATCATCATTCTATTATTTTTAGATTTTTCTCCTCCCCTCAGCGCAAAAGAATTGTTCCGTATGAAAAAATGACGACAAACTCATGCATTTGCTTTCTAAAATATAAAATCTCAAAAGATTTAGTAATAATGTAAAAATAATCTAAATATTTCATCAAAAATACATTTATTCCTATATTGAAATTTTGATCTATTTTGCAAAATCCTTTTTTTTATAAATTTTGCAAACATTTCGTTTTTAATCTCACCATTGGCTTCTCCTAAATTCGTCTAAAATTTAATTTTAAGAAATTAAAAAAATTTCTCCGTGATGCTTTTTAACGAAATCACTTTTACCGAAATGAAAACTCACAGAAAACGTTTCTATTATTATTTTTTTGTTTTTAGGCCTTTTAATTGTTTCGGTAAAAAAGATACTGGCAACGTTGACGAGATTTCATTTCCCACGACGACGACGACGACGACGACGACGATGCCAGCGTCCGGATGAAACAAAAAAAAAGCAGAGAAAAACGTGCACGAAGAAAAGCGTTGACGTGGACGAGGGAAGAATTGCAGAAGTAGACGGACGGTAAGTGATCTGAATTTTTTATAAATACCGCAAAATTGTACGAGGGTCTGAATACAAGGAAAAACAAGTTACTGGAGAGCGTGACGTGTGGAAGTAAAATGTTGGAATGAAAATATAATGAAAACAAAATTACTTTGACCAGAGAGCTTGCAACGAAATTTTGTCCAACGTAGAATTCTCAAATTCCTGCGTACCAGATATTATCAAATTTTCATTAAGATAATGCAGTGATAATCATAATACAACCCTTTTTTTTGTTCGAAAAAATTCATCAGAGAATATTTATAACCATACATGAAATTTTAAATAATGCAATTATATATAAATTATATATAAAATATATATTCATAGAGCATAAATAGAATATTTGACATTCTCATTGAATGTTTTTTAATATTGAACTTTCGACATCTCCACGACGCTTTTTCTTATCGTAGGAAAAGCCTCAGACCATTTTTTTATATATACAGTCGAGAGAATTTTCATTTTTTAATTACAAATTTAATTATTTATTCTATACGTACAGAATTTTTTTTTTCATAAGGCATAATTCACGATCGACTGATAAATTGCAAAGTGGGATGATTTTAATATCGTTGAAAAAATGTCAAATTAATTAACGCGGGCGAAGCAGCAGGCGGGAAACGAAAGGTTAAATATATTTACACATACACATATTTACTTCCAATACTCGGTCCTCGTCTCTCTGATTGAATTGAATAAACAAATATGCAAGCTTTATGACAAATAAATCGAATAATTTATGAAGATATTAATTAATTTGTATTTATTCATTTTTTATTATGCACAATACAAGTTGACAATGCATACTTTTAATTTACATATTTTTATATTTATTTTTCATATCTACATTTTTATATTTTTATGTTTCATATCAACATATTTTAAAATACATATAAACTATATACAATACATAGAAGAGAAATATATGTTATAATTATGATTGCATTAAATCGTGTTCACTCGTATTAATTTGTATGATCGAAATATTTTCAATTTATTCCGGACATATATACGTTAACGCTTGTATAAATTTTTCTTTGATAAATTAAGAGAGCGAAAGGCCAAGTATCAAAAGTAAAAAAAAAACATTATCGCCTGTGTTGTACGAGCCGCGCTGTAGCTATGTGTATCTATATGTATGTATCTATGTGGAACTGCGCGCTCTCGAGTCACCCCTCTCTATCCCCACTCCTGCCTACCGCGCAGGTGCGCAATATGTCCGCTCCTACAGGCATTACCGTCAGTGTCACCGCGACCGTCGGGCATCGCTGATGGCTGCTGAGTGCAGTTGAGTGTATAGTTCTTAGAGTCGTTCCGTTTTACGTGATAAAATATTCATTATCAAATAATCAAGAATTATCATTATTAATGTGCGAATAACAGTGACGAAAGAACGATGCGTGACATTAATTATTCGTGTGACGATGATTAAAAATAAATGGGTAAAAATAATTAGTCGTACACAGTAATATCGTCGATGGTGCATTTTTATATTTTCGTATGATTCATACTCATATAATAACAAATAAAAAATACCATACATAATACATAGCAGAGAAATATATATATTATATATATATATATAAATTATGATTGTATTAATTAATTCATGTTCATTCGTATAATTTGAATGATCGAAATATTTTCAAGTTATTCCATACATATACGTTCACGCTTGTGAAAATCAAAAGAAATGTAAACAGTATCGCCTGTGCGTTGTGTGCTGCCGCGCTGTGGTCTATATATATATATATATATATATATGTATAGTGGAACTGCGGGCTCTCGCGTGCTCTCGCGTCGCCTCTCTCTATCCCCACTCCTGCCCACCGCGCAGGCGGGCAATATGTCCGCTCCAGCCGTGCCAGAGATCGCCGAGAGCGTACGCCAGAGTGTTTTACAGTAATATCGTTGATTGTATGTTGCAATATATTCGCTAAAATCGGAGCCTTGGATGTAAATCGCAGTGACGTTTATCACGATGAGAAAAATTTTTCTCGGGACAGCGTGTGTTGGAATAAATCCAAATTTTCAAAGCAACGCTTCTGCACGGATTAGTATACATGTAGCTGTCGATGTGTTTACGCGCTCTCGCGGTAAACACGAGGCCCGAGCGTCTTATGGCTCTCTCTCTCCTTCCCCCACTCTTCTTACCTACTGCCTCGGTCGGACCGGCAATAATTATCATTACATGCGAGAATATTTCAATAATTCTCGCGCATAAATAAAATCATCGCACTGTGCAATTAAATACGGTCGAATGTAAATCATCGAGTAGTCAACGGTGTGTGAATAACGATAATTTATTCGTCAATATCTGAGAAAAAAACTCGTGTAAATAAAAATAAAAAGAGCAAATAGAAAAATAATTATTTTGTTGACGTGAAAATTTTTTGAATAACGTGAATCGTTTAATTAGTGACAAATATTGTTTCTATGACAGTCCGTGTAAAAAAATAAGAAAGAATTCGATTTCTTTTTTGACATTTTTTAAATAAATAATTCGAGTGACGTTTTCCGGGCAGGTTTGAATCACGTGGCGCTATGACATTCATCGCTTTGAGAAAAGACAATGCAATGGAGGATTCTATGGGTAAGTTTTTGTTTTTTTTTACAATCTATTGTCTTTTTCTATATATATTGCAATATTTATTGACATTTATTTCTGTATTTGCAACAAAAAACTTGTTTGATTTAATGGAAAATAATTTATTAATTGATTGAATGGAATCATATATGAATGATGAATTAATTTTATTATATATTCATTACATTTTATTGTATTATTATATTTTATAAAATATTATAATATATTATACATTGTATATAATATATTATTATATATTATATACATATTAAATATTAATTAACTATTTATTGGGATCGCTGTTGCAATAAATCTATTTTTTACGTATAAAATTTTTGATTTACCTCAGAAAAATTGTAGGAATTAAACATTTCTATATTATTCATAACTACGCAAAATATTGTACTACAAAATTTTGATATTAAATCAAAATAATTCGACAATACTTTACAAGAATGTAAATAGACGCCAGTTATTAAAAAATCGAGAGCTTTTTTTATGAGAGAAAAAAATTATAAAGATTATATATTATATAATGATATATATGTGCAATTATATTCTTTATATTATACTACATAACAGTATATAATTTTTTTCTCATAGTAAGAAGGTTTTCGATTTTTTAATAATTGGCATCCATTCAAAAATTTTGTAAAGTATCGTCGAATTATTTTAATTTAATATCAAAATTTTGTAGTATATCTTCGATAATTATGAATATCATAAGAATACCACAGTTTCTCTGAGATGAATGAAAAATTTTATACAAAGAATAGACGTCGTACTTAAACTCACGTTAACAATGAAATAATAATTATTAATTCATTAAATATCAATGTATTAATTAATAAATTAATAATTAATTTTAATGTTGTGAATTCTTAATTCAACATGATGATGAAGTTTGCATCGTTGCAATGCAACGGAAACACATTTTTTTCAAGTATTTTGAAAAAAATGCCATAGTAAAGTGCAAATGATAATTTCCACGAATGTTATTTACATGAGAACTTTCAACATATTTTTTTTTTATTAAAAACGTGAAAAACGACGAGAATACTTGATCGAATTTGCGAGATATTTGAGGTATCGATTTTTCAAATAACGACATGGAAAACTGTCTATCCGCGTGAGATTTTGTATTACAAGAAAATTCATATTCAATTACGTCTCTCGGATCGATAGTTGACGATTGCTTGAATTCCTTCTCCTTTAATGAGCTTTCTCGAGTATCTCTCTCCCTCTTTATCTATCGTACGAATTTTTGGGGGAAGGGGGGATACACGTTTTGAATTACGTAGCAGAAAATGATCGTTCTTCATTTCGTTGACGGCTACAAGGTCTCAGGACACGTGTCGTCCTTTGTTCGTCAACGTGTCGTTGAAAATAAAATCGTTGAGAAATATTTTCTCCAGCGCTGAAACATGAACTTGGCGGAAATGGCGAGAAGGAGGGAAGATGGTTGAAAAATTTATAGTTCTGAGTCTTCTTAATTGGAAAATATAATTTAGGATCGAATAATTTAGGAATTTAGGTACACAAAAAGGTTCACTGCTCTTTTAAAAATAAAGATATTTTGATTCGCCAACCGGCATTTTAAAGGGGACATATTCAGCTTCAATTCGCTTTTCCAAAAAAAATTTGAGATTTTTTTTTAACTCGGTACGCTCTTTGAAACATGGTCGTTTTTCGACTTTTTTTTGGCATTGTAATTTTGGCGCACGACCCATAATAATTTTTGTCGAATGTTTTTCGAATGAAAAACTTATGGTGGGGAGTATTAGCTTCAATTTAATTTTTTTTAAAGTTTCGTACGATTTTTTTTCGCAAAAATATTCAATTTTTTGCAAAAAACGACCATATTTATGAAATGTAGCGTAACTCTAAAACTACTGGGTTTACGTGAAATCACTAAGAGAGTAAAAAGTTGCATACAATTATTTTGGATTCAATGAAATTTCTTCAGATTTTTTGTTCAAAATTTTTTTTTCCGAAGTTTTCCCGTAAACGAGATATTTTTCTATCTTAAACAATCAGGTCTCTTAACTCATCTACACGGCTTTTTCATCGAAAAACCACATCTACATGGCTTTTTTATCGAAAAACCCGTGTAGATGAGGTAAGAGATTTGATTGTTTAAGATTTAAAAAAATCTCGTTGACAGGGCAAATTTTCGAAAAAGAAATTTTGAGAAAATTCTGAATTTTTGTTATTGAATCCAGAATAATTGTATGCAACTTTTTACTCTCTTAGTGATTTCACGAAAACCCAGTAGTTTTAAAGTTACGCTATGGTCGTTTTTTACAAAAAATTGAATATTTTTGCGGAAAAAAATCGTACGAAACTTTAAAAAAACCTAAATTGTAGCCAATGCTTCCCACCACAAGTTTTTCATGCGAAAAACAGTCGAAAAAAATTCTCATGGGTCGTGCGCCAAAATTACAACGTCAAAAACAAGCCGAAAAACGACCATATTTCAAAGAACGTATCGGGTTCAAAAAAAATCGCAAAAATTTTTTGGAAGAAGCGAAATGAAGTTTAATATGTCCCCTTTAAAACGCCGCTCGGCGAATCAAAATATCTTAATTTTTAAAAGAGCAGTGAAACTTTTGGTGCGGCGTGGAATTGGGGGGAGTGTTTCCAAACTTTTGGCCGGAAGTGTACATTTATACTTTTTTCTTTAATTTTTATTTTTATGCATACCTTATCCAACTACAAGAGGGATGCTTTCGAGATTCGGGCGCATTCACTTTTTTTCCGACGACTATCTATTCATGGCGTGTAGTATACGTCCCTCGGGTACATGCCAAGCATGTATACATACATATATGAGGTATTCCCGCTGAAATTTTCACGTCCGAACCCGGGGACCTCTTGAATAATTATGAAAAAAAAAATCCGAAAAGTATTCTGAAAAAGAAAAGACACGTATTTTTTTGTTAAGGCCGAGAATTGATATTTTTCGTCGTACGATTTTAGTACAAAATCCGAATCTTTCACTAACTCTCTACTCTAAACACGCAGTATCCTGATAATTCGAGATCCTATCGAAAAACGGTTCAGACAAAACTTGTTCGTTATCAAACGAGTTAAACAATTGATATTTAAAAACAAAAATTGTGGGCACACGGAAGTTTGTTTTTACTTCATAAAAATAAAAAACAAACTTTCGTGCCCCTACAATTTTTTGAAAAAATATCAATTGTTTTACTCGTTTAATAATGAACAAGTTTTGTCTGAAGCGTTTTTCGATAGGATCTCGAATTATCAAGATACTACGTGTTTAGAATAGAGCGTTAGTAAAAATTTGGATTTTTTTACTAAAATCGTACGACGAAAAATATCGATTCTCGGCCTTAACAACAAAATACGTGTCTTTTCTTTTTCAGAATACTTTTCGGAATTTTTTTTCATAATTATTCATGAGGGTCCGGGTTCGAACATGAAAATTTCAGCGGGAATACCCCATATATAAATATACGTCAGAGAGGCAGCAAACATTCCACTCCTTTGGGAAAAGCTGCGTCGTGCAAAAAATAAATACAGCGAGAGAGAGAGAGAGAGAGTGCCCGGGTGTAAGGGTTGAAAATAGATAACGAAAAATGGGGGTTTAAAAAAAGTGGGATATTCAAGAACGCGACAAAGGGCCGTAGAATTTATGAAAAAACATGATATTTTTTTTCGAAAAATATGTCGCGCATTAGGGTTTCTTTTTCATGAAAAAAAATAAGAGAGTCAAAAGCGTGGGAATGAACTGAGAGTCAACCTTTTGAATATACACATTTTGGTTTTATTCGTTGCTGAATATTAATGGAATAATTGTGTGAATTTATGAATGATGCAAAATCAGAAATTGAAGAAAAATCCAAAATTCTGGGAAATTTGGAATTTCAATTAACGATAATTCCTAAATTCTGGGAAATTGGGAATTTAATATATCAGCGTAGGTGAAAACGTTCTTGTTTCACATTACACTTCATTATAGTGGGTATAATTATTATTTCTTATTATTAGAACGCATGAAATACATATCCATGTTAGGTAGACCGGGGCAAAAGGGGCCACCCTCATAAAATGATTTTTTTAATTTTTTAAATCGAAATGATCAGAAGATTTTCATCGTTATAAGCGTCAACCTAAACGCAATGAAGACGTCATTTGCTAAATCTGATCTAACTAAAAGTTTTTCAAAGTAAACTTATGCCCTCGAATAATAAATGAAAATATATGAATAAATGTAGCTGTAAGGGATTTAGTATTTATCAAAAGCTTTTTTCAAAGTGTTGTTTTCGTTTTTTCTCATGCAGTTATCTCATTTCTTACATACATTTCTTTTTGATAAAAAATTTCCGGGATTAGAAAACAGCGGGAAATTTCTCATCGAAATATGCTTTTAAAAAGGTATAAAAAGAAAAAAAAAATTGGCTTATTTGTGGGCGACTTTTCAGAGATGACTTTGCGAAAAAAAAATGCGAAAAACGATAGTCGAACTTAAAAAATCTGCAAAAAATCGAAAAATCATCGAAACCGGATGAACAAAGCGGAATTTTGAAGCTTCAACGATTCCGAACAGAATGAGCTGTAAGCGAAGCCGAAATTCTGTCCAGAAATAATATTACAACCACTTTAGTGAACCGATTAAGTTTTGGCCAAAATGCAAAAAAAAATTATAATTCATTGTTTTTTGGGACTTTATATCGATGTGTTTTTCTCATGAATGAATTCTCATGAAAAAATTCATTTTCAATTTTTCTCATGAAAAAATTCATGAATTTTCATGAATTTTTATTTTTGAACCAAAATACAAAAAAAAATTGTATAACATAAAACATGTCCATGCTCTAAAGTATTTCTGTAAAAAAATCTTGATATTTATAAAAGCATTAGCCCCGATATTCATTGATCCCGGTGGATTATTTTTTATTCAACTTCCGGGTTTTGTGACCTTTTCCTTTAGGTTAGAGTTATGAATATTTAAAAGAAATCTTTTTTCAAAATTAATCGAACGATGCATGAACAACAATAAAAAATGCAAAACTTCAAGGCAAGAACGGTGTGTTACGAAGAGCGTCGAAGCTTCCGTCTTAACACACCGGAAACGAGCCTCTAATAGCGGCAGAGCCGAGAGCTGTCTGCAGCCTCGCTTCAAGGGGGAGTCAAATCCCGTCGGCAAACGAACGGAAAAGCAAAACCGCGAATACGAGAGGGAGAGAGAGAAAGTAAAGGCGAAAGAGAGAAGGATTAAGGGTGGGAAATGGGATATGCCCGAAGCTCCTTTGTAACGATGAGCAACAAGCGAACTGTTTCACTGGGGCAAGGTCATCGTTAAAAACATGTAAGAAGGAGTCTACGAAATATCGTCATAAGTTTCCGACTAAAAGTTCAAGAATAATAGCGAAATATTAAATCTTGAATTTCTACTTAATTTGAAAATTTTTGTTTTTTATCTTATGATTTTTTTTAATATCCAGACTTCTGTTTGCGGAAAAGTTTAAATATTTTACACAAAAATTATCGCATAATTTGTGTCATCAATTGTTTATTGAAAATTTATCATCAACTTTGGTCTGGCGTTGAAAAAAGTTCTTCCTATTTTCATTAGAAAAAAAATCCTAATTACATTCTTCCTTAGCTTCGACTTAAAATTTTTGTAATGTTATGAAGATTCTTAAAGATTTTTGTAGAGTGAAAAATGAAATTTAAATTGTCTCACTTGAGATTGGAAAAAATAAGCCATTGTTTGAAATCATTTCTACTAAATTCGTTGCCAATAATTGTCGAATTTAAAAAATAGTAATTATCATAGAACTGTGCTATATTAAATAACATATGGGATCACTTAATTTGAATTTTTTTTCTTTTTATTGTATGATTTTTTTTTATATTATGACGTCTCGCTGATCTTTGTTTTGCGCAAGAGTTTAAATCTTCTACATAAAAATTACCACATAATTTATCATCGATTATTTATTGAAAATTTATCATCAGCTTTGGTCTGTAGTTGAAAAAAGTTCTTCTAATTTTCATTACAAAAAAATCCTGATTACATTCTTCCTCAGCTTGGGCTCAAATTTTTTAAATTGCGATGAAGATTCTTCAAAGTTTTTGTAGAGTTAAAAATTAAATTTAACTTGTTTTTTATTTGAGATTGGAAAAAATAACCCACTATTTGAAATAATTTTTATCAAATTGGTTATCAATAATTGTCGAATATAAAAAATAGGAATTATCATAGAACTGTGCTATTTTAAATAACAATATGGGATCACTTAATTTGAACGTTTTTATTTTTATTGTATGATTTTTTTTTAATATTATGACGTCTGTTTTCGCTGATCTTTGTTTTGCGCAAGAGTTTAAATATTCTACACAAAAATTACCACATAATTCGTGTCATCAATTGTTTATTGAAAATTTATCAACAGCTCCGGTCTGTAGTTGAAAAAAATTCTTCCAATTTTCATTAGAAAAAAATCCTAATTACAATCTTCCTTAGCTTTGGCTTAAATTTTTTTTTATTGCTATGAAGATTCTTGAAAAAATTTTGTAGAGTCAAAAATTAAATTTAACTTGTTTAATTTGAGATTGGAAAAAATAATCCATTATTTTAAGTCATTTCTATAAAATTGCTTGCCAATAATTGTCGAATATAAAAAATAGTAGTTATCATAGAACTGTGCTATATTAAATAACAATGTGGGATCACTTTATTTGAAAATTTGTTTTTTATTGTATGATTTGAATTAGCACATAATTTATCATGAATTATCTATTGAAAATTTATCATCAGCTTTGGTCTGTAGTTGAAAAAAATTCTTCCAATTTTCATTAGAAAAAAATTCTAATTACATTCTTCCTTAGCTTAGGCTTAAATTTTTTTAAATTGCCATGAAGAGTCTTCAAGGATTTTTGTATAGTCAAAAATTAAATGTATCTTCTTGTTGTTTAATTTGAGATTGGAAAAAATAATCCATTATTTTAAGTCATTTCTATAAAAATGATTGCCAATAATTGTCAAATATAAAATATAGTTTTTATTATAGAACTGTGCTATTTTAAATAACAATATGGGATCATTTTATTTGAACGTTATTGTTTTTTTATTATATAATTTTTTGTTTATATTACGACGTCTGTTTTCCTCTACGAATAAGTGAAAATCCACGTGTACGCACACAGATATGTGTGTAATTGCAAAGCTACAGGGTTCTCGTCACGGCTAATCACGTTCCGAAGGTGCACGTGCGCTTTATTTCCCCGTGTACTTTTCCTTGTATATATTACGCTTCGGTCTGGCGAAACTTCGTTAACTCTCGAGGGACCGGCTGGTGTCGCGGTAAAATCACAAATTAGAGAAAGATAGAGAAAGTGAGAAACTAGTTGAATTTACACGTTGAATCCTCCTGATTACAGGATCGCTCAGGCGTGACATCGGCTTTAAAGGAGAGAAAATAAGAACGCTAAAGAAAAAAAGTTGCCCATACATTTTCTGGACATTTCCTCGAAATTTTTTCAATGGGCTTGAAACTTTGCAGGATGGATATATATTTCTAAAATACATATCATCCATAGCCAAGTTGGTTAAATAATTATTAACAATTTTTTATCGCCGCAGCACTTCTAAATCCTTTTCGAACATTGAAGGGGATACTTTGAAGCAGAATATTTTGTTAACTCCACAAATTGTTTGTTTTCTGAACATTCGATATGAGGCATTAATATTTTTGTATTTAAAAATTATTTTATAATATTTAAATATCTCGCGAAAAATTCCAAAACTTTCACAAAAAATTGTTCAAACAGAGAGGAGAAAAAAATTGCAAAATTCCCCATTTGCTTGCATTCGCATTCACAATCCACCCTTTCATATTCCGACAAATTGATAAGGGCGAGGGTGAAATATAGAACGATGACATCCAGGAAATTTATATATATGTGAAAAAGAGGATGAGAGAACCCTTAATGAAATAAAACGGTATACTAATCTCGCTCTCGCTTTCCGCATTTCGATTTCCCACACCGTAATCCCGTTATACAAAGTTCTCGTGGAAAATCAAATTTTCTCGAAGGTATATAAATCGGGCAAATGTGAAAGAGGATGCTATACGGTACGATGAGTTTAAGGGTTGACCGCGATTTTTTTTTTCAATTTAGTCGCGAAGAATCGCGATTTTCAATTCAATTTAAATTTTTTTCAATTTAATCGTGTATGTATTACCTATCTAACCCATTTTCTACCTATCTAACCCTTTTGCTATGAATCACATCGAAAATGATTTTTTATTAAACATAATATCTCATTTTTATATCTTTTAATGCAGTATTTTCAACTCTTGGGGATACTTTTTATCAAAAAAATATATTGACAATTATTATTCAAGTTGGCGTCCCGTGGATTTTAAAATGACGAGGTTTAGTATTTTTGGCAATCATTTATTTTCCTTCAATTTCTTGTAGGAAAGAATCTCTTTGGGGGATGATTGAAAGTTTGATGGAAAGCTGTTAAAACATGTTCTTTTTGAAGAATAATTCATGTAGAATTCGTGTAGATCATGTAGATTCATGTAGATTCATGTAGAATTCATTCATTCATGTAGAATAATTGTGAATACAATTTTTTAATTTTTAATTTAAAAAGTTTTCAACAAAAAACATTTTTAATTTTATAAAGCAAAAATAAAACTATATTGTTTAATTACTTAATTAATTAATTAATAAGAAACAAAATTGAAGAAAAATGAACATCATCTAAAAATTTCAGAATATACCAGACACGTTGACTCTTCCTTTTAAGGATGTATTGCCTATAATACAGTCCCAGCCAAAAATTGTATCTGATTGAAATTTCCGTACTTTGTGATAGAATAAAAATCTAAAAAAATTCAGCAACATTTGGCATGCCATAAACAACAATTATCAATAATAATATTGCCCAAACCTTACTAATACATTGTTTAAACAAATCATTTTTCAACGATTTTTCCATAAGTTCTTTTTTTCTCGAACAAATCGAATGCGTTGATTTTTCTGAACACACATGAATTTTTTCAGAATTTTCTTTATTTTGAAATATTATGAAAAACATTCTGAAATACAAACAAAAAACTGCCAATTTTGTATATGTTTTTGCATACAGGTTTATCATCAGCTTTCAAAAGTTTTAAAGACACTGGGTCAAAAAATACATAAATACAGCCATTCTTAAAATTTCAAAACGGGAATTTCAAAATAGAGAGGAAATTAAAAAAAAATTCATATGCCTTCAGAAAAATAAACGCATTCGATTTGTTCAAGAAAAAAAATAACATACCGAAAAATTGTTAAATAATTATTTGTTTAAACAATTTGTTAATAACTTTTGGGCAATATTATTATTGATAATTGTTGTTTATGGCATGCCAAATGTTGCTTAATTTTTTCAGATTTTTATTGTATCACGAGGTACGGAAATGTAATCAGATAAAATTTTTGGCTGGGACGGTAGGGGCAAAGACTCCTTAATCTCACAATAAATCGAAATAACGATAATCGTTGGTCGCCATAAATTCGGCATACGTGGGTTTGTAGTAATTATGTTAATCGCTTAATTTGGACATTGGAACCCGAAATATCTCGAAAAAAAAATCATTAACGCGTATAACGAATTTAAATGAGACGCGCGCAACATTCAGCGCCCTCTCTCGTCGCTAGAGACCTCTAGCGGCGATTTCAAGGGAGTGGCGCGAGCCTGCGGATATGAGTATGACTAATAAACTTATTGTTGTGTTTTGTTTTGACGTCGCTATTCTTGCTGACAGCCCGGCAAACCGTCAAAATCTCTTTGTTCCGCACATGCCAAATAAAGTATCGTTGACAATTCATCGATTCACGATATCATCGAAAATAAAAAATAAATCGTCAAATGTTTTGCTCAACAAATTGAAGTGCGTTCTAAAGTTCGGCGTAAAATCCTGTGATAAAATAAAAGCTGCGACGATGAATTACGGAGGACCGAGATTGTACACGATCGTGAATGTGCAGAATATCAGTCGCGATATGACGAACGAGCGCATACGCGAAATATTCGGTAAATACGGGGGAATATCGAGTTTGAAGGTTATGAACGAGAACGAGGAAGCATGGCCTCGTTTCGCTTACGTCGCATTTGAGGATTCCGATGCAGCGGACGAGGCAGTTATCGAGCTCAATGGCCAAATTTTCGACGACGACAGGATCCGCGTACGAAGAACGATCAAGAAGGAATCTGGTACGTCAAAACCAAGCTGGTCAAGAGAATACGTGGCCAAGGATCAGAGCGTTGGGGATTCTTCTGCATCTTCCTCCTCGAACAGATTAAAACGATGCCGCAATGAATTCAGTATTTTTGTGAAAAATTTGGATTGCTCTGTGAGCAGTATTCAATTGAGCGAAGCTTTTGCACCTTACGGCCATGTAATGTGGCCGAAAGTAATTTCCGACAGTGGCGGCATCAGCAAAGGTTACGGTTTCGTTACGTTCGGAACAGAGGAGGAGGCGAAAAAAGCAATTGCCGGAATGAACGGTCGTCTCATCGGTCCAAAAATCGTCGCCGTTGAGATGTCATATGGCAGAGACCAAAATAACCATCGTTTTTCGCCCTGGTCAACGTCTCGTTATCCTAAAGCAGTGCCGTGGCGAATTCCCAGGGATTATCCAAGGAGACACAACCGAATTAATGAATCTTGGGCAACAAGGGCAAAACGAAGACGGAATGAAGACAGAACTCCTGGATTTAAGCAACCAAGCATCCTAGAAATTTTTGGACCCAGACCATCGAGTCCCAAAGAAGAGGGTGAAATATCAGATCCGCTCCAATCGGATTAGCTAAAAAGCATTCATCGGTGATAATAGAGTTTGCAGCACTGGAAATCAACGAAAATACGTTTCTTTGTTTACTTTCATTATCCTTATGATTTTTTTTTATTCTAGAAGCCTTGGGTCCTTAATGGGAACTTTCAAAATCGTTTGAATGATTTTTCACTGAAAATGCATCTGTAGAATAGATGAATTTCACAAACCGAACCATTTTAGCTTCCGACGATGCAAAATTCAGCTCATGTTCATTGAGTACATTTATCCATTGTAAAAACGAAAAAATTGTACTTCAAATGAAAACCTGAGATTTTTTAGGAATTTGAAACAGCTGCAAATTTCTTTGTGGCTTTTTTTAAAATTTGAACTCAATTTTTGTATGTTAATTCATTATTGTGCCATTTTCTACTTTAAGAAAAAACGAATCCAAAGACTCATTCACATAAATGCAAAAAAATGACTAAGCGCCACTGAGGCGATGTAATTCATATACGTGAATATAATTTTGGTTTGCCTATTTTTAACGAAATGATTTATTTTCGTGATTTTAAAAGTATCAACATTATTACATAATTATCGTTGCTTATATGACACAAAAGTTTTCAGAAACACAGACAGTCTATGATGCAGTCCGCAATGCAAAATTCATAAACATATGGCAGAACTAGTTTTTCCACTATTCAAGATCTAAACAATGCGTCAAATATTGCTGCGGTATAAGTGCAGTTCAAATGTCTTGTTCGTTTTAATTTATCTTTGCAATTTTAAAAAGAAGAAGAATTCTTTCGATTTCGTCCTTAAGAATGAAGAATGTGTTGAAAAAATAAAAATTTTAATCCACAGTTGTTTGTTATAAGGAAAAATTGACTGCCAAACCTTTGTGCCTAAAGGGAAGGTCAATGTGATTAACAAAGTAAGAGACAAGTTCGCGTATGTATTAAGATGAATCAAATATATTCTATAAAATGTTTCATATATATATTATATAAAATTTTATATCAAGAGACAATAAAAAATATTGTTATTACAAGATTGTGCCTAATGCTCGAAGATATGTTATGGAAAAAGGGTTCCAATAAAACAGATATATTGAAGAGGAGTAAATATTATTTTTATTTAAAATCTACAATTCTTGAACATTAACGAGAAAGACATGTTCGAAAATTAGTCGGTAAAACAGACCTTTTACATTCATGATAACTTCTAAGTAATTTTAATTTGTCATTTTCTTAATACTAATATAATATACAATTCTTTAAAAAATCTGATGAACGTAATGAAGATAAAAAGGAGGTCAGATCAATCGAAAAATTAAAATTAATAAACCAAAAGGGAAATTTTCTATCTCTCTCTCGTTGCTAGAAACCTCTAGCGGCGATTTACGATCCTCTGCGTCGATTCTCTTGTGAGAGAGCGGCAGAGTTCTGAATTCCTCAAAACAGCGGGCGAACAGGTAGGGAAAAACTTGTTGCGCTTTATTTTTGGCGTCGTCAATCGTCATTACTCATTCTTGCCGGCGGCCCGATAAACTGACAGTATCTCTTTGTTTTGCACGTGCGAAATGAAATATCATTGAGAATTCGTCGATTCACGATGTAATAGAAAAAAAATCGTCGAAAGTTTTGCTCGGCAAATTGAAGTGCGTCTTAAAGTGCAACGTAAAATCCTGCGAGAAATAAAAGCTACGACGATGAATTACGGAGGACCGAGATTGTACACGATCGTGAACGTTCAGAATATCAGTCGCGATATGACGAACGATCGAATACGCGAAATATTCGCTAAATACGGGGAAATATCGAGTTTGAAGGTTATGAACGAGAACGAAGCTGCATGGCGTCGTTTCGCTTACGTCGCATTTGAGGATTCCGATGCTGCGGACGAGGCAGTTATCGAGCTCAATGGCCAAATGTTCGACGACGACAGGATCCGCGTACGAAGAACGATCAAGAAAGAACCTGGTACGTCAAAACCCAGCTGGTCAAGAGAATACGTGGCAAAGGATCAGAGCGTTGGAGATTCTTCGGCATCTGCGTCCTTGGACGGATTTGCAAAAAATTTGGAACCTGGTACATCAAATGCACTGAATTGTCAGTGGTCAAACCAAAACCGGTTGCAGTTTAGGGCATTGAATCTCTCGAGCTCTGGGGGTTCTTCGGCATCTTGGTCCTTGAACGGATTCCGACGACGTCATAATGATTTCAGCGTTTTTGTTAAAAATTTGGATCGCTCTTTGAGCAGAATTCAATTGAGCGATGCTTTTGCTCCTTACGGCAGAGTAATATGGGCGAAAATAATTTTGGGCCCTGATGGCCTCAGCAAAGGTTACGGTTTCGTTACATACGGAACAGAGGAAGAAGCTAAAAAAGCCATTGGCGGAATGAACGGTCGACTTCTGGGTCCAAAAATCATCGGTGTCGAGATGTCACGTGGCACAGACCAAAATACCCATCGTTTTCCGCCGCAGCCAACTTATGGAGTTAACAAGGAGAAACAACCATTTCAGAATGATCCTTTACTAGGGACATTAGACAGGAGAAACAACCGAAGTGCTACATCTTGGACAAGCAGACTTAACGAAGACAGAGATTCCTTTGAATTTGAAGAACAAGCAGACTCAGAAGTTTTTGGTTGCGATTGGGCAGACTTCGTATAAGAGGGTGTACCAAAAGTATCAGATCCGCATCAATAATGAAGTTTGCGAAACTTGAACTCAACAAGAATCAGTTTTTTTTTGTTTATTTTCAGTATTCTTCATGATTTTTTTTTTTATTCTAGGACTCAGGGTCCTTAATGAATGTTTTCAAAATCGTTTGAATGATTTTGCACCAAGACACATCCTTTGGAAAGACGAATTTCACAAACCGAACAATTTTAGGTTCCGCCATGCAAAATTTATGTCATTTTCATTGAGTACACGTATTCATTGTGAAGAGGAAAAAAATTATATTTTACAGTTTCAAATGAAAACTCGAGATTTTGTAACAATCTAAACAAGCAGCAAATTTCTTTGTGGCGTTTTTTTTTTTAATCTGTACTCAATTTTTGTATGTAAATTCATTATTGGACATTTTTCTACATTGAGGAGATACGAATCCAAAGACACATTCGCACGAATGCAAAAAAAAATTACAATGAGCGCCACTGAGGCGACGGCATAATACGGTAATATAATTTTTGTTTGCCCATTTTTAACAGTGATTTATTTTTGTTATCTCAAAGGTATCGATATTATCAAGTATAATTATCGTTGCTTAAAAAGGAAAAACTCGTTTTTCCATTATTCAAAAGCTAAACGATGCGTTAAATATTGCTGAGTGCCTTGTTCAAGTGTCTTGTTCTTTTTAATTTTGAAACAAAGAAGCATTCGTTCATTTTAGTTTTTAAGAATTAAGAATGTGTTGAGAAAATTGAAATTTTAATAATTCGCAGTTATTATAAAGAAAAATGTCTGCCAAAACTTTGTGCCAAAAGCGACGGTCAATGTGATTAACAAAGTGAGAGAAAAGTTCGCGTATTTATTAAGATGAATCAAATATATTCCATAAAATTTCTTAAATATATATTATATAAAATTATGCCACGCGACAATAAGAAATATTATTATTACAAGATTGTGCCTAATGCTCAAAGATATATTGTGTGGAAAAAGGGGTTTCAATAAAACAGATGTATTGAATAGGAGTAAATATTTTTTTTATTCAAAATCTACGCGATTACATTTATCGACATACTGAATTCGTATCTATTACACACACCTAACGCAGGGGCAGGTGAACGATTACTCTTTTTTTTTTTTAATATTAATAATAGGCTCCAAGGCAGACTATATTATCCGAATGGCGTTGAAATCTCGTTTACATATGAATTTTCCCTTATCGTCGTATAAATTTCGAATTAAATTAAAAAATTCATTCTTTATCATGGAACGATTCAACGTCACTCAGAGATCCTTCGCTTCAGGTAAAGAGCTCGGCGAAAAAGAGAATTCTCGCATTCTCTGGAATAATTTTTCGTTTTTTCATCTTTAGAAGTAAATTTTTTTTTCGCGGTAGATCATTTTTCGCAGAGCTCTATCCAGCGCACTTAATAATTTCTAAGTAATTTTAATTTGTCATTCTCTTAATACTAATAATATACAATAAAAAAAAAATCTGATTAATGTAAGGAAGATATAAAGGGGGGTCAGATCAATCGAAAAATTAAAATTAATAAACCAAAACAGAGATAAAAAGAAAAGGGCTCATGATTTTTCTCGACGACTCAACATCTTTGAATATTTAAATGTTTATATTTATATATTTATATATCTTTATGTTATTTTATTTTATTTCGTATCATGGTTTTCGTATAGATGGTGCTGCTTTATTGGGTATCCTCTTTTTCACTTCTCGTCACGCAACACGTGATAAACTTGTCCGGTTAAAACTTCTTTTCTTTTTTTACTTTCTCATGACTTCGTGAGAAATTTTGAATTCGATTACAATCGAATTCGAGACTCCAATCAAGTTAACACCGCAATATATAAATATATATATATGTGTGTGTATGTATGTTCGTGAGTGTCCGTATGTGTAATATATATTTATATATTTACTTAAGATTTTCAAGACGTTAGAATTAAGGTGTCATGTGAACGAAGTATCATCTCGATAGAATGCCAATTATGACAATACGGGAATCGGACTACTTGGACGCCAGAAACATGATCAGCCTGTAACAAAAAAAAATGTGTTTGCACAAAAGAAATAATAATTGGGGTCATTCTTGAAAAAATTTAATTGCAAATATCTCGACTTTTTTTGCATTCTTACAATTGACAAAATTGCCTGCTTGAAAAAAACAGTTTCATCATTTAAAAAAAAAACGAAAAAGTAACGTACAAGTTTTAATTCGCACGATTATTTGTTCAGGCCGTAATTAAGAATTTGAAAAATTGTCGATGTTCAAGTGAATAATTTTTGTATTTAAAACTATAAAACTGTTTATACACCATTCATCTCTCGAAGGGACAAAACAAAAATTAATTTTTTATTTTCATTGTTTGAATAATTTATAGAAGGCGCCAAAGTCGCAAATGTCTTCTCCCATGGTCAACAGTTAATCTCAGGATTGGCAAGTCTTGAAAAAAAAAGCATTTTAAAAAGGAAGGTTACACAACAATTAACCACCGTTAATGAAAAATCGATTTAAAAAGAAATGGCGGATGTTTGAAATAAATTGCGAAAAATTCAATGGTTCATTTTCATTTCAAACATGTCCCATGTTTTTTTTAATCGATTTTTCATTAACGGTGGTAAATTGTTATGTAAGAAACCTTCTTCTTCAAAAAGCTTTTTTATTTTTGTGTTTCAGACCTGCCAATCCTGAGATTAACTGTCTGCCATGGGACAAGACGTTTCCGATTTTTGCGCCTTCAATAAATCATTCAAAGAATCAAAATAAAGAATATTTTTTTGTATTTTCGAAGGATTAAACAATGGTATAAAACAGTTTCATAACCATATCTGATAAAGGACCTGAGAAAAAAATCTTATAAATTGGCTTTTTTTGTTGGCCTTAATAATTGGACTGAAAATTCGTCCATCGAATGTTTTTAGAATTTATTATAAAAATTGCAATTTACTGACCGGAAACTAATTGCTTTCGCTGCCAAAAGTCTATTGCACTCGGCGGTGTCGGGCAACGGTAGAGGTAAATACGAGCTCTCGTTTTCCTGCTCGGTAAAGTCGAATCTGTGAATCCGCGGCTGGACCTTCATGTCGCCGAACGGGCCCTTCAGTATCAAGTAATGAAGGGGCAGCGGATAGGTGGTTTTCGTTTTGAGTATGAGCTGTGGATCAGTAAAACGTTAAATCATGGATTGATCGATTGATAAATTGGATTAGCGAAATTAAAAAAAAAAAAAAATCAAAAGCTTTACTTGATAAGTCATATCGCGCTCGGAACTCTGCGTAGGATCACGCTGACTATTGTTGATCCGTGCTTTAACGACCCATTGATTATTGAACGCGGTGAATCGCGATGTCTCGTAAAATATCTTGTGGACAAACTCGTCAGTCCGATAAGGCTTCATCTGAAGATCTACAATCATAGTAAAGTGAAAAAAAAAATTTCGACAAAACGTACACTAAGAATTATAAATTTAGAGGGGTGAAAAGGAAATATGATCCTCGAAAGCGTATCCTGCTTAAAAGTCTCCTGTGAAAAAATATTTTAGAAAAAAATCCCGAGATAATTTCGTATGCAAAAATGACAATGAATTTGGATTGAAAATTCTTTATATTAATTTACTGATCAACAGGGATCAATGAATCAACATGTGAAGCTAAAATCCAAACCTGAAAATTTAAACCCCATCTCAAAAAAAAATCAGTGGTACACAAATGAACCCATTTGTATGGAATTCCCTTGAATTTCTTCTTTTCTTTCGTCCTTTCTTCAAAGTAAGAATACAGATGTTGGGGAATATTATTGGGAGGAACATTATTTGAGATATTTTGTAGGAAGAACCTTCTGAAGGTCTACCATTTGAGCGAGAATTTGAATAAATTTCTTAATTGCAATTTCAGATGAATGGCCATTGCAGAGGTGAATTTTTTTTTGTTTTTTTTTTTTGAATTTTTCCTCTTGCGATCATCAATGACCCACCTTAGTTTAAATGCGAGAGTATGAAAGATTTAGGGGGATCAAGGGATTTCAGAGAGGGATTCGATACTTGATCGCGGTTTGTTTGTACAGACCGTTGAACGTTATCTTTTCGTATGACAAAAGATCGAATACGTTGTCGTAAAGTCTGCGCTCCTCCAGTGTTCGAGCGTCAATGTCACGAAGTGCTTCCATAACATCTGCACCGGTGCGATGTGGATGAACACAGTGAGCCTCGTGCTCGGGACCCTCGTGATTTGGTCCTCGCCATGGACATCCGATTCGGCTGTATTTGCAGCTCGATATTCTGAACAAGCAAAAACAAAAGGCGTGAGCTTGTTAATTTCAATTATTTTTTTTTCTACAATTATTTAATTGGAGAAAATCACTGTATCAGCTCGATTTTGAATTTTTTTAAGGAATGATCAGATTCTCTATTTTTTACTATACAATTTAATGATTTAATGATAAAGACAAAAGCTTGAGCTTGTTATTTTTAATGAATTTTTTTCTATAATTATTTAGTTGGAGAGAATCTCTATAGATCAGCTCGATTTTGAATTTTTTTAAGGAATAATCAGAGTTCTTATTTTTTACTATACAATTTAATGATTTAATGATAAAGGCAAAAAGCGTGAGCTTGTTATTTTGAATGATTTTGTTTTCTACAATTATTTAAGTGAAGAGAATTACTAAATCAGCTCAATTTTGATTTTTTTAAAGGAATAATCAGAGTCCCTATTTTTTACTATACAATTTAATGATTTAATGATAAAGACAAAAGCTTGAGCTTGTTATTTTGAATAATTTTTTTTCTACAATTATTTAATTGGAGAGAATCACTAAATCAGCCCGATTTTGAATTTTTACAAGGAATTATCAGAATCCTTATTTTTTATTATACAATTTAATGATTTAATGATTCTTTCTATTCCATTAATTAAATACAGGATTTCTAAGCGCTTCCCTGACTCAATCATCATTCATTCATTAATGATTGATTCATCATTCGGAATCAATCATTTTTCATCAATGAAAATTCGTTATTAAAATAGTGAAAACAAAACTAGTTTAATTTTTTCATTGGAGTACACTTTATCACTAATTTGCATGCATCTGTTTTTTTCGCAAATTATGATATTCCAAATAATAATAATAATAATAATAATAATAATAATAATAATAATAATAATAATACCTATTTTAGATGTCGAGAAACTTAAAAATTTCTAATAATATTTCAGGTGTTGCACTAATTTTTCATGAGGAATTTTGCATCGTTGCGGTGCAACGAAAATCAATATTTTTATTTCACTCAACATCCAAAGTCTTCAATAAAAACCCCAAAATACGTTTCAACGATATTTCAATTTGTAAAATGTCTTGAGAATGAATTTTAACAAAAAGTAAACTATTTCCGTTGCATTCAAACGATGCAAACATATAATTTTTCGTCACTTTTCAGGGTATTAGATGCCCTGTAATTAATCATTCAAGAATAAATTACATTTGGATGAATAATTATTTCCCTGGGAACTAAAAATGACCACAGTGTTCAAATTTGCAATTTGCACTATTTTTTGAAATAATTATTCTTCTCTACTTGCAAACATTGTCATATACTTGTTTATACTTGTTCATCACTTTTGTGAAAGTTGATGAAATGAAAGTCCGCAAAATTTCCAAATAATTTCAGCGATTTTTTCTCAATCGATTTTCTTAATTTTTTTAATAAAAAAAAAAAGCATTTAAACCATTTTTTTTTACCTCTCTTCGCACATTGTGTCCTCGTGACGTTCCAGGGAATTTCGAGGAAATTCCTTGGCGCAAAATTGACATTCGGCTGGTAGCTCGGAAACGGCTTTCTCGACAGCCAGATTCCTCGATGCCGAGGTCTTGCTTATCTCGATTCGACAGTTTGGGCATGTTGCTTGCTCGTCGCGCAATCTCGCGTCGGCCAGAACGTGAGTGAAGCAACCGGCGCACATCAAGTGCCCGTTGGTACACTGTGAACACCCATTTGTGGATAATTTTTTCAAACGTTTTTTTCTTTCATCAACAATAATAACAATTATTGAAACGAGCTTAATGAATTTTTTTTTTTCTTTTATCAAATATTTTGGACTTTATCACTTTTTTTTATCAGATCAAAAGCATTATTTTTTTCGCTATATCGTTGCCCATCTCTCCAATCATGAAATAAATTATAATAGTTATACATATAATATTACCATGATTCGATGATTTTTTTTTTTTATTATCTGAAACACAAAATCGTATGGGGACAATTAATACAATTGTGCAATAACAAACGTCACGATCGATCGTATCTATTATTATTTTTCTTTCTTTTTTTAGACCAAATGAGGGGACAAATTTTTTCGAGGCTGGGATGTGAATATTGTGGTACAAGGGTGGAGGTCAAGGGGGGGGGGGGAGACGTACACAGTCAAGGGTAGATTTAAAAGATCTCGTTACCTTCAATCTCGTTTATTTGATCGAAAATGTTTGCATATGTGTAAATTTTTATTTTTTTTTCGTTCCGTGATTTTTCTTTTTCGTTCACGTATTTTTGTCTCTCTTTTTTTACATTTTATACAGATTTCATAATTCCTCCATCGCTGGAACTTCACTTTCTCTCTCACTCTCTCGCACTCCTCACGCCCCGACAAACATTGATTTTTCGTTTATCGATTTAAATTCGCCACATTGAAACATAATTAATTTTTTTTTCCTTCTCGTTTTTTCTTTCGCTTCCTCATAGAGGAAGCTTTTTGATGCACCACTTTTTGTCTTAAATTAAGTAGCAAACACAATTTTATATTCTCGTTACAACGGATAAACGCATTACAAATAGGGATTTAACTGTTTGGGCGTTGTTTCATATATTTTTGTTTCTTTTTTTCTTGCGCATACAAAAAACTGTCTTCAATGATTTTTCTTTCGATTAAAATATATATATTTTTTTCTACATTTACGAAATGACGATGAGGGGGAGGGAACGAAAAAATTTATTACGTACTGTCTATATGAGAATGAGATGAAATATTTTGTGCGTTGCATGACGAACACCTAAATGGAAAAAAAAATCAAGGAAGTTATTGTGATCATTTTTGTTTTTTTTTCGATTCGCATAATCGTACACTCGAGCTTCTATATTTTTTTTTACCGTGTCTACAAACTTTGATTTAAATTATATTTACAGAAAAACTTTTTGGAACTCGGTCGCACGAACCAGAACTATCCTGAAAACGTGAGTAATCACACATTAAATTTGCAATATAATAATATATCATTATTATATGTAGAGCATATATTATTGTAAATATATTAATATATTTCCTATGGGGTTTTTATTGGTTGAAAAAATAATAATTATTCGCTCAAAATTGCCACTTACGAAGCACCAAAACACAATTTTATTTCTTTCAATTCGACACAACGAGTATTCGTCTCTGGAACGATTGAAAAAATTAAAAAAAATAAATAAAGGAACCAATTACTCGACATCGACACACATTGATCACGGTTTTGCAAATGCAACACACTTCGTGTCTTTGATCAATTGGATGTTATTTTCCTTCCTTTTTAGAGTCATGCAATCATACCTACCTTGGGCGAAACATGGCTCCGTGTTTACCTATGAAAAAAAAACGTTTAGGGGGGGGAAATTAAATATTTTGAAAGTCATAAATTGAAAAAAAAAAAATTATTCTTCCATGGATACTTGTTTGATGCATTAATAAAATTTAACGGCATCTCTGAAGCATTTTTGGACTGCGAGAATATCATTTTTATCAATTGGTTATGTATAAACAAAAAAAAATGATTTTATAATTCGAAGGTGCATTTTTTGGTGTATATTTTTGTTTTGAAAATTTGAAATCGGGGTATTTTTGTGGTCACAAGACTGAAAGATAAGGGAACTCAGGATAGAAAGTTATCACAAAGAAGAGATGGGCCCGAGAAAATTTTAAGGGGCGAAGAAAGTGGGAAAGACGGTTGAGGGGAAAACGTGAGTGACCATAAATAGATTCTATCAATAGACCATGTGGAACTTAGACAAGGGCAGAGAAAGTGTACACGAGGCGATCGGTTGGTTCCCCAACTTACTTGGCAAGGAAGGGAGAGTCGAGGAGAAGGAAAAGGAAGGGAGGGGAGGGACAGTATAAAGGCCAAATATTTCAAAACTGTTGGGAGTTTGGAGCGGGTTTTATTATCACTGAAATACAAAATGGAAGATTGAAGCTGTCAGGACAGAAACAGCTGTTTGCTTTGAATGATAAAAAAGCTTAAATATTATCGTTGGGATATTTATTTTGTAATTTCACAGTGAAAGTTACCATTTTAAAATTAGCATTCTGCATTTTTCATTGTTCATTATTTGCTCAAAGTCTCTTGTCGGTAAAAGCTGTATGTTATGACGTTTTAGTAAAAGTTAAAATTTGTACGATTCAAAACATATTTCATTATTCCGTCAAAGCCACCAATTTTTCAGTGGTAACACAGTTTTTCTTCTTTTGGCAACCATCTACTTTGATCTTGACATCTTGTATCAGTTAATCATCAATATCCCATTGAAAAATGTTCTATTATTTTTAGCTATGACGTTTAAAAATTTAAATTACCATTTTACCATAAAACTCGCAATTATTTTTCTATTTTAACGACGGTATATTTTAACAACATTATTAAAAAATTTCCGCATGTAGACAAATACTTTGAGACGATACACCTACATATATGTATATATTAGACATGTGATCGTACAGTGGAAAGTTTTTCGTGGACAAAGAGAGGGCACGACGAGGCCAAAGTACCGTGACGACGACGATTATACATATAGATATTAAATTTACGAATGACAGTGTCATTAGCACGGATCGATCTTTAAAATGCAATAATGTCAGAAGCAACGATTACTGACCTTCATCGTAAAAGTTCCTGCAAGAGAAACAAAAGAAAAAGCACTATTCTACTACGTCGTGGACGAAAAAAAAAATTCCTTCAATCATTTCAGAATATTTATTCTTCCCCTCATCTTTGGTTGAAAAAAAAACACATCTAATATAATAATTTTAATAATTATTATTATTTTCTCTTATTCACGAACGACCCTCGAGGATCGATCAAACGAAACAAAGGAACAAAAAATTTCTACGCATTCCTGGGAAGAAAAAAAAATCCTTTCGTTGCAATCGTTGATCGATGTCGCATTTTCCGGTCAATTGCGTCGTGAAAAATGGTCTTATAGTTACCGTGGGTTGAAACATTGATGGGAGAGGGGAGGGGGAGACGATTGCGATTGTCCGTGCTTAAACGAGGCGTAAAAAAGTCAATGGCGGGGGGAGGGGGGATTATAAAAGGTTTACCTGGTAAACAGCGGCCCTGGGCAGATCGAGGCAAACGGCACAGCATAGGATACCGCCCAGGCGATGTTCCAGCTTCTGTTCGTTCTTTCCATCGCCCTTTATCACTTTCCTTCGCTTCTTGTCGGGCTCGAGAAAGTCCTCGCTCTTCTCGATATCTTCGCGCAAAGCCGGAGCGCTCACGGTCGTCTCCGTTATCCCACTCGACGAGGCAGCCTCGTTACTCGGATCGGCCATTTTGATTGTTTTGATTTTTCCTCGCCCAGCGAGCAAGTAAGAGAGAGAGAGCGAGAGTGCGAGACAGTAGCAGGGTTCCTTTGTGTATGCGTTTTCTGTGTATTTATCTATATATATATATATATATATATATATAGATATACGTGGCCGCGAGGTAGCGCGTGGGCGCGCGCAGGCGCGTTACTGTCCTCCGCGGGCCAACACACTGTATATATATCTATATACAGTCGCGACTCCCGAGCGAGCCGCTAGATGGCAGCACCACCGCGTCGCGAATCTTTTCTCTCTCTCTTCTCGCTTCTCAGCTGTGCTGCTCCCCGAAAACACGACGCAGAGCCCGCGTGTCTATTCGACAACCAAACAAGTATCGCGATTGCAAAATATCCTTTTTTTATATATTTGCTCGTCACGAAACTTTGACGTCAGAGTTGAAGATTCGAAAATTATAAATAAAGCTCTACACGCGGAATTTATATGCCTGACTGTAGCACGTTTATTCTGACACAGTGAGAAAGAGACAGAGGCAAGAGAGAGAGAATGAAAACAGCTGTTACTGATGCGGAAGCACTGAAAACTCACAACGTACTAAAGTTAAAGAGACGCAGTAGTCACGCTTTGACCGACGAATCCTCCCCGTGTGGGCCTTCGAGAGGGTCTCTCTCATCCCCTCCACACCGACATTCGATGGTGTTTTTCCTCTCCCCCCCCCCCCCCCCCCTTCTTTGCCCGACGTCTCGTAGTCCCGGAAACCTGATTTCCAATTTTCCAATGCAGCGAGCGCGCATTCTTTCTTTCTTTCTTCGCGCGCCCATAGAATCATTATCGCTCTGCCAGAGGCTTTTTTTTTCTTTGAATGCTCAACTGAGTTATATGGTTGGATCCTTCGGATGCCATTGACCCAAAGAGGAACGAAATGGGCCCGCATATCCCCTCTTTTCGCAGCATAATTCATTGGGAAATTGTCATAGTAAATACGGTCAGATTATTATAAGGTAAACGACTCTGATATTTTAATGTCATTTTCTTTCTACGTCGTCACCATGAAATTGAGGGGAGTGGGGGAATCCGATGCGAACAGCTGGCAGCGATGTTTTCATTGAAGAAACGCGTCTCTCTTTTCTTTTCCCCTTTTTTCGTCTTGCCGATGACGTTTCGCCTTGTTATCATTATTCGCACGTAATGCATGCATCCGGGCTCAAATCGAAGACGCAAATGTGTTTTTTTTTCTTTCAGTTTTGCTTCCTCACGAATAAAATGTTTTTTTTTCAGTGACAATTTTTTTTTCTGATGGCAATACGTTTAATTTATTCGAAATCTTTGTATTCCCTTGAAATTTTACAATTGCGCAGTTGTCGAGCTCAAAACTTATTAAAGGGTTCTTTTTTTGGAAAATTTTGGGGAAGTTTGATAAAATATTTTTTTGTAATTCCGCATCTATGAAAATCATTTTTTTGCGTAAATTCTTTAAGCGACAACGGACAGTTATTACTAAATTTGGGAAATGTTGCTTAAGGGGTTCAGTTTTTTAAAAAATTTCAGGAACGCAGTAGCATTGATAATTTCACCGCTATCGAGCTCAAATTTTTAAAACAAATGCATTAAGTTGCGAAAACGTTGTTTTAATTTAAAAATAATCTGTTGAAGAGTGAATTAAAAAAAAAATCTTGAAGCGCTTGTTAACGTAACAGAGTTTGTAGAACGCATTATCATTGATAATTTCACCGGTATCGAGCTCCAATTTTTTAAACAAATGCATTAAGTTGCGAAGACGGTTGGTATTAAATTAATAAACAATCTGTTGAAGGGGTAATTAAAAAAAAATCTTACGCGCTTGTAAACGTATTAACAGACCTATTGTGCAGTTTCTCTATCCATCGAAAACTTTGAAAACTGAAAAACTCACATTTTTCAAGTGGAAATTCATTGTGCATTGTTGTTTTTTATATTGCTTCGGAATTTATCGATCCAGGCTTCCCACTCCATTTTTCTTTCATAAATATCCGCAAGATCGATTTTTTTAAGGCTCCGAGTGACCTGGCTACAAACATGAAGAGTCCTTAGAAAAAAAAAGAAATGTCGAGACAAAGAAAAACGTGTGCCAGTTCATTCGTGACTACTGCGCAGAAAACTTGACTTGCGATTAGATCTCTTAGTTGTTACTGGTATATTTATGCAAACGGGGTCGCCCATCGATCGGCCGAATTTGAAACAAAAAAAAAATTAAAATCCATAAATGTCGACTTGAACATTTTTCCAATGCTTGAAAAACATTCTACTGAACAAAAAAAAGAGCTTCTCAATTAAAAGAATGTTGAATTTTGATTAGAATATTTTGTCAACCAACAATATGCAACAAATTGCCCTTTTGCTCTATAATATTATCAATCTTTTTTTTCTTTTTTTTTTGCCATTTTCAAGATACTTTTATTTTCTGTTTGGACGTTTGTTCATATATTTTTCTTTTCTTGTGCATACAAAAATCTGTTTTCAATTATTTTCTTTCGATTAAAAAAAATATATATGTATAAAATTGAAATCCATAAACTTATTTGACCAATCCTTAAAAAAAAAAATTACCAAACGAAAAAAAAGCTTCCTAATGAAAAGAACTTTGACTCTGGTATTTTGTTTGTTTTTTCTTCATTTTATTAACATGATTCAAACGACGCATTATCGTCGGCATTCATCCTTACTCGCACGTTGCTTCAATCATACTTTGATCACAATTTTTTGTCAATCAACAATATGGCCGACTATAACAAATTGCCCTTTTGCTCTATAATATTATCAACCTTTTTTCTCGATAACTCTTCGCCATTTTTAAAATACTTTTATTGCAGCTGTACGTAGCCATCGATCGGCTATGACACTCATTCACACACACACACACATTTATACACAAGAGCATGTCAGACTGATGAAAAATGCATTGAACGTGAAAATGCAGTTTTCCTCTTTTTTTTCTTTCTTTTGTAGACGTTTCATTTTTTTTTGCACCTCAAGTGCAAATTAAGTACGGATTCGCTTTTTGTGTGTTTGTTTTTTTTTTTTTTAATAATGATTCTGAGAAATTATGTTAACAGGACATTATCGGTTTGATTCGATGATACAAGATTATTCGCTCGTAGGAAAAGAAAAGACTTTTTAATTATTTTTTTTCGGAAAAATTTCACAGACTTCGTGACAATATTAAATACTATTGAAACAGAGACAAACATAAACGTTTTTAAGCTATACTCAATAAAAATAGCTATATTTACTATAATGATTTGATATTGTAAAAAGTATTATTCACCAAGAGGAAAAATTTTATTTTCTTGTATTTTCCCCTGAATTTGTAATCATTTTTTCAAATGACTTGCGAATGGTTTATTTTCCATTCGCATGATCTCTGTTTCTAACTTGAGGGATTTTTTAAACAGTTTTTTTTCTCTAGAGAGAGGACGCTTTACAGAAAAAAAATTCAAAAATCTTTATGAGTAGCAAAATCGAATAATTACATGTTTTTTTTTTCTAATACAGGGTTCATTCGTATAAAGTTTGAAAGAATATTTGCAAATACTTTAGTAATCCTGACTCAGCATAACGCCAATCGTGAAAAAAAAATAATCATGAGATTAAGGGGTCATTCAATGATACTTGCAGACCTTAGATTCAACCTTTAGAGTGCGTATGGGCTATTTCAGACCCCAGCAATTTCTTAACTCGCGGAAAAATAAAAACTCGATACTTAAGCTGAAATTCGCTTCGTGGTTTTACTACAAGTTGAGAAAAAAAATTATCTTCAATAAACGACATATCGCGTAGCTATTTAAAAATTAAAAGACTTCTCGCCTAACTTTCAAAACCAAAAAAACGCCTCTAGAAAATTTGAAACTTTGTACTTTTGACAGTGTCTCCCAATTCATCCCTAAAGAGGATATTTTCGGATTTTCACTTTCGAATCTCTCCACAGTTTAATTCGCAATGCGATTAATTCTGTAAATCAGAGAAATCTATAAATTATGCTCTCAGTGTGCGGATAATCAAAAAGATTTACGCCAATCAAATTGACGTAATAAAAAAAAACAATCGACTTGAACGACGTCACTTGGAACTCTATTATTATGTTCTTGATTTTTTTTTTCAATTCTTTTATTAGGAAAATCATCTTACTTAACTTAATATTTATTTATTTACAAGTAACGCATTTTTTTCGTACTTCGCGTTTTTGTTTTAATCTATACACACGTGCGCATTGGACTCGATCTCTATTTTGAGGAGTCGATTTCCGTTCGACGGTCGTTCGAATTTTTTAGTTTGTCGTTAAATAATTTTGGCTCATCGGGATTTTTCTCAGATTCTGAAAAAATTGCCAAGATTTAATCTCGTTGCTCCTTTTGTTTACAGCAATTATAAAACGTGCTTCGATCACGTGAATTATTTTGTAATCCTTGAGAGAAAAATTCGTTGGAGCGCTTTTGAGACTTTTTTGAGATTTGTTTGTTTTTTCTTTTTTTTTTCTTTGTGCATTTAACCCGTATTCTCGTGCTCGCTCGGAACGTTAGTCGAAGTTTCGATATCGTGAGATCTTGAAGATGGTGGCTGGGAATGTGAGGATGCCTCGTCTTTGATTTTTTCAACTTCCTGTTGATTTTTCATTTCCGATATCGACGTTTGCATCGCCGTGGCTGAGCTCTTGAGCGAGTTATAGGATTGCTCCAATTGCTTAACCTTGCTGCTCATATTAATGTCTATAGTGTGAATCTCGTTCATCTGTGAAAAAAAACGTATTTTACTATTTCAAGAATTTATCATAGTCGCGATGCGATTCTTTACAATGGCCACTATGTTAATTTTTCTGGGTCACTATACTTGAGAAGAATATCGTTTTATTTTTTATTTATTTTATTTTATTACATTTTTTTTTGTATTCATTTATTTTCAATCATAACTTACATCTTGATGAATGAAAAAAATTGATCTTTAAGGATGTTGAGTCCCTATGAAATCTTTTAATGTTAATTGTTCAATAAATAGCTTCTTAATCGTCGTGAAATTTTTACACGACCTCCTGAATACTTCATGTAAAAACATATTCAATTTTCAGAATTCTATCATCATTACTTCAACCTCAAGGGTTAAAATGAAAAATAATGAGAAAATTCTGGAAATTTGGTATGTTTTCGTATGAAGTATTTAAAAGGTCGTGTAAAAATTTCACGGCGATTAGGAAGCTCGTTATTAAAATATTAACATTTTGTTAAGAACATTTTTTTAAACAAATAAAAAAATTATTTATCAATAAACTTCGTTTTGTTTCCGTTGCTTTCAATATAGTGTAGATATTAAAAAATTGAAAGACCAAAAAAAAATCTTATCGCAAAGTTATATCAGTTTCCATAAGACTACATTTAATTTAGTTTAATTTGTTAATGTTAATTGTTCGATAACGAGCTTCCTAATCGTCGTGAAATTTTTACACGACCTCTTAATCATTCATCCAAAAACATACAAAATTTTCAGAATTTTCTCATCATTTGCGACTTGGGACTCAACATCCTTAATTTTTTTTTATTGTTCTATATTTAAACTACTTAAACTATGATTATTTATGGTTCCCAAAATATCCGGAGCACTAATAAATCGATTCGCTTCAACTTTTAACTGAAGCTTCCTCATTCTATTACGCATCATCTGACTCTGCAGTTTTTTTAATCATTCCAATTTTCAATTATAAAAAATAAAGATCAATTTTTGATAATCAAGGGACAATTTTTTATTTACACGGTCGGCATTTTTCGAGAAATCAAAATTTTCAAAAATGGATGCGTCTAACGATGCGTTTTTTAATGTAGATTGAGAAGATATTTTTTATTTTTTATCAAGATTAAAAATTAAGGAGATAACGTGGAAACCTCTGGCACGATATTTTGAATCAGCTGTTCAATATTGGAAATTAGATCAATTTGGAAAAATTAGAAACAGAAAAAGGTCAATTTGACTTAAAATTTGCTACTTTTAGGTCCGGGTAGGCCTTTAAAAAATTTAATTAAATTGGACATTTTTTAATTACCTGATCGTTCAGTTTTTTGACAGTTGCGATTAGACTCGTCTGTTCACTCGCTTTGGCACAAACTTCCTGTAACGTCATCACCTTGACACTCGCATTTTGTGTCATATCCTGCAACTTTACCAACGTCGTCTGTAAACACAAAAAAAACAGTGAAAACCCCATAAAAATCTCGTTATCTTTGATTATTTAGAATCGTGCGGAAAAAAAAATTTGACATTGAATCGAGACTTTGGCTCGTCCATTTGAACTTACGTGGTCTTTGGCTTGATCCTCGGCGATCCATGTTATATTTCGCGTAAGGGTCTCATTTATGTGCGTTAAATTGCTCGCTAATTGTGATATAGCGTTGCTAAGTGCCTCGACTTTTATTCTCGATTCGTTCGTCGGCGATTGTGGTCTCGATGTAACGTTCGTGAGATCCAGCAACGAATGCTTGAAATTCGTGAAATTAAATGACAATACAAAATTAGTCAATTAGCCTAAAACTTGTTGATATTCTAATTTAATCTAATTTAACTTAATGCAAAATCTACAAACGGCTGATCCTCAAAAATCTTCTCGAATTTGATTCATGAATTTTTTCTATTCTATTTTATAAATATTTTTCCATCAGCCCTTATTTTTATTTTTTTTTTATGAGGGAAAGTAGCTTCAATTCCGAAAACTAAAAAAAAATCTGAAAAATCTCAAATTTTATAAAGAAAATTATAAGCAATTTTATTTTTCCTGCCGATTCCTCTTTTTCTGGTAACGTTGCAGAATAGTTAAATATAATTTGGAATTTTTTATTTCTTTGGAAAATATAAAAAATGACCTGTTGAAAAAATTTGTAAAAAATTATCAGAGCTTATTAACGTCGATAAAATCGTAGGTGACGTTATTAATTTATTTGGAGTCTGAAAAACCAAAATTGATAGTATTGGCACCTATATTTTTTTTTGAACAAACAATTTTGATTTTTTTCTTGATTTTATTGCGCCAAAAGTTCTTGATATGTTTTTACCTGCATGTCAGATATATTTTGCTGCACAGTTATCTGAACATCTTGAAGCTTCGCGTCGGTCTCTTTGAGCGTTTTGACCGTTGCATCGAGATCGCGTATTTGACTGCCAAACGAAGCGACGCTGTTTGACAGTTCTTTCATGCTTTCAGGAACGTTTGTTAATTCTGGCGCTGCCTTCAACGATTCCTGTACCTGATGAAGACCCTGTTGAATCCCCGATAACTGCAAAATATAAATACATTGCAGTTTTTATGAATAAAATATAAAATTAACTATAAATATATCAAATTTTATATAACTAAAATATCTTATTTCAGTTTTTCATAAAAATAGTATCTTAAATCCATTAAAAAAAACGTACCTGAACGGTAAAATTATTCAGCTGAACTTTCAGCTCCGACAATTGATTGAATATTGTAGTTTGATTGTTCTGCAAATCCCGCGACAGGGAATGACACTTTTGAAGGGCATCTGGAACTCCCTCATTTCCGGCTCTGACTGTAAAAAATCCGATAGCATGAAATAAGGATTAGGTTTTATTTTTTTAACTTCATTTCAAATAAGTGATAATAATACACACAATAATATTATTATTATTATTACTACGAATAGTTTTTTGAAGTTCCTGACGTGGGGAATAATTTTTCAATGGTTCTGACCCTTTTATTCTTGTATTTTTTGTTTGTTTTAGTCATTGAAGCATCAAATCGATGAGGAAAGTATTAACGTAATGTTTTTATTTTCGATGACGAGGGATACATTGATTAAAATGATGATGATTAGAAGCCGGATCTTCCGATCGACGATACCTTGATCCACCTCCGTTCTCAGTGCCGTTAATTGCTGACGAACATCGATGAATAGCCAAATTAAACTAGCGGTTGCCAAGATGGAGGCACAAGCGAAAAAAGCTCCACATGCCCTCAGTAATCCGGGACACGTGCGACTCCTTCGACCTCTGCACTTTCGGTTGACCCTCGTCGTTAGATTCCAGTATTCCGAACGTTCGTCGCTGCTGTCGGTCAGTAATTCCTGTTGTTATAAATAAAAAGCATGAATACCGATAAGATCCTTGAGGAATCGCGTAATTTTTCTCATCAGAATCCGATTCGACGATGATAAATGGATCTCGTGGTACCAATTTCTATAAAAGACTTTTTTTTATAATTTTTAAAAAATTGTTATATTGGATCCGCAATTTTGACTATCGGAATATATATATTTTTTAATGCTGATAGTTTAATAATGATGCCAATTGGAAATTTAATAACTTTTTTAGTTCTACATTCACTTTATTGAATCTGCCATCTTGAACGATCACAGAATTCATAATCAACGATCTTAAAAATCCTCCACTGCTGATTTTTTTTGAAAATATAATCATTTTCTTAGTTTTATATCGGTTTTATTGAGCCCGCTATTTTGGATATCAAAATACTCATAGTCGGGATCAGTAACCTCATAAATGCTCTCTTTGCGTGGACTTGAAGTTTCGACAAATTTATTCTTTTTTAAATAACAGTTTTAACGCCCGTTTATAGTTTGCAAATAATGCTTGAAGTATCTTTTATTTTTTGAAATCACTATTTACCAAGTATTTGCCAAACTCTTCTAATTTTTCATTAAAAAAATTTATTGGTCGATTTTTCGTTTAACTGAACGTTCGGAATTTCATATACTTAAAGTTTCAAATGTTCAGATGAATGAAAAATTAGAAGTATTTATTTAACAAAATTTTTTGAAGAACTTGCATGCTAGGTGATAATTTCAAAAATTCGAAGATATTGCAGGAATGATTTCCAAAGTGTCAGCAAAGTCTCAAAATTGTTCTGTAAAAGAATAAATTTGTCGTTCATCTGAACGTTCAGAACTTAATTCACGAAATTTCAAGTATATCTCACTGATGGTACCAATTTTGAAATTAATTCCTTCATCGTGTTCAAACGATTCGGATTTTGTAATTATTTAATTAGCTCCACTAAATCGTTATTTTTTCAAAACCTCTTGAGAATTACCCGAGAGCTTCGCTCATTTTTTAAAATTATTATTTACCAAGTATTTGCCAAACTCTTCTAATTGTTCAATAAACAAAAGCATTTGTTAATTTTTCGTTCAACGCAACGTTCGAAATTTCATGTACTTAAAATTTCGAATGTTCAGATGAATTAAAAATTAGAAGTATTTATTTAACAAAAAATTTGAAGAGCTTCCATGCTAAGTAATAATTTCAAAAATTCGAAATTATTGCAAGAATTATTTCGAAAGCATTCGCACAGTCTAAAAATTGTTCTGTAAAAGAATAAGTTTGTCGATTATTCGTTCATCCGAACGGTCACAACTCTAAGTCACAAAATTTCAAGTATATCTCTCTGCAGGTACCAATTTCAAAATTAATTCCCTCATCGTGTTCAAACGGTTCTGATTCCGTAATTATTTATTTAGCTCAACTAAATCCTTGTTTTAAAAAAATCTTTTGAGAATTCTCAAAAGATTCTCAAAGATTCTCAAAATAAAATAATAAGAGTTTGGCAAATTAGATTAATTAATTAATTAATTAATTAATTAATCTTCAATATAAAAAAATATAAGAGTTTGGCCAATACTTGGTAAATAATAATTTCAAATAATAAGTGAAGCTTTCAGGCTTCACTTATTATTTTCTTTTGGGAATTAATTTAATTAATTAAAATTAAAATTTTAATTAAATTAATTTAAAAATTAATTTAATTAATTTTTGAATTGAAGATATTGCAAGAATTATTTACAAAGTATTAGCAAAGTCTCAAAATTGTTCTATAAAAGAATAAATTTATCGATCATTCGTTCATCCAAACGTTCAGAACTTGAAGTTCACGAAATTTCAAGTATATCTCTCTGCTATTCAATTGGCTCCCCTAAATCCTTATTTCAAAAAATCTTATGAAAATTACCTGAGAGCTTCGCTTTCCGGAAGTTCTGCGCGACACGATGTGAGAAGGCACGAGGGCGTCGAGTTCTTTGCGCTTCTTCATTTTTTTCGTCGGCGGACGAAGTGGCACTGTCACCGCGACCGAGTCCATCTCAAGTAGCACCAGTTTGTTTTTATAATTTTCACACGCGTTATTTACTTTATATTATTGCGGAAACGTTGCGCCCAACGGAGCGCGCACGTGTCCACGTGAGAGTTTGTTTATGGATTTCCAGCCTCTCTGAACTTTTGCGATTCTAAACGCAAATTTTCGTTGTACATTTACGCATTGAGCTTGAAAACAGTCAGTACATTCTCCACTGTGACCTTTTTATCTGCTTCACGGGAAAAACACTCGAAATAATCGCTCAGTACGATTTATTACGAGCTTCCAGTGTCGCACTTCCTCTTACTTCCGGTTTGCTCTTTCCAAACCTATTTTCAACAACGTCCCACCGTCCGAATATCATTCCATCACAGATTCAACGGCAACGATGAGGAGTTTGCAATCTTGTCGTTATCGAAAAACTTGAATTCGTGCCAAAAATTTCGATTATCGATTGTGCCAATATTCGACGATCTAGTTTCATGTCGTCGTTGTCGTCATCGTCTCGCTTTTGCATTCGTCGTCGTTGTGGCTTCCGCCTTTTCGCTTCGTTGACTTCTAAAAAAAAACACGTACCCAATGGTACTTCCTTTTTTTTCTTTCGTTTTCCACAGTTCAACGAGCTTGTCTCGCCGAGTTAATTCACGTCGTGAGTTTCTCTCTCCCTTTTTTCGTCAACTTTCTTTCTGCGCAACTGGCAATCGAATACTGTTGGAAATTTCGGTAAAATCGCGTCGAGACTCAAACCTCTTATCGCTCGGCGACGCCTGATAAGCAGGTGAACGAGCAAACGAAGCGTTTGCCTCGAATTCTCATTCTCAAAGCACCTTTTTACACGCATATGTTTTGTGGAATGAAACATTCATCGTCTAGGATATGTTTCTATATTGCGATACAATTATGGCCAATCGGTTCTTCCCCTTCCATTAAAAATCGTTAAAAATCTAAAAAAAAAAACAACCGCGGTTCTTTGATCCTGGCATTGAACGAATAGTGGCTTGGGATCGAGTAGAAGAAAAACCATGATGAATATCAGAATAATTAGCAAATCAATCGCCAATTATTCTGATTTGATCGCGAATTTTTTTAAAACTCGCTATTAATCACGATTTATTTAATTGAAAAGTGATTTTTTCTAATTTTTAAATGTTATCGTGGTTCATTATTGTTATTTTGGAATTATTATTATATGTTATTATCAAAGTTTATTATTGAATTATTGATTATTGATTATTACTGAGAATTTTGTTTTGTCTATTTCGAATTCGCATTTTATTGCATTATTATTTTGTCTCGCCTGCATTTTACAGCTAATTTTTGAAAGCGTGCAACGATATTACATGTCGGTAAGACGAGACGCGAATTTACGGAGGAAGAGGAAGTATAATAACACGAAAAAATGCACACGAGATTCTTTGCGTGGATGTACAATGGAAAACGGTCAACCGTGACTGAGTGCAACGATACACAAAAGAAACATATATATATATATGCACATTTGCATATGGAATATTTCAAGTTAGCTCAACCAATCTTCTTTTTAATTTTTTGATTTTTTTTCTTTTTGATTTTGGTTTTTTTTTTGCGATTGCAGTAAAGCTGGAAAGCACTCCCAATTTTTTCCTTGTCTTCAATTGATCATTTAGGGGATGACAAAAAATGTATAACAGAAAAATCCGTAAAAATTTCGAAAATCCATAACTTATCAAAATTTATAAATCGATTTTCCTCGATAATTTCACGCTTTTTTGAAAGGGTTGGAAATATTGAGAAGCATTAGACTAACTCCGTAGGGATACTAAAATAATTTAGTGATCATATAAAATCATATAATAATCATATTATTAATACGAGGAATTAAGAAAATAAAATCTAAAATCCTAACTTGGTAGTTTTTTAACAATTTTTTTTAATTCGCGGATTGCAGCGATTTTGTCTTGAAAAAATTATTTTGTCAAGAATAATGGATGGGAAAAATCTTCAAAAATTGTGAGTGCTTTGTCGCTTCAGTAAATTCGCAGAAAAAAATCGTGAATCAAATCCTAGAGACTTGAGAATCAAATATGTTGGTTCAGTCAAGTCGAAGTACCTCATATATGCGAAAAATACGTTTCGGGTAGTGTTTCGTAATTTCTAACTGACTACAGCGATACAAACATATGCGCAATATATATATATATATATATATATATTTATACGCAAAGTGACCAGTGTCAGCCGGACTTATTCGCTCTTTGAGGGTGACCCTGACTTCGATAAGATACACGGACATGAAAAAGTATAGTCTCTTACCGATGAGTCCAGATTTACAATATCGAGTAACCAGAAATAAGAATGGGCCATAAAGTTAAAAAAAAAAACGACTCAGATCGTCGAATGGTTTCGGATTTCCCATTCGAAGAGTCCTTGTAACAGTTTCAGATCAAATACTCGCGCTCTTAAAGCCTGAATCACAATTCATTGTGATTGAACCCTGAGAAAAAGACCATTAAGGGATCGTCCTTCTAAAAATAGCTTGAGATAGTCCTTGTAGTCGAGTCAACAAAGTACCGAGACTTCAATAATTGTTTATACGTGTTAAAAGATAAACTGGTATGAGCCAAGATTGAGCTGGATTAAGAAGTTTCCAATTAATATAGAAAAAATTTCCAACGGTGATTTTACAGAAAATATCGAAAATTCAGATTTCAGAAGCTGACGATTCCACACAATTTTTCTTACAATCGTCATGCAATATTTTGAATTCATTCAATTTCATTCAATCATCATTTGATATTTGCAAATTAATTTCACACTTTTCGTGGTCCTTTTCGTAATTGGCAAATTTCGTAGGCAAGTAACTGTTGCATTAATTTTTTTTCCGTAAAGTGAAAATTGTTTGATACTTTTCCACGTTAAATCGCACTGCTTTGTCCTTTAAAACGGGTTCAAACAATTTTTGCAATGTTGGTACTTCATCGGCTTGACTGTACCGCAAGAATTACCATGAAAATAAAATAAAATGATTGAATGACTCTCACTTGAACGATGAGTAGTTTCTTATTTTTCTCACCTCGCAATATATGTTTATAAAATGATTAGATAAGATTTCGATAACGATAAAAAAAAGTCCCGTTGATTTCGATGAGGAATAAAATTAGCGTTTTAGCTATAAATGTCGATTCGAAACCGCTGTATCAAAAACGTTAAAATTCCCTAATTGGATCCTCACGTTAAAACATGCATTTGTTTGAGGATTTTTCTGAAGAATAATTAATATAGCACGATATCCAAACAAGATTTGCGCGCATAAATATATATTAAAAGTATATTGAAAATATATTAAAGATAATCTCCATGAAAAAAAAAATTACCGCCGCATATTGTAAAACTATAAAAAATATATAGCAGCAATGAATTCTAGATCTCAGATATATTCGATTAGATATATTACAGATATATCGAAGTAGATATATCTTAGATATATTCAGATGAACATATTTCAGTCATATCAAAGAGGATATACCTCAGATATATTTAATGAGATATATGACAGATTATCAAAGTAAATATATTAAAGATATATCCAGTAGATATATTTCAGGTATATCCAAGAAGATATATCTCAAATATATTGAAGTAGATATATATCCGATATATTGCACCACCAAAAAATATATCAAATATATTCTGGCCTAAAAAAATTGAAAAAATATATATTGAGGCACTCGCTTCTCTATCTCAAATATATATCGAATATATCACACAATGCATTCATCATTCGTGAGGGACGTCACCGCATGTACACAATTATTTACCACTTAAAGTGTGGAGATACCCATGACGTACATACACGTCTGAGAAATTAAGAAATCATTTTTACGTATATTTGTTGGGGTGCGCGCACAGTGACACAATTTTTCTTTCCCTATATACGGTTTTTTTTGTCCTGTTCTCAATATACTACGCCCCTTTTACGATCATCCCTCGGACAATCCGAGGGTCGCGTGTGAACTTTCCAACCATCGATATACCGTGTAAAAATATATATTATATTTTGTATATTATATATATATTTATACTTATAGGTCAACTCTATAATTGCAGTTATCGGTCTCGAAGCAAATGAATCGTTGCAAAGTCAAGGTTGAAGTGTTTTGCATGGTAGAAGCAGAAAAAAATAGAGAGAGAAACGTCAGAAACTTGATGGAAAATCGGTGAAAAAGTGATAATATTTCATGAGCTTCGATTTGTCCCACGAATCGTTTTCCGGGCCTTGACAGTCGTCAACTTTTTTTTTCTCCCACCTTCTTATCAACGGCAACGCTCACGATAAGCTCTTTTTTTCGCAAAGAGTCGATCGTTTATTCACAAAAACTTCTTTGCGGTTTATTACTATAACTGTCGTTTAATATAATTGTCAATTTTCCCATCAATTATTTATTTTTTTGTTGATTCAAAAATACGTCACAATTTCATTCTTTTTAGATGGTCAATGGACGTTATTGTTTTTCGAAAATTGCTTTTTTTTCAAACGGAGGCAACCGCCTCCACGCGACTCGCGATTGTAACTGGGGAAAAAATAAAATACAGACGGAGCAATGTTGGATTTGCGCCGCTCTCGTCGAGTCTCTACCTCTACGACTCGGTTTTCCCTCTCTCTCGCTCTCATCGCCGCCCGAGCCATCGAGATATCGACTAAAGAGGGGTCTCTCTCGCGCTTTCTCTCTCTCGCTCTCTCACTGTAGAGCCACGAAATACAACGACGACGATGAGGAGGAAGAGGAGGCGGCAGTGGGCGAAGAAGGTGGTCATGCGAGTCGACGGATAAAGGTTTTCTCCTCCGCCAACGCACCAAACAACATTGACCTCGTGTGTTTTGCAATGAATACACACTAATCTCGAAAATCGCCATGATTTTTCATCGACTCCAGAATAGCGACTCTCTGAATCATTTATCTCCATTTTATGCCATTTTGAACTATCCGCAAACTCAATCACAATTGTGATCAGATTTCATATCCAAAATATCCAAAAGGCCATTTTCATATCATGCATGTGGATAATGGTTTTAATTTGGCAAAAACCAAACCAATAAGTTTATGGGTAAAATTGCGAAAACATCAATTTTGATGTCCGCCATTTTGGAGTGACGTTCATGTTGTTTTAGATAGGCAAACCCCTTTTTTTAAGTAACGGCCTAATTAAATCAATTGCAGAATATGGACAATTATCATTTGGGGTTTTTCTATAATATGCAGGATTTTTGAAAAATGAATTTTCCAGGGAGTTTGTTCGGAGGGCTTGAAAACGCCACGCGGAAGAGGCTGAAGAGTTAGAGGGAGGGAAAACGGTACGAGAGGAGGGAGTGGCGAATCGGCGCCTCTTTAATCATTGATCCGCAGATGGGATGTATGGGAAACTCGATATATATATATATATACCCTAGAGTGAGATAGACAGAGAGTGAGTGCTCTAAATCCATCGTTATCGAAATCGATAGGTTTTATCACTTTGAGCATTATTGTGGAAGTAAAAGTTTCGGCCAAACCTTTTGCACTTACAGATTCCGCCACATAAATTGGCATTTATTATAATTATTCTTACAATCAGTTCTTCTTCACATCTCAAAATCGATGGGGAAGCATTTGTAATGTTATATCGTTTGATAGATAAAAATATGAACGTTTATTCGAATTTTTACGTTTCATCTTTCAGCCTAGAACTATTTGATACTTTTGGGTTAAGAACAAGTTCAAAATTTAAAGCTCAAAAATACATCTTCATTGTTGCTGAACTTTCTTTGATAATTCTAGTCTGAAAGATGAATCATAATTCTTGGAACAGCAGATTTTGGGCTGAAAAAAAATTTTCACCTTGAAATTGTGGACATTGCGTAAATGGAATTTCAATATTTATTCAGTCACAGAGACATTGCTGCTCCACATGCAAAATTGTTTGTGCGCAATGTTTAATCGCAAACTTTGCAATTTTTTTATTTTTCCATGCAAAGTCAGATGTTAATTACTTGTCTGTTATTTTTAGCGCAGACTCGACACCTTTTTTTACCGCCTCTTATGAGTTTCGCAATGAACTTTACAAAAAATTCCTAACATGATTCTGATATGTATTGTGTACGTGTGAAATATGTTTGCACATGCATTCCACATGAAATTCACCGATATTTTTAGGCTGAAATCTTCTATACTTCACATATTTTTACACATGTAAAGGAAAGTAGTATTCTTTTATATTGAAATGGCGCACAATATCAATGTATACTTTATTACCTGAGCGAACGGAGATGTCTATCCTTCCGATTTCGCTGTATAGTGCCGCTGCCAGCCAAGACAGTGCTATCAGCCAAAAAGTTATCAGAACAGCGGCGAGCCACAGAGAAGCTATTTTGCTTTGGGAGCGACTGCAGATGCGAGAATCCCTCTGTTTTGCTCTGGCGCCAGAACGAGATCTCCTGCTTTATTAAGATCAAACGATTCATCGTAGAGTCGAAACAAATTATTCATCTTCAATCTACATTTTTTTTTCGAGCGATAGTACTTCTTCTCGAATATCAATGATTTTTTTTTTCTCAATATAGATTTTGGTTGAATGCCAAAAGTAATGTTACATCAAACATGAATGAGTCGTGCAAACGTACCGCTTAACTTTTCGCTTTCTCGGCGCGAGCACCAAGTCCGATATGTCACTGTCACTGTTTGACAGCGAATCCAGAAGGTTTTTAATCTCCTTGTCGTTCGTTTTATCCATCACGGATTCGCAGGGCACGAAAGATCTGACTCTCACCGACGTTTGCGTGACATTATTCGCCGATTACAACACGTGAGAAAGCTCACTGTCATTTCGGGGAAAAAAAACGCGCTTATAACCTTACTTGCGATCGTTCGTTCAATCGTTTATCACAAGAGAAATGTATCAACGCCATTCCTATATTGCACAATTCTACGATGAAACACCATTGAAATTGTCTATCTACAACTTGTTTGGTGAATTTCTTTTTTGCTTCATTAACGAAAGAATTTGTTTGTTTATTTGACAGCCGTCGAAGGTTTCGGTTTCGGCCGTTTTGGCAACGAAAATATCTTCGTTGACCATACGTCACAAACCACGGTCGGTCATAATCAGAACTGTAATTTTTTTTTATTTTTCGAAAAAAATTTAGTTCCAATTATGCCATAATTTTGAGGATACTGTGAACATTTTATTCCCACTAATTCCACTAATAATGAATAATTAATTGCATTCAATTGTAACGCGGAAACAATGACGACGAGTCGAAAAATCTACCGTACCGACGGCTGATTTCGTTACCAACAGTCGAATTAAAAATAACAATGAGACACTTCCATAATCGAAAAGGTGCCAAAAAAAAACATCAATTATCGAGAAAGTATGCTTTCTTACTCCTAAGACTGAAATAGATGTTTCAATGAGAAACATCCCCCAAATTAAATGTGTCTCTTCCATAAAAGCAAAAATGAAATAATACGATTAATTGAAGGAAGAAAGAAAAACGAAACGACCAAACGGAGATGAGCATCGTACGAATAAAAAAATACGCACAATTTACGATGACACAATTACGAAGAAGCGAGTAAAGACACGAAGTTTAAGAAAATAAATATAGTGTTTATTTCCACTGTACATCGTTCTTCGTTTTTTACAATCTCCCCTCTTCTTCCTTTTACATCATCCAGACAAATATCAAGTATTGTTGATTCTATATAAAACAAAATCTTAACTATGCAGCTATATATAACGTGAAATAAATTTAATTATTTGGTTTCACTTTTCAGCCAGCATAACGCTGAAGTGAACGCGTGCGGTTTTCGCTCAAATACACTTATAGTTTTTGGGTTTCGCTCGGCTGATTACGTATTCGACGAAGCCTCGAACAATGAAGGAGTGTCTTGATGTTTTTTCGAGAAACTTGAAATACGCGTGCACTTGACTGCAGCGAGAATGATCGTGCAACGTGTAGAATCGAAGAGTCCGAAAAATCACGAAATACGTGCACACACTCGAAGAACGAGAATGTTTGTGTAACGCGTGAACCCGAAGCGAAGAAAATCCCAAGCGCGCGAAAAAATCACAAGCGCGCGGAGTCGCTAGCGCTCTCTCGCTAACGTGCTTGAGAGAGCGCGAAAATGTCCATGAAACACAAGCACAAGAGCGTGCGAAGAAAATCAAAAGCGCGCGAAGAAAGTCCCACGGGACACGTGCAAAGAGTCCGAAAAATCAAGTTATACGCACACACACTCTAGCCTGAGAATGTCGTGTAGCGCGCACACACACTGTTCGACGAAGAACGAAAGACCGGACAAAGCGGACGAGCCGATAACTGTTTTGCGCGCGCGAGAGCAGTGAGAGAGCGCGAAGATCGTCACCGCGTGCTCGAACAATGAATTTTCTCGAAGCGTCCGAACGTCTCGTCTCACGAAAGTGAGAGAGAGAGAGAGACCGATAGATCGAAGCGTGGCGAGGACGTTTTATCAAACACACGCCGGTTCTCTCGCACAATTTTCATGTTTATAAAACCCGAAGCACAACCGAAATTTCCCCTTTCTTTCAGCAAAACACTCAAAAAAATACGCAAGCGTAAATTGCGTTAACAACTTGGATTGGAAGCCAAAAACGGAGTATGTAGAAGCGTGTTAATTATTGACGCCGTGTAAGCGAAGTCCGAACAGAAAAGTGATTTTAATATCGTGAAATATATGTCCCAAAAGTATCCTGAGATCTCGGGCGTAAATCGCGTTAACACTTTTAATCTGACGCGCAAAGAAATGTGAAGATTGCCGAAGTGATCACCGAAAAGCGAAGAGCGCCAAGCGAGCTCATTAGAACGAGACGAAGTGATCAACCATGATAAACCGGACTGATGAAGAAGGCGGAAATCGATGAGACGACGTATAAAATAATGGGGGAAATTTATCGATACTCTCGGAGCTCAAGCGAGTGACAGTGACAGTACTAGAGTTCCTCTAGTAAGAGTTTGGACACTGCGGTTATCAATCGCTGATTCGTGGATCCATTTTCAGGCAAAAGGAGCGGATAAATTAACTCTACCTCCGGCCAGTGGTGGCTTTCATCTTAAACTCTAGTTATCTCCTTCATTATAAACTTTATTATTAAGATTATTATTAATTATTCTTTTTCTTATTATTATACTATTATTTATAATAATGAGTTAACTAATAATTACAATATTATTAGTTATAATTATACTAATTATTATTATTATTATCTTCATTATAAACTTTAGTTATCTCCTTCATTATTATAATTTTCTGTTTCATCATTTACCAATTGTCTCACTCATTGGTTCAGGAAAACTTTTTCCGTCTGATCTACAAAAATAATTCATAATCCACAAGTGTATCCTTCGTTTAAAATTCAAAGGAAACTGTCAAAAAAAATAATTACCGTAATTCGAGTAAACGTCATATAAATATCGGAACGTCGATGTATATCATCGCTGTTGATAGGCAAAAAGGCGTAACTGGCACTTCGGGTTTCTCGATGGATGGCGTGAAACTGACGACCTTTTATACGTCAATGCTCATTAGAAATATAAAAATATATCGATAGGATGTAGGGCCACGTGGAGAGTCTGGAGTATCCTCTTTCACGGGGGGCGTTTATCAGAAATATCGACTCACTTTTCGCCTCGAATGACCAGTGTTGATCGGTCTTTCTTCTAACAATCATATATTCAAATAGCGAGGGTATAAAAATGCGACACCTTTTATTTATCCTCTCATCGGTCATCGCCATTGTTCATTATGTTAAAAGCGATGATTTAAAATGCAAGAACGCAACAAAGTCGATGCAGCGACGACTGAAGGATCATTTATTTTGCGAGTACGACGGTTACGTTAGACCAACGGTAAACGGAAATCAGGACACCCCAACGGAAGTCGATGTTCGTCTGTTGCCTCAATACGTTGAATTTGTGAGTGAAAACAAATTAAACTTCATTGCTCATCATGTACCTAAACAATTTTTTTTACAACAAAATCGACCATCGGAGAATTGGACGAGGGACAAAAAAGATTAATAGGTTTTTTCCTCCTCGAAACAGTTAATAAGTTATACTGAGCGAAAATCGAAAAATTTAGATGCAGAAATCTTGAGGGTCATAATTTGAAATCGTTGACAGTTTTGGATTTTTTGATAATTTAAAAAGACAATTTTGGAAGAATCGATTCTAAATGATAATTGTTTATTTTCCAGACTGAGGAGAAAAATCTCCTCAATCTTCATACTTGGGTCGCCATGGTGAGTAATTATAATAATAAAATTACATCTTTTATCAAGTAATAATTCCTGCTCACAAAATACTCTTTGACCTTTCGTTTGTACTATAAAATTTGAGGTAATTTCATGTTAACGTGACATTTTTTGTTTCCGGTACTCGTCCTAGACATGGAAGGATCCTCATCTAACGTGGGAACCCTTGAGATGGGACAACATAAAGGAAATTCACGTGAACAGTTATGCAATATGGAAACCAGAGTTGACAGTCTTCAACAGGTGAGAAAATATGAAAAAATTATTATTATTATTATTATTATTATTATACGAGAAAACAAATAATAAAAGAGAAAAACAATAAATATGAGAAAAGATTTTCTTTCAATAATCGATTTGTTTATAGAGCGAACCACTAATTCAATGAAATCCGATAAAGTAGCAAAATCATTAATTAATTATTAATTTTTAATTTTATTAATTCTAATAGTTTATTAATATTTTAATAGTTAAGTAATTTTTCCATCACCTTCGTCGTTCTATGAACAAACAAGACCAAATATAATTTGACTGATCGAGCTTATCCATAATTTGTATTTTTTTAAAATCATAATTCCTGATGCAAATCATTAAAATCCATTTTAAAAGCGATTTTTTGTCGTTGGGAAAATTAAAAATTTTGGATGATTTTCCTGGGATCGTCTGTTTTGTTATTTTTGTACTTTTTGATTTATTTAAGTGGTGAAATGACCGACAATGACGCTGGAGTTGGATACACGGATTGCTTGCTCCATTATGATGGTACTCTGAAATGTGTATCACCGACCAAATACACGAGCCACTGTCCGACTGATTATAGCGAGTGGCCTTACGATAAGCACAACTGTACCATGCAAATCGGCGCTTGGATGTTCTATCACAATGAGATTACACTCACATTCGAGACAGATGCTGTAATAAACGATACTACATACATTAACCGCGTAACTATTTTTTTTCAGCGACGACATATTCATCGATGAATAATATACATATTTCTTTTTTGTAGATTATGATGGCCAGTTTTATGGAAAATAAAGAATGGAACATTCACATAGACAATCAACCACCGGAATATATCAAGCGGATGCGCGATGACAGTGAATTGACGATATTCATCACTGTTATGTTACAGAGACACGCAACTAGGCTCGCAATTATTTACATCGTGCCTGCAATCGGTATTTATGAAAATAGAACATTTTCTTTTTACACGATGCTAAGAGACCTCAAAAACACCCCGGACTTTCCCTCCAACCAAGTAATTTTCCACTTCCCAGATCAAACATATCATTTCATTTAGAATTTCAAAATTTTCACATTAAATTCTGCATTGGCGATTTTCGAAATTGCCAATTACAAATTTTCATGAATTTGAGTGTATTCGAATAATCCATCTTCAACTTGGATATTTTTCATGTAAAATTGGCATTCTCGAGATTTACCCGGATTATAAATTTTCATTGATATCGAATAAAATTTTTGTTTCGTCTTTGAGTCGTCCTCCTTTTTGAATTTGCATTTATTCGCAATAAAATCAGTATCGATGATTTCTAAAACTCTCAGTTAGAATTCCCATTGAGATTGCATTATTTTAAGTGTTTTTTAATCATGTTATCTTGAATTTAGATATTTTTACATGTAATTCATTTATCTCGAGATTCAGGACAATTATTTGAATTTTTTAATTTTTTTATTCCAGTTCCAGTACATTTTCAATGTAAAATTGGCATTCTCGAGATTTCCCTGGATTATGAATTTTCATTGAAATCGAATAAAATCTTTGTTTCGTCTTTGAAACATCCTCCATCATCTTCAATTTCCACTTATTCACAATAAAACCAGTATCGATGGTTTCTAAAACCCACAGTTAGAATATCCATTGAGATTGCATTATGTTAAGTGTTTTTTATTCATGTTATTTTGAATTTAGATGTTTTTACATGTAATTCAATTATCTCGAAATTTAGGACGATTATTTGCATTTTTTTATTTTTTTATTCCCGTATATTTTCAACGTAAAATTGGCATTCTCGAGATTTACCCGGATTTATTTATTTCTAAAACCCTCAGTTAGGATTCCCATTGAGATTGCATTATTTTAAATGTTTTTTAGACATGCTATCTTGAGTTCAGATATTTTTATATGTAATTCAATTATCTCGAGATTCAGGACGATTATTATTATTTTTTTTTTCAGTTCTCATGATACTGACGCTCGTGGTTCTGTGGCTGGATTCACAATCACTGGAGAGAATTTTCGTAGCGTGTATAAATTTCATTTGTCACATACTCGGCATCTTCGATCTTCACTGGTACTTTCCGTCTTCCGGTTCGGAGAAGACACCGAAAATCCGTGAGTATACAAACTTCCGGTCTCATTATCTCCCAACGCAATATAATTCTTGCTGGCTGTTGAACTAATTATTCTGCACATTTTGGTCCTTTTGCAGTGGTTTTTTACGAGACTTCGGTTGGATTGGCATCGGCAGCTTTGGTTCTCACGTGTTTGTTGCGAAAATTGCGAGAAACGAACGTACCAGCGCCAATGTTTTTGGTCACGATAACGAGTCTAATTCTCAACAGTCCAGTCGGAACGTTGCTCAAGATAAATCTAACGGAGCACAAGAAGGAAGTCGGTTTACTCGATGACGCCGAGAGCAACGAACAGACCAGCAATGCAACTGTGAAAAATCGCACTTGGCTGGAATTGTCATTGATCATCGAGTGGTTCAGTTTCGTGATTGTTTTCCTCATATATATCATACTGATCGCCACTTTATTGCCACCGGGACCACCCAAAGAAGCTGACCATCTTTATTGGCTGTAGAAGAAAGAACCTGTCGACCTTGAGAATTAAAAACTCCATTTTTGATCATACTACAATTAATTTCTTGCTGTATTATCGGCAAAGTTGTAAATAATGCATTATTTTGATAATGCATTACTGTATTCATTACCCATTACACTGCATAATGTGAAATGGACAAGTGGACCATTACAAAATACAAGAATAATGTGTAATGAATGCGTGTTCCATTACAAATAAAAAAAGTAATGTGCAATGGATGCATGTGCCATTTCAAATAAAAAAGTAATGTGTAATGGATGCAGAGATGGTAAAAATAGTACCTGCTCCAAATTATCGTAAAAACACACTAATTTGTAATGGAATATTCTCCACTACAAATTACTTTTTTTACAATTGTAATTTGTAATGGAGCACTCATTCGTTACACGTTATTTTTGTTATTTGTAATGACACTTACATTACGTTACACATTACTTTTATTATTTGTAATGGAACATGCATACATTACACATTACTTTTTTATTTGTAATCGAACACGCATCCATTACACATTATTATTTTCATGTGTAATGCAACATTCATTCATTACCCGTTACTTTTGTAATTTGTAATGGAAAACTTATCCAAAATACACATTGTTTAAAGTAACGGGTAATGCATTACTTTTACATTACTATTTTCACTACTCTGTCGATAAGAATTTTAAAAAAAAATCGTCACTCAATAGTAGATAAGATAATTGGGATGCACTGTAATATACGGTACTGAAGTGTAATGTGATGTAATGTAAGAAAAGTTTATTTGCGTTTTGATAAACCGGTGCGAGCTCGTTCGTTGAAATTCTCGGACAATGAGAATAAGTCGACGACGGAGGATGTCCATCAAATATGTATGAGGTATTTCATTGGAAGGTCAAAAAAGTTAGTCAATCAGGAAGTGTGTTTAGCCCGACGATGAGCCAAGGACACGTGTTACCCGCGAGTTCATCCTGAAGTATCAAGTTTCGCGGGGCATTTGATAAGTAAATTGTCTTCTTCATTTTTTTTCTTCTCCGCAAAAGCTTCATAGAGGCCTTACCGAGTCAGTCGAGATCCGATACGATCCTCACGCAGATCTTCCCCATTTTTTCTCTTGTTTATCTCTATATCAACGATGAACAATTTCGCGATAAAAATATATCTCGCTCTTTTTACAAATCATTTCTACTCTCTGGTTGTTGAAGCCAGTGACGAGTGCAAAGAAATCGCCAGCAAATCGGCGACACTTCGTCTGAGACGATATTTGTTTTGCAGCGACGATTGGTCCGAGAGACCGAATCTCGACAGCATGAATCACACGACCAATGTCACGATGACGATAGTGCCGAATTTAGGAAGTTTCGTGAGTCCAATATGATTCTATATATCGCGGACGGGGAAATTTTGAACTTTCGCTGTTTTTTTAGTTTAAAAAATTTCATATATTTTCTTCAGGATGAATATTCCAGTAATCTGGTGCTTTACACGTGGATGTACATCGTGAGTTACCTCTGTTCTCTGCAATTGCCGCTACTTTTGTGCCTTTTATTTAAACCTCTTTTGTTTGTATATTTAAAAAAAAATAGACCTGGCAGGATGAACACTTAACGTGGGATCCATCATCATTCGGTGATATTAAAACGCTCAATGTATACAGAAGCGAAATATGGGCACCTCACATAGCATTTCAGAGCCCGTGAGTTTGTAATTCGTTATGGCATCCGATTATTTTGAAATTCCTTCAGATTTCTACCTCTGTTTCGTACAACTGCATTAAAAAATCGACCGTGGATTGCGATCGATTGTCATTTTTAATTGCGAAATTTTCACGTCAAATTTCGAATCAACGACTTCGTACATTTTTCAACATTAAACTTTACTGCAATTGCATTTTTTCTTGTTATCTAGTCATTGAGTTTAATTTTTATTAAACCAAAAAATAACTTTGAGATTTTTTCTCAGCTCCTTTATCAGATATGGCTATAAAACTGTTTTTACAACATGGTTTCATCCTTCAAAAATATAAAAAAAACCCTGCAAATTGGGCATTTGCACATTGCTTCATCAACTTTATCTATAGTTCACGCAGTTTCCTTTATCACAAAATATGGCGATCAAATTTGGCTTCCTCATAAAGGAAGCTTTGTTAACTATCGAAAAACGTAAGTAATCAATGTGCAATTTTGATTTTTGCCACATTCAATAGCGAACAACCTTGATCACTATTTTGTATGTGTACAAAATTTCAGTACAATATCTCGCAAATAGCCGAAGTTAGAGTACGTTATTTTTCAAAAAAACCAAAATCTGATAAAATTTTAATCATTCGATCGATTTTCACCAAATTTGATAAAGAACATCCTCGATAGCTATGTTAGCTCTGTGCAAAGTTTCACTTCAGTATCTTAAAAATTTCACAAATTAGAGGGTTTACGCTATTTTTCAAAAAATTAAAAATTTCATAACATTTTAGTCCCTCCGGATTATCGTCAAATTCAATAGCGAACAAACTTGATAGCTATACTAATTCCGTGCATAGTTTGAGTGCAATATCTTCAAGATTGTGCAAGTTAGAGCGTTTACGCTATTTTTCGAAAAATTCAAAATTTGATAAAAATTTAATTTTTTGATCGATTTTTGTCAAATTCGACACCGAACAACCTTAATAGCTATACTAATTCTGCACAAAGTTTGAGTGCAATATCTTGAAAATTGCAGAAGTTAGAGCGTTTACGCCATTGTTGCAAAAACGAAAAAAGTCGTTAAAATCTGAACAGCCGTTATAATTAAAACAAAAATTTTTCACAATAAGTTCGTGCTGTACAAGTGTGCCAAATTTCAGCTCGATATCTCGAAGGGTTTTTGAGTTATTAATTATTTACATTTTGAACACATTGGCATAAAAATCTAGAAAAAAAAAATTTCACGAAAACAAAGCTTCCTCTATGTGCAAGCAAAATCAATTTTTTTTTGTATTTCAAAAGGATAAAACAATGTTGTAAAAACAGTTTTATAGCCATATCGGATAAAGGAGCCGAGAAGAAAAAATCTTAAAAATTTGCTTTTTTTGACCTTCTAAAGTAATACCTTAATTAATACCTTTAATTAGTACCTTGATTAAGTGAATAAGAAAAAAAAATATGAATACATTTCAAATAGAGGTAATACCGATGCTGGCGGGGATGTTCTCACACCTCATGGAGCATGCGAGGTACATTATGACGGTAACGTAGTTTGTGGACCACGAGTTCGTCAGACCGTGAGATGCAAAACGGATTTCACGCACTGGCCTTACGATCGACAAAATTGCACTCTCGTTATATCGTCGTGGATTCACACCGGAAGACCCGTAGCGTTCACGCAATCGAAAAAATCCAATCGCACGGTAATTACAAACGATATTATCACAATCATCAAACTCAAAATAAACGCACAACAGACTCCAATCGCTTGATGAATAAATTTTGACTTTATAGAATTTTTGTACAATTTTTGTACATTTTTCTCCTAGGTTATCATGAATTACTTTGTGTCGAACGAGGAATGGAAAATTGCGGTCTCTCGGGCATCCTTCGAGCATTTGAAATCCGATTATCTCGAAAATGTCACAACGCCCAAACTGTCGATCGATTTTATACTCGATAGAGTTCACGGTCGACTGAACGGAAGATACTCCGCACCTGGAATAAGTAAATGTTCATACTATGATTTAAAAATTGGCTATTAGAGGCTCATATAATAAAGTTCAAAAAAAACATTTTGTTCCAAACAAAACTGTAAAATATTGCATACCAGTTGGAGAAATTTTTCAATTATCAGAATGAGCATTCTCAACAAATTCTCGTTTGGAATTTTCGTCAAATATTTTTTCGGCAAATAAAACCAAATTATATCAATTTATGATTTTGTGTCCAGGGACGTATTTCTCTCCTGATAAGTCATTATCAATTCGAACGAATTTTTTTTTCTCTTCAGTTATGATGATCATGACTCTTACTACACTGTGGCTAGATCCAAGGTCGAAGGAGGGTCTCGCTGTTGCCTGCTTAAATCCAATGGTCCATCTTTTATGCATTCAAGATCTTAACTGGATTTTGCCTCATAATAGGGGTAATACGGTGCCAAACATAAGTGAGTACGAAATCCATGTAAATCATAATGGTCCTTTCATCATTTCTTCAACGAAGATTCCAGTTTCTCAACTAATGTCCATTTTTTTTCCAGTCCTCTTCTACACAAATTCGTTGCTAATGGCCACACTCGCTCTGGTCATCACGCTTATGCTGGCGAAGCTTCGTTGTATCGAAGCTCCAGCACCAAAATGGATCTCTTCGTCGACCTCTTCGATAGTGGAAAGCAAAATTGGGCAAATTTTGTTGCTAACCAGGCTTGATCCTAAAGGATCGGCGAGAATCGAGCGCAACGCGGAGGAAAGCGACGATCTCGTTGTTAATAATGAATCCAAAGGATCATCAACCTGGACTCACGTCGTTGTTCTTATTGGTTGGCTAGTCTTTCTCGGATTTTTTTTGACTTACATCGTAATGTGGTCCGTTCTCGTACCGAACTCATCCGCGAGGATACCGATAAGCGACATCGGTCTATCGTCGTACAAGTAAGATTTTTGATTAGAAAACAAATCTCAATTTTTTATTACAAATAGATTTATTTTCAAAAAATTCCTCGAATTGTTCGCATCTCAAGTCTTACTGTGTTTCACAGATACAAAGTACGTGTCGTACATCGAATGATATTCCTTTCTCTCTCTCTCTCTCTCTCTCTCTCTCTCTCTCTCTCTCTCTCTCTCTCTCTCTCTCTCTCTCTCTCTCTGTCTGTCTCTGTTTTTGCCTCTGAATCTTGTACCACGAGACAGAAACGGAGAAATATTTTTATTGCAGAGCTACAGAGATACATGCTTTCGCTAATATTATATATATATATATATATATGTATTATATACATTATATACATATATATATATATATATATATATATATATATATATTTATAATATTATGGTCTTTTTCATGCGTAATGAGTATACATAAAGGTGTGTGTGTGTGGGGGGTTTTTTTTATGTGTGACGTTTTGTGTATATTAGGATATGGCAAAATAAATCATTTTTATTCGCTCTTTCTCCGGAATGAAGTACCTACAGACCTACTCTGAAAATTGAGAAATTTCTTTTATAAAGAATATTTACACCGCTCAAAACAATTTAAATAATCGAATCATCATAAATATTAAATAAAATGCAGATACCTCAAATATTCCCAGAAAATCTTCGTGATATGTTTCTTATCGAAATCAAGGAATGTAAGGAAATTAAGTAAGGTACAAAAACATTGATAGATTACATTTGAAAATAATAGACGTTCCAAAGATTCTGCATCTATGAAAACTCGATTCCTGAGAAAGGGCAAAAATTTCGATTTACCATGCAACACGCGGGTGTATGTATTTCCGTATCAAGTTTGTCCGGTTTGTGTTTCGTCCACACGATTGTTAGATTGAAGAAATAAAAACGGAGTATTACATCGTCGATAACGGATAAATTGTGAACAGGATATAGAACTAAAAGGACCTGCCTTGAGGATTATCGACGAGACTCAGATCGCACCTCGTTTACGTAAATTTATCTGCTGAATTAATTAATCTTTACTTAATTAATTGATCTCCGTTGCTTTTCTCACTGCAACGGATAAAGCAGATAATCCTTCAACATCTGTGGCAATGGTAAAGAGTTGACGGCGTTTCTCTTCGTGTACTGGAGTATTGCGTCACGACACGCGCTTTGTAAGCTCAATACTATTGACAAAAAAAAAATGGAAACCAATAAAACGTGTTATAAGTTAGTTTTCTTTATGATTTTCAAATAAATAACAAATTAAATACTTTTTTTCGTTAATTCAGATACTCACCGCCGTACAACTGTATTATCCTGACTTGTTTCGTTGTGCCATAAACGTCGACTACGGCGTGCAATGGACTGACTTTGTAAGGTATATCCGTGCAGCAGACACCCTGATCCTCGCCGTTTATTATAAAATGCATTTCCGCCATGTCAGAGCCAGGTCGAGGAACGTACATAACGCCGATGCGCGATCCTGCCTCGGTTGGCAATAAATTCTGTGACGACCCAACGGCGTTCGGTCTCAGCGCTGTAAATGGTATGAGACCGCGGGACGTCTGTACACTGACACCATCGGTAACGAGTTTCTTCTCGCGATCTGGAATCGCCTCGCCTTATAAAAAATGAAAACAATAGTAAGGAAATCAGAAATTTCTTCATTCCTCAGAATGTTCAGAATAGATGGGAAATAATTATTTCATGAATCTGCATAACAAGAATCATTATCGGAATAATTTGAAGAAATGCAGTAAGGTTTATTTTCAGACACATAATTGATATGAAGAATAAGCAAATTCTTATTAATTTTCCTGGGAAATATTGAAAGTTCTTCTATGGTCAGATTTTCATATCCGAAACTAAAATTTTTTGCAGATTGGAACAATAATTTGTAAACTCATTCATGTGTGTGTGTATGTTATTGGCATACCCGATATAAATTTTTTATTACTTGACAACACTTTAAACTATCAAACTAAAATTTGGCATGCATGTAACATACAAATGGATCTTTATTACTGAAAAATTTATTTTGAATTCAAAGAGGTGTTTAGATAGTATCAACGTTTCCCATTTTTGCAAGAATTGAACTTGTGCAAAAGTTCAAAACATTGCACTGACATTTCAATATAGAATTGCTTGATGTCAAATATAACAGAAAATGATCAAATGATTAAAATGTTATGGAATTTTTTTTTAAATGTAGTATGCAATTTCCAGCATTAATTTAATACAATTCTTTCTCTTTTTGGAATCATAAAAAAATTGAAAAAAAAATTTATTGACAGATTACAGCTTTGCGCCAACCTGTTGTTTGACAATGCATTTATTGCAGTACTCTGTGAACAGTAAATTTGAAAATTGCTTCCTCAACTTTTGCCATAGTTTACAAAGTTTCCTTTATGAGGAAACCAAAGCTCCGTGCATTCTCATTCTGCGTGAACTATGGATAAATAAGAAGGTATGCAAATTTACGAGTTTCTTATCATTGCAAAGAAGCTTTTCTCATAGAATGTCAAATAATAATAGAAGTTTCATTGAACAAATCTTACCAAATTTATTGATATCTTTGAGATTCAAGAGGTGTGGACTCTGTGTAATTGCAAATACCCAACTGGAGCCCATTTTAACAAGATTGGGCAGGGCATATTGAGGCAAACCATCCGAATCCGCCTTTATCGGATCTATCTGAGTGAAACCCAGTCTCATATGACCGCTCCATCCTCTCTCGTGCTTTTCTATCTCCAACAAAAATATTTCACCCGGCTGTAATGGTTTTTCACTAAAAGTCAAGGCATCCGCAAAACTGGCCTTTCGAAAAGCCACTGTATTGTCATCGTAGAGTATAATATTTTGCCCGTGACTCGGGTGAAACCTCGTTACGATTTTTCGCGACTTTTCTGACATCTCATAAGGATGTTTGTCGTGCTGTTGTTATTTTTTTAAATATTCTATGATTTATCAAAAAGCGTCTACTTCGAAAATGAACAACGACGACGAGTAGCGAGTTTCCAATGGTTCTTCATCGAGAATTCAATCAAACGATTGATATTCTCGTTTTTATTAATGTTCTCGATCGAGAATTTTCTCCTTGTCAAGTGTATGTCACAATGATTCGCGAATAGTGAAACTTCGAACGATAAATCAAAAATTTGTTTTTGCCGTTTTTCTGATACTCGGAATAATCGGCGAATAAACGTCGCAGAGCGCTAATATATTGAGACACTGATTATTGCGAATATTCTCTATTGTTTTTTTTTGTATTTTCAGTTTCTTGTTGTGTCCGTGGGTGTATGCCCGTTCCACTGCTCGTTCGATATGGAATAGCAACATCTCGCCATCTATGTTCGAATTATCGACGGTTGGTATTTACTCAGTTGGTAATTAGCGAAGTTCTTCAGAAGAAAAAATATTTAAAATCATTTTTGCCAATTGAAAAAAAAAAATACAATGACAATCAATATTGCATTGAAATAAAACTGACTGACGATGTATCGTAAAAGAAAAGTTGTATAGTAGAAAAAAACTGAGGGATTAGTAGGGATTAGGAGTTACAGTAATAAATACTTTTTGAATTTCTTATTTATTTTACATACACAACATTTACAGATATGTCATACATAGATTCTACGCTGTTCTAAATTTTCATTTTACTTCCGCATTAAGAGGAGGCTACAAATACCGACATTTTTCGTGCGAGTGCGAGAGAGAAAGGATGATAGGGGCCGTGTGAGAGCGAGAGATAGGGTCTTTAGCCTGCCCCTAAGCTACGTTATGGCGACACGTAATGCTGTACGGCCGCATTAAGCTGCGTTATGACGACACGTAAATGCTTCACCACGACGTGCTGCGTATTTGCAGCATATTTGCAGCAGACTGTGCTCTTAAACCTTATTTTGACGTTATATTGGCGTCACGTTGTGCTGCGTATTTGCATCGTTTTTACAGCACGTCGTGACGCAAATCTGCCGTCCCATTGCCATCAAGCTGTCTGGCGAACGTCTACAGCACGTTTGTCTATCTGGGCTATATTGAAAATTTCAACCCCATAGACTTTCGTAAAAAGCCCTGAAAGTTTCGCATTTTTTATGGCATATGGACGGTGCTTATATATATTCGCGAATTTGCAATTACAGATTGTTTCCACATTAGATTTTTGAATATGGCACTAAAAAGTACCGTTTTTGTATCGAGTGTTTTAGAGCAGGGTGGATATCCGTAAGCCATGTCTTCCAAATGTCGGTGAGCAGTCATAAAGCCGTCTATTCACTTTGGAACTACAGGATCTTTCAGACGTTATAGAATTCCGATCGTGTGACGATATACAAATCGCATGACGACATACATCGATCCTGAAGCGCGCCGCGTATATGACCGTCGTTAAGCAGGATTTAGAAGTTGGTTCAGCTCATCGTCATGAACAGCCCCAACATCGACTAATAAATAGGCTATGTTCCTTTTTTAAGAGGAGGCTAAATACCGACATTTTTCGTGCGAGTGCGAGAGAGAAAGGATGATAGGGGTCGTGTGAGAGCGAGAGAGAGGGTCTTTAGCCTGCCCTTAACTGCAAGTACTTGCAGTGCTGCAAACGCGTTTCGATATACGCCGCAGTACGCTTTGCTTTGTTGTTGCACTTGGGATCATATGACGTCACAGTTTTTGTCGTCACTTCCTGCTGTGATCACTGCGGCTGGCGAGGTAGGGCAACTCCCAGCAACAACATGGCGGCCTACGAGAGGCGTGCGAAATTCATTTCGTCCAATGGTAACGTTGGATTCGTAGCGCACATGCGCTGTGCGCTCGTGTCAGGACAGACACTGAAGTGCACTGAAGCTCGTTCCGTTATAGCAGTGCCATTGTACGGTATAGGACTAAAAGTAATATCGGAACAACACTTGCAGTACGCTTTATAGCCGCCATATTGCAGTACTTGCAGTCTAAAAAGGAACATAGCCATAGTCAGTCAGACATTTTCCGGTATATACAAGGTGTCCCAAAATACCTGGAACTCCGGGAATTGGAACTCTTGAAGATATCAAGTTGATACCAAGTCGATATCAAGTTGATATCAAGTTGATCCCAAGTTGATATTAAGTTGATACCAAGTTGATATCAATTTGATATCAAGTTGATACCAAGTTGATATTAAGCTGATATTAGTCCTGCTTTGACGTACTTTAATCGTTTCGCATTCAAATTTGATTGCGAATTTTTTACTTTTGCAAACGGCAATGGATTCGGGACATCACCCGGAATCTGCCAATTCCTGAAGGTCCGGGTATTCTGAGACACCCTGTAGTTAGCATATAGGGAGAACCGACAGTATAGGCTGGGCATATTTCCCTGGATATTTCGTGCAATTAATTGCGACTACAGAGGACCGTCTGCGACTCTTGTTTGTATCGTCAATGAGTGTTTGTTGAATAAACTTGGTTGTTTAATATCAAATACTGAGTTTTCTATATTCAACCTCTATTCCAATTAAAATTCCACATTTGAGAACAAAAGTAGAGGTAGAATTCTACCTATGCTGCAAAAGTAGAGGTAGAATTCTACCCATGCTGCAAAAGTAGAGGTAGAATTCTACCTATGCTGCAAAAGTAGAATTCTACCCAAACCGAAAGGGGCCCTTTTCGACAAAATAGCCCTTAATATTAAGGGCCCCTTTCGACAAAAATAGCCCTTAATATTAAGGGCCCCTTTCGACAAAATAGCCCTTAATATTAAGGGCCCCTTTCGACAAAAATAGCCCTTAATATTAAGGGCCCCTTTCGACAAAATAGCCCTTAATATTAAGGGCCCCTTTCGGCAAAAATAGCCCTTAATATTAAGGGCCCCTTTCGACAAAAATAGCCCTTAATATTAAGGGCCCCTTTCGACAAAAATAGCCCTTAATATTAAGGGCCCCTTTCGGCAAAAATAGCCCTTAATATTAAGGGCCCCTTTCGACAAAATAGCCCTTAATATTAAGGGCCCCTTTCGACAAAAAGGGCCCTTAATATTAAGGGCCCCTTTCGACAAAAATAGCCCTTAATATTAAGGGCTATTTTGTCGAAAATAGCCCTTAATATTAAGGGCCCTTTTTGGCAAAAATAGCCCTTAATATTAAGGGCCCTTTCGACAAAAATAGCCCTTAATATTAAGGGCCCCTTTCGACAAAAATAGCCCTTAATATTAAGGGCCCTTTTTGGCAAAAATAGCCCTTAATATTAAGGGCCCTTTTTGGCAAAAATAGCCCTTAATATTAAGGGCCCTTTCGACAAAATAGCCCTTAATATTAAGGGCCCTTTTGGCAAAAATAGCCCTTAATATTAAGGGCCCCTTTCGACAAAATAGCCCTTAATATTAAGGGCCCCTTTCGACAAAATAGCCCTTAATATTAAGGGCCCCTTTCGACAAAAATAGCCCTTAATATTAAGGGCCCTTTTTGGCAAAAATAGCCCTTAAATTAAGGGCCCCTTTCGTCAAAATAGCCCTTAAATTAAGGGCCCCTTTCGTCAAAATAGCCCTTAATATTAAGGGCCCTTTTTGGCAAAAATAGCCCTTAATATTAAGGGCCCCTTTCGACAAAAATAGCCCTTAATATTAAGGGCCCCTTTCGACAAAAATAGCCCTTAATATTAAGGGCACCTTTCGACAAAAATAGCCCTTAATATTAAGGGCCCCTTTCGACAAAATAGCCCTTAATATTAAGGGCCCTTTTTGGCAAAAATAGCCCTTAATATTAAGGGCCCTTTTTGGCAAAAATAGCCCTTAATATTAAGGGCCCTTTCGACAAAAATAGCCCTTAATATTAAGGGCCCCTTTCGACAAAAATAGCCCTTAATATTAAGGGCCCTTTTTGGCAAAAATAGCCCTTAATATTAAGGGCCCTTTTTGGCAAAAATAGCCCTTAATATTAAGGGCCCTTTCGACAAAATAGCCCTTAATATTAAGGGCCCTTTTGGCAAAAATAGCCCTTAATATTAAGGGCCCCTTTCGACAAAATAGCCCTTAATATTAAGGGCCCCTTTCGACAAAATAGCCCTTAATATTAAGGGCCCCTTTCGACAAAAATAGCCCTTAATATTAAGGGCCCTTTTTGGCAAAAATAGCCCTTAAATTAAGGGCCCCTTTCGTCAAAATAGCCCTTAAATTAAGGGCCCCTTTCGTCAAAATAGCCCTTAATATTAAGGGCCCTTTTTGGCAAAAATAGCCCTTAATATTAAGGGCCCCTTTCGACAAAAATAGCCCTTAATATTAAGGGCCCCTTTCGACAAAAATAGCCCTTAATATTAAGGGCACCTTTCGACAAAAATAGCCCTTAATATTAAGGGCCCCTTTCGACAAAATAGCCCTTAATATTAAGGGCCCTTTTTGGCAAAAATAGCCCTTAATATTAAGGGCCCTTTTTGGCAAAAATAGCCCTTAATATTAAGGGCCCCTTTCGACAAAACAGCCCTTAATATTAAGGGCCCTTTTTGGCAAAATAGCCCTTAATATTAAGGGCCCCTTTCGTCAAAAATAGCCCTTAATATTAAGGGCCCCTTTCGACAAAAATAGCCCTTAATATTAAGGGCCCCTTTCGACAAAAATAGCCCTTAATATTAAAGGCCCTTTTTGGCCCTTAATATTAAGGGCCTTTTTTGCAAAAATGGCCCTTAATATTAAGGGCCATTGTAGTGAAGGGGCCCTTAATATTAAGGACTATTTTTGCCGAAGGGGCCCTTAATATTAAGGGCTATTTTGTCGAAAAGGGCCCTTAATATCAAGGACTATTGTGACGAAGGTGCCCTTAATATTAAGGGCTATTATCCTGGCATGGGGCCCTCAATATTAAGGGCCCCTTCGTCACAATAGCCCTTAATATTAAGGACCCTTTTTGGCAAAATAGCCCTTAATATTAAGGGCCCCTGCACTACAATGGCCCTTAATATTAAGGGCCCCTTTCGACAAAAAATAGCCCTTAATATTAAGGGCCCTTTTTGCAAAAAATAGCCCTTAATATTAAGGGCCATTGTAGTGAAGGGGCCCTTAATATCAAGGGCTATTTTGTCGAAAAGGGCCCTTAATATTAAGGGCTATTTTGTCGAAAAGGGCCATTAATATTAAGGGCTATTGTGACGAAGGTGCCCTTAATATTAAGGGCTATTATTCTGGCACGGGGCCCTTAATATTAAGGGCCCCTATATCGAAAGGTTGAATTCTACCTTTGCATGAAGGGCCCTTGCATGACAGGTAAAATTCTACCTCTACCTTAAGGGCCCTTAGTCTAAAAGGTAGAACTCTACCTCCACATTAAGGGACCTTACTCTAAAAGGTAGAATTCTACCTCTGCGTTGGGGGCCCTTAGTATGAAAGACTTAGTAGAATTCTATCTGTACGATAAGGGCTCTTAGTCTGAAACGTACAATTATACCCTCTGCGTTAGGGGCCCTTGGCCTGAAAGGTAGAATTCTACCTGTACATTAAGGGCCTGAAAGGTGAAATTGAAGGCCCTTTGTCAGAGAGATAGAATTCTACCTTTGTCGTAATATTGTAGTACTTGTACTCGCACATATACTTGTATGTACTTTTACTTCTACTCGTACATGTACTTGTACTAGTAATGTTCATATACATGTACTTGTACTTGTAAGGTACATGTACTTGCTACTTGTAATGTACATGTACTTGTACTTGTAGTGTACATGTACTTGTACTTGTAATGTACATGTACTTGACTTGTAGTGTACATGTACTTGTAATGTACAAGTACACAAAATAAAATGGTAATTTCGTATTGTCAGTTTAAAAAAATAATTCAAGAGTCATTTGACCCCTCTCGGTAGTTTTAGTGTTAAACAAATCAAATGCATTAATATTTCTGAACGCGTATTAATTATTTCTTCTCTATTTTGAAATTGCCGTTTTTTACTTTTTAGAATGGCTGTTTTTATGTATTTTTTGGCGCAGTGTCTTTGAAAATGTTCAAAGCTGATAATAAACCTGTATGCAAAAACATGTACAAAATTCGCAGTTTTTTGTTTGTATTTCAGAATGTTTTTTATAATGTTTCAAAATAGAAAGAAAATTCTAAAAAAATTCATATGCGTTCAGAAAAATGAAAAAATGAAAAATGTATTTGAAAGCTCCTACGACCAGGAAGAGATTTAGCTTCGAGCAAAGAAGAAATTGTATCTAGAAAATAAATTAGTCATTTTAGTGAACAGTGTCAATTTTGGCCAAAATTCATTTAAAAAAAAAATTTTTTTTTTCAATCCCCATGTTGAAATATTTTCCCCCTCTGAACACGAATCTACCAATAATTGTCCCGAAAATTCAAAATTGTTATATTATTATAAAAACATTTTTTTAAAGATTTTTCTTGTTTTTTCTGATGACGAAATTTTTTTCCGACAAAAACTCTATGTGATTTGCGGTGAAAAATACAGGTGCATAAATCTTGAGGATCACGAATAATTTATAGATTAAGTAAATTGTTTTAATTTTTTTAAATATATAGTTATAAATTTTTATATTAATTTACTTAAAGTATAATTTTTTAGTTCACTTACTTTTGTCAAGGTTGCATTTTTATTTCTCACCCATGAAGTTTCTTATTCATGACAAAAAATTTAAAATAAAAAAAATGTTTTAAAATACTCAAGATTATGTACTTTTGCAGCATTGAAGCTCAATATTTCAATAAAATTACCGTTTTGACGAAATTTTTTGAAAAAAATATTTGCAACTGAACACGATAATTATATATGGACGTAGATCACGAATATATACGTTTGTCACGCGCCTTCTTTGGGAAAAGAGCTCCAAGGTCATTTCTGAAGGCCGCAGGTATCCCTCGGAACTTTTTCAAGGGGATAGAGCCGTCAAAAATGCTGCTCGGACATGTTTTTTTTTTTCAAGTTCAAAAAAATAAGCAAAGTCCATCGAAAAAATATTTTTCAAACTGAGCAGGCGGATCGATGGTAAGGTTGAAAAAAAACAGCTCAATTCCTGATCTCATATCTGAAAATACCTATGAATGCAATTTATTCGCAACCATTTACATATCTGTCATATCAGTATTGATCGACAAGCTTTTTAATCGGGCACAGAAAATCTGACGACGGCCATTCACTGATGGAGATTTCTGCCCAAACACTGTCAGTCATTGACCGTAGTCAGATTTTCTCTATCTCGGAAGAAAGACTATCAGTTGACGCAGCAACTGTCACCATGCTGAGTACAAGAAACGTAATGAAAATAACGGTAATAAAAATAATAATTAAATGAAAAACATTCATATTTTTCGTTCTCAATCTTCGAGTGAGAAGATTAGGATTTGTGAATGTATCGAAAATAGCTATTTTCGACAACGACATGTATTACAGTGAATTAAGCCCGGAGTACAATCCAAGAAAGGAGGAACAGAAATAAGAAACAGCGCTGAACAGAGTTTTCAATATTATTCTCTCACGCTGTCTATTATTTTGATTCCTCGTTCCTTCCATTGTACCATAAGCCACGACACACGGTACACAATTATCAGAAATCCATATTATTATTGCAGATTCCAATCATTGATCATCCAATGGAGAACAAAAACTGAAATCGCATAAATCCCATCTGATGAATATAAAAAATAAATCCAACACTTTCTGATGGATATAAAGGGAAGATATTGGGAAGAATATTTTCACTCATTACAAGCAACGTGTATGAGTTATTTGGAAAATAATTTTTCTCAGAAAATTTGTGAAAAATGTTCGTTTTTCACTATTCCGAGAACACACATGTTTTGTTTAAGGCGCGGCGAAAAACCTCACCTTGAAACATGTGTACATCAAAGCATCACGAAAAAAAATTGATGTTTTTCAAGCAAACATAAATGTAAAGTAAACAAAAAATAAAGTAGGGTCATTAAATGTCAAATCGACAATTGTTGGAATCGACGCTTTTCAAATCGATGTTTTTCAAACAAAAATAAATGTAAAGTAAACAAAAAAATAACGTAGGTTCATTCCATGTCAAATCGACCCGTTTCAATTTCGATGAAATTTGGTCAGTATTTTTTTTAATCATAAAACAAAGGTCTACCAAAGGAAAAAAATTAGAAAATTTGTTGTCGAAAGTTGTGCAAAATTCGAAATTTCACCATTTTTTCAATTTTTCAAGATTATTTTTTAAATATCTCGAAAAATATTATAGTTACGAAAAAATCGTTCTGGGTTCGTCTTATACTATACTCCAGTTATACTAAATTCAATTATGTTTCTGTTTTTACATTCCTGTCATTAATTGAAATTTGTACTGCTTGAAATAAACAAAACTAATGATTGCTCAACTTTACTCAACTTGGAGGTAAAAAAATTTTTTTTTACCAAAATTCAAAAATTCATATTTTCGAAAAAAAAACACCATTCTGAAAATTTCCAGATATTTTAAGATCAGTACAAGGTATTATATAACAAAAATTAGATCAAAAATTTAATGTTGATCGTGGATTTGCACGATTTTCAAAAATCGTGCAATTCATAATTCATAATTCTGCAAATTCATCATTTTTCAACTTTTTTTTCGTAGCCCAAGTTAAATATTGTTGTTTTTCATTTTTATGGAATAAAAAAACGTAAGAAATGTACGTAAAAATAGGGAGACTAAAGAAATACCCAGAAAAAAGAATAAAAATTGCCCTTACTATTCGGGATATGATAATAATTTGTTATTCAAGATTTATTGTTAATTTATATCTCATTGTTATGTTTGTGTCTGGATAATGAGCAAAACGGCAGTTTCAGTACTCCAAGAGTACGTCGCTAAACAGAACAAAAGAGCACTGGAATATACCATATTGAATCATCGTTCTATTTACGACGAAGCCAGAACGATTTTTTCGTAACCATAATAGTTTTCGAGACATTTGAAAAATAAACTTGAAAAATCGAAAAAATTGTGAAATTTTGAATTTTGCATAACTTTCGAAAGCAATTTGTTTAATTTTTATCTTCGGTAGAACTTCGTTTTATGATAAAAGAGAACTTCTGACCAAATTTCATTGAAATTGAAGGAGTCGAATCCAACTATTGGTCGATTTGACATGGAATGACCCACTCGAGTAAAGTAAAAAAAAAGAAGATTCCTCGATTATTTAGAAACCAAAACCTAACTTCTTAGTTAGTGCGGTTTCTGAGGATATGAAAACATCGATTTATTTCGTTATGTGATTCGGAAAAAAGTCCCTTGAACAAGAATTATTGTATCATCTTTCATTGAAGAGCTTGGATCTTGATGATAAATGCAAACAAAAAAACCATTATCGAGCATTCTTTCGATCATCCTCAAGCCTAGGACAATAATAAATCAATGGAACCCAAAAGATTCGTTATCGCTTGTTCCTTAGCTTCGATAAAAGTCGCACCGACTCCTGTATCCACGATAGCAGGTTGGCTATCCAACGAACAAATGACCATCGTTGCACCCCGCGTATTTGACAGAACTTCAATAGAGACACGATGATCGAGAAGTTTGATAACGTGGTCGAGTACTTCTTTTGGGGTGCCTGATTTTCTACCGATATAAGTACGAACGGCCAAGCGAACACTCGGATCAATGGAATTTTTAAATGCCTCGTGAAGATCTTTCACGTTTGTGTTATTGGTGACCTTGACGACTCCCTTGTAACTTTGCAGTAGGGGAAATAATTTTTTTGCCTTTTGTTCGGCAGCAGTGATCGATACCGATGGCTCTTCTACCTTGAGATCCAGTAGGTTGTATTTACGGACTAGATCATCACAATTTTCGGTATGATCAGTATCATCATTCTTCTTCGCCATGTCGTGAGTTGCTTCGTAACTCGTGTTTCTCACAAGTTTGTCCAACATCGTTTGTGCGGCATTGTGCTTCGCCTGCTTTTTCGTGTTAGCCTCTCCAATCGCCTCGAGTTTGCCGATGAGACACATTATCGTAAAGGACATTGCATGGGACGGTCCGCGCGTATCAAGCACTTGGTATTCCGGAGTTTTCAACTTGCGTATAGTGCAGAATTCCTGAAAGTATGAAAAAAATTAATTTTTCAACGGTAATAATAGATGAATAGAATAGAATGAATGTTCCATTACAAATGAAAATAGTAATGTGTAATGGATGCGTGTTCCATTACAAATAAAAAAAAGTAATGTGTAATAATGGTTGCATGTGCCATTACGAATCTAAAAAATAACGTCCAATGAATGTGTGCTTCATTACAAATGACAATTGAAAAAAAAGTAATTTGTAGTGGAGAATATTCCATTACAAATTATATAGTGTGTTTCTACGACAATTTGCAGCAGGTACTATTTTGCACAAAGGTAAGTCTATTAATTTTGCAATGAAAATAATTTGTGTGTATCAAGTTTTTGTTAACTTTACCATCGTAGTGGTAAATTAATGAACAGTGATTGTTCGGAGTAATTTTTACTCCATTCTTAAATTGTCATTTTTACAACAATGGAGTAAAAATTACTCCAAAAAATAACCGTTCATAGGTTTCAGTGTATATTAACTTACTATACATTGACACCTTTAAGTTTTTCTTAAGTTGTAATTTTTACAAGAATGGAGTAAAAATGACTGCAAAAAAGTACTGTTTATACATTTACCACTGCGATGGTAAAGTTAACAAAAACTTGATACCTACAAATTATCGTATGCTCCAAATTGTCGTAGAAACACACTAATTTGTAATGGAATATTCTCTACTACCAATTACTTTTTTCTCAATTGTAATTTGTAATGGAGCATTCATCCGTTACTTATTACTTTTTTATTTGTAATGGAACACGCATTCATTACACATTACTCTTGTATTTTGTAATTGTACATTTGTCACATTATGCAGTGTAATGGATAATGAATACTGTAATGCATTATTTACAACTCTGGTAGGAACATTGCACTTTCCATGGAAAAAAAACAGAAAAAAATGTTCACCCATAATTTTTTTTTTATCAATTTGATATTTCGTATTTTCCCTGACTAATATTTAATTTCCCTGATTTCCCTGACACTCAAAAAATTCCCTGACATTTCCAGGTTTTTCAGGTTTTCCCTGACAGTGGCCACCCTGATTCAGAAAAAAAAACTTGAAACTTTTTAAATACTCAACAATGATTCAACTTTTGCTATTAAGCTAAAATTATTTGCACAAGTGCACTCCGTAACAGAGGAAATTGGTATTCAGTATCAATTGCATAAAGAGTTCACTTTGAATTTCCCTTCATATCCTCAAAACATGCTTGGGAACGATTTAACTTTGGTCATTTTGCAATTATCAAGCTGAATTTTTTCATACAAGTAAAATATAATTTATATACAGTTGGTATCAAATTTGGAATGAATCGCTTCGGACATTGAAAATAGAAAAAATTCAGTAATATTTTATTATTCATGTATCTCTGGAAAATCTTTTGAGGTACCGTAATTTTGTGAAAATTCTGAATTTCTAAAAAAAATAATAGAGCGGTCGTCCGGTATATCTTTCAACTGTTTCTCATACTCACGTTTAATTTTCCCACAGAATTCACGAATATGGCCTCAGGAGAAACGTTTTGGGCTCGCGACAAATGGTAAGAGTCAACTTTGTACGGTTCGTGATTGTTGCTCGTCGTCTCTTCATGGAATGGTTCCGACAATAGGTTCAGCATTCCTTTTGCGCTTCGGTGCTTGGCCTCCTGTTTACGAGAAGCGGTACCGTAAGCCACGAACGACTGATATTTGACCTTGTAAGTAAACTCGTTCTCATGGCTCCCAGACTGATGATTTATTATGGTATATTCCAGATCGCCTCTGTTCTGTTTAGCGACGTACTCTTGGAGTACTGAAACTGCCGTTTTGCTCATTATCTAGATACAGACATAACAATGAGATATAAATTAACAATAAATCTCGAATAACAAATTATTATCATGTCCCGAATAGTAAGGGCAATTTTTATACTTTTTTTTGGGTATTTCTTTAGTCTCTCTATTCTTACGTACATTTCTTGCGTTTTTTTATTCCATAAAAATGAAAAACAACAATATTCAACTCACTGTGCGATACTGAATGGATCAAGAACGAGTATTCGATGATTTACCACTTGGACTCATAAATACAAAGATTCGAAATTTTTAATTTTTTTTCAGCATATAAATGGGTCGACCTTGGATGACGAAATTCTTGTAACACGTTCAAACAGGCTCTCGTTGGACTGGGGTTTTCAATAACATATATTATATTATAATGTATATATTGTAGAAAGAAGATAAATCTGTATATCTATATATCTTTATATATATATAGACCGGCACAACAGTATCGCAACTTTCGAAAGATAACCATGATTCATTAGAAGTCCATGAAAACTCACTCTGTATTCTTTGATGCTCCAAAAGGAAGAGTGAGTAAAGTAGACGTGGCTTATTCGTTGGCTCACAAAATCATAAAACTGCGAACGTGCTCTGAGGGGGAAGCAGATATATCTAGCAAAACAACGTAAAACTTCGAGCAGCGTTAACAAATGTTCCCCTCATTCTCGGGCGACCATACCGACACACTGCTTTCTGTTTCTGCCCCGCTCCCACCTCCCCCACACATGAATTACACACACACATCCACAGTGAACTGCTGCAAATGGCAATCGGAAATCAGCCCAGCAACAGTTGGCGATTTCTCACATCCGTTTGAAAGCTCTCAAGCTCCTCACAAAATAATGACACAAACTAAAAAATGGTGTCAGTTTTCTGTAAAAATAATTTTTATCGTTAACTAAACTCTGAATATTGGATATTCTGTTTTTTTACTGTATATAATTGAACCTAATTACAATTATTCGTGAGAAAATTCTTGTTGACTGTTATATATACATTAAAAATGCTCAGAAAGTTGCAGCGGCTTCAATTTAAAATATCCTTCAATGTTTAACAATATTTAGCTATGCGAAAGCTTCGAAAGCTTTTTTCGGTTTTCAAAAATAAACCGCGAAAAAATAGTTGAACGTGCTGGTCAGCAGAGAGCGTCGCAGTCGCGACTATTAACGGTTGTGATTTTCTGTGATCACATTGTGATCGTGGTTGTGATTGGCTGTGATACATGTGAGAGACCGGCATGTTTTCTCATACCGAATACATAACCTCAATTGCCAGTGCCAAACAATTCTGCAAGAAAAACCTTCGAAACAACAATGTCAGTTCAATTATAGAGTTTAATCTTAAAAAAAAACTCGTCACTCCGAAATTTTGATAAAAAGAAAAATGCTTTCAGCGCGTTTGAACTTTTTTTTGAGAACGAACAGAGCACGTGTGAGGAATTCCATCACAAGTGCAAACAATCGACGTTACTCTCGTCAAGTTGAACATTTGACGACGTTAAAGTATGAAAAAACGATTGTCAACGAGAAACAATATGATAAGAATTTGATATCCGGAATAGGATCCTTGAAATTTGACACTCCTTTCGCGAGACACTCGACGCTTATCGCCAACGATCTAAAATTACAAACTGTGAGAAATTATGCGAATGATTGTACACCGAAGAAATCAAATGTATTCGGCGAGCTCGGCGATCATCAGTATGAAAAATTTGAGATGGACGAGGGTGAGAAGAGGGAGGAAAAATTTCTCGAGAACGAGGCGCGTCTTCCTCGTCGTTACAGATTGTCACCGGGAGGTTACGCCAATCTCATTAAATCTCACATTGAAAAGGGAAAATTGAACGAAGCCCTCGGAGTTCTCGATTTAGCGAAGACAAATCGTGATCCTCCGACAACTTACATGTACAATCTATTGTTACGGGCATTTGCCACCGTTGGTGATTTCAAAAAATGTCGTTCGTTATACGCCAAAATGAAGAAAATCGGTCTTAAATGCAACGCCGCTACTTACACGAGTATGCTCAATGTTTGCGCCAATTATCATCACTCCGAGACTGCTCTCGATTATATTGGTCAGTTGAGAAGCGAATTTGCAGAAAAAAATATTGTACTCAACGAGACTCATTACAACGCCATGATCAAAGCTTACGGGCGTCACAATAAGATACTCGAGGCTTTCAAGATTGCCGATGAAATGAGAGACAAGCAATTGCCGACCGGAGAGATAACTTTCAATTCTCTGCTCATCGGCACTATTTCTGATAGAGATGATGGCCTCAGACACGCCATTGTTGTTTGGCACATGATGAGAAGACACGCCATAAAACCCACAACCACGACGTACAATTTGTTGTTGAGAGCGATCAGAGACACGAAACTCGGAAATCTCAAGATCAACGATGTACTCATAAGTCAGTCACCGCAGTGTCAAGTAATTATAAACGATGATGCTCCTCCGAATTTATTGAGGAATCCACCGAGCGTCAGTAGTCTCGCGATTACCGAATTGTCTAGGAATAATAATGACGATAAGGAAATTATGGAGACGAAAGATTTGCCCGCAAAAATCGACGATACTTCCGGTGAGAAGAGTTTGGCAATCGCGCAAACGGAATTATTCGCGGTACCTTTGGAGAATTTACGAAAACGAAATCGTTTGATTTTGTTCGGCGGTGCGATGGGAATATTGGAAAGTATGAAGAGGGACGGTGCAACTCCGGATGCAAAAACTATGACGCTTCTTATGGAACTCGTGCCGAATTCATCTAGCGCTGAAATGGGCATCATCAAAACCTCGAGATCCATGGGATTACCTTTGGATCTTGATTTTTACAATATGCTCATGAAAAAGAGGAGTCTTCGAAGAGATTACAAAGGCGCCAAGGTGCGTATTATCACGAGATAATATTATTACAATTGTAATCGATGACTGTGATCTTCCAGGTCTGGAAGAACTTTAAACTCTGAAATGAATTCGAGAGTATAAAAGACACAACGAGAAACACGTTAAACGTACTATTTTCTTGAAATTTCAATGGTTTGCCATTTAAAAGTCTCAAAAACGTAAATTTAAAAAATTACTGACTTCCCAGAGGCTGTAACCAAATCTTGCAAGAATCAAAACCCACATGGCTGATATAGACTGATTAAAAAAACCAAATTTTTTTATTTTTCGAAATAACATTAATTACTTTCGGGGAGGTGCGGGTAAGAGCAGAGCTCTTAATATAAATATTTAGATATGTCTCATCGCAAATTTCTATTTCCCATTTAAATAACACAGGAAAAAAAAATTTCAAACTTTGAAATTTTATGTCTCGGCTTCAAGTCAATGTACCAAAATGAACGATACATATTCTTGTGGAGAACTGAACGCTCTACAAAAAAGATCTCTTATGATTTTTCGATAAAGTAACTCCTTCAAAAGTTGTTCAAGGTTAAAGTTAAATTTAGAGTAAATTTCACTTTTTTTTCTAGTTTCCGGCAAAATGTTAAAACTTGTTACTAAATATCGTTAAATCTTTCTTGAAACAAAATTTGCAATGATACATATCTAAATATTTATATTAAGAGCTCTGTTTTTAGCAGGCATCTTTTTTCACCTCCCCGAAGGTATTTAATATGTTATTTCGAAAAACAAAAAATAGTAGCTTTTTTTGAATCAGTCTACTGATACACACTTACAAATTTAGGAAATTCTCGATGATATTCAACGCTGCGGTCTATGTCCCGACATAATAACTTGGGGAATTTTGGCTCTCGGCTGTGGGACCTCGGAAGACGCCAGAAACCTCATCGAGGGTATGGAAAAAACCGGGCACACGTTGAACGTCGTGATAGTCGGTACGCTCATCAATGTTGCGTGTCGAAAAATTCGCTTTGGCTACGTCCTCGAGATGATGGAGCTAATGGTAAAACACAACCTAAAACCAAATTGGGAAATGTACGCGACTCTCGACAATTTTCAAACGGAAATGAACGAAATGATCAAGAGCAAGGTAATTATTATATCGAAATCAATAGAATTGCGATTATTTAAGAACTCACATTGTTACTAAACAAAAAAATGTTTATCTAAAATTTCTATTCCCAGAAATTCACAAGAACGGTCAATAATCCAGCTTTCAAAGCTGGTTTTTCGAAATTCAAATTGAGATATCCAACCTGGCAAAAACAGATGGAACGAAAATCCGTCAATGACGATAAGAAGAAACGCTGATTTCCTCCCAAAGTATTGTAATTCATCTGTAAATACACATATTTATAAAAAAAGAAATCTATCGCGAGCGATTCAAAGATAATTAACGCAATTTGTTTCATTTTTTTTTGTTTGTTATTATGTAAGAATGCTTGAAAATCAAAAAGAAGTCAATATTTGACCAATAACAATGTACAATGACGATCACGAAAGGATCTTACGATTAAGTCAACTTCTCTTCGTTTTCTGGGAGCTAATGTTTCTCCCGAGGCTCAAAATTTGAAAATTTTATCAATATACATAAAGAGTGAGAGAGAAAGAGATCTCGCCGTTGCCGTTATGGAAACGTTTGAGAATTCTCAACGAAGATACGGTGATCGTGGCTCGGAGACCCAAGAACGACATCTCGTGCCAGCTATGACACCCCTCGGTGGACATGTACCGCGAATACTGAGTTTGTTGTATCCAGTTGGTCCGGTCGGTTGAGCCCCGCATGTTTCAAGAGCCACGAAATCGTCAACGTGGAGCGAAGGAGGTCTCGACGTGTTTGGAGGTCTCGATCTGAAAGGATCGGCTCCACGACCCGCACAACCAGCTGATGAACTAAGTCGATGGGAATTGACGAATTGTGCCCGTCCGCGCATCGGTGTGACTGGGAAAAATATCATTTGAGAAAAATTAAAATCCATTCCCATCGTATTGCAACATTTTAATGTCCTAAAATTTGCATCCAAACTTCTGGACAGACTATGTAAATGGAAATCTATTGATTTTTCAAAACTAAACTTATTTTACATAAATGTGAAACTGCAAAACAATTAACTCAGACAACATTAATTATTAACATTAACCCACGCAGACGATTTTTCAATTTCCTGATACTTTCCTATTTTTTCTGACCAATTTTCAGCAATATAATCGAATTATTGAAAATATAAAAAAATTAAGTACAATCTCACCAAAAGGATGTCTCGTTTTGGCGGTCGGTACGTTTGTCTGTTTTTGCGAATCTCTTGGATCTTCCGTGCCCTCGTTGTGTCCTTTCGGTTGCATCGGTTGTGTCGAATCGTCGGGTGGAACTTTCGAGCACAACAATTGTGCCTCATTGAGAAGATTAAAATCCGATGGCAAAAGTTCAGCAGCGAGAGCGATGAGATCAACGGTATTGGTCTCGTGACTTATCGTCGTCGCTGAAATATTGAAACGCCGTTTTTCACCGTAACGCGAATGCCTCGACGAGTGTCTCAAAGATCTTTGTGAAAATTGATTGAGAAGTGCCTCCGGTGTCGGTAATAACGGCTCGAGCATTTCCGGCACAGGATCTTTCTCGTCTTTTCCCTCGACGCTAGCGCGAAGTTTTTCAACGATATCTTTTGCCTCTTTGATCTTTTCCAACGGATGCTGTCCGCTCTTGTCCCACGAAACGAGAGAGGCCAATTGTCCAACGCGCAGATACAAAGATCGTTTGGAATGTTTGCCACAATCAATGAGGCTCTCGAGAAACGATACGATCATCAATTCCAACGAATCATCGATGATATTCTCCTTTGTCTCGTTCTCAATATCGATCATCGATGCCATGTGTTCGAGCAAAGATCTCAGAGCACCGGGATTATTCTCGAGGCAGCTTTTCACGTGATACAATCCATAATTGTGCCTTGTCAATGACATCAATATACGAATATCGCTCTTAAGCACGTTGGTGGAATATTTTGTTGCATTGGCGATTAAATCGATGAGAGCTGCGAGAATCGACAATAGCGGATCTTTGCTAGGTACGGAGTGACCAAGACGAATTTCGTAAGGTTCCGAGGATTCTCTCTGCATCAGACTGAGCTCATCGTCGCAGAGTGTACAAAATGTATCGAGAATTTCGAGTTGCACGTCGCTCGAGCCGCTGTTCTTGAGACTCGTGCACATCATTTCAACGACCGCTGGATACTTCTGATCGGATTTAACTTGGGCCCTCGACGTTGGACTCAGAAGCGTCAACAGGGTGGCTTTCATCGGTGCGTGAAGCGACAAATCGGCGAGTAGAGCAAGAACAGGTGGATTATTCTCCAGTGGCGAGGATGCTAGTATTCTATCGAGCAGACATCGTCCAACAACGAGGGCACTCGGTGCCGCTAAATCGCTGAGTTGCTTGCAAACATTTGACAATAAATTCAACAATGTTTCGTTCCAACTTGCGCACAAGAGTCTCAGTGTGTCGGTGAGATTGTTCGCTTGTGCCTGAAGATGAGCGGACCATAATTTTCGCAGGCCCAAAGCCCGTGTCACCTCGCCGCTAGGATGATCATCACCGATATCCAACAACGGTGGCAAAAGACGTCCGAGAAGTTTCAATCCGGGTAAAAAATTTGCCGGACACGAGGATAACATTTTTAATACTTCACCGATCATCTGTGTCCACAGTGATTTAGCGACGTTACCAGCACCGTCGGAATCAACGGCTCGGGTAAAGGCCAGAAGAGTCTCAGCGATCTCGTCCGATAATATTCTGAGTGACGAGCTCGTCGACGGTATCGCCTCCACCAGTGACCAAACTCCGAGTAACGGCGCGACAGCCGTTAAATCCTTGAAATCGGTTCCCATGCATTTGATCAAACGTTCGAGAAGCGCTCGTACGAGTTTCACGCACGGCAATAAAAGTGCAACGATAGCAAGACCACGTCGTCCAACGAGCGACGAACGATGAAGATACGGCTGTTCGTAGAATATCGACATTTTCGTCAATACAGCAACTAGCGCGGTCAATCCATCGGCCGCGAACAATTGCGTAAGGGCATTACGATGTTTCAGCTCGATGTAACTCTCGATCGGATCAATGTCATCGTGCGATGGAAATACGAGATAATGAAGAATACGACAAGCAGTGACAAGCTCACCGGGCAAAGAGGCAGATTTTTCCGAATATTTTCTCACTATCGTGACGAGTCCAGCAACATCGGTGTAATTCCAATTAACGGCATTTCCCGCTATCGTCAGATGCGGCAAAACGTCCCTCAGAGTGCCGTTGCTCCGCGTCTCGTTCAATATCGTTGAGGCACGATTCTGCAATACCTCGATTCTCGTTGAATAACGTATCGTAACGGATACAATCTCAGCGGCGAATTCAGCGACGTCAGGATCGCCAAGATACGACGTTAGTACGTCAATAAACGCGTCGAGCGGTAAAACCGCCACGATAGCTTGCAAGCCCTCAGGATAAATGAGAAAAGAGTGTAATTTTCTCAATGGCGACCACCAATCGTTCGACAACATTGCACTGCCCGGCTGTTGGTTTCTCAATGACAAAAGGCACTGAGCAACTTGCAAACGCCAACCGAGATTGCAACCAGCGCCGGGTTTCTCGTGGCGCATTGCTCGTAATATAGATTTTGTGATTTCAGGTTCGCGCAACAGATAAACGAGTCCCTCGGCTGTGTCAGCGAGACGCATTATGAATTTTCGCGTCGTTGCTATGAGACGCTTGTCCGAACTCGGTGAAACGAGAACAAGAAGAATACGACGGGCGAGAGCGTGATGAGTGAAGTAAGATATAAGATGTTTCCGTGGATTGCGCGTTTGTTCTCTCTCGAATTCCATCTGTTTGCTGACTGGCAATTGTCTCTTTGGTTGTGCCATGAGGGTCGTCGCGCAGGTGTAAGCGTGCGTCAGCTCGTTTATCGTTGATTCATTGAAACTCATCGATTCTCGCGATTCCTCGAGAAGTTCGTAAACGTGAATTTTCCGCAGTACCGAGGTCAGAGCGTACTTCAATCTCGCGAGTTTAGCCTCGTCGAGCATGATGAGAGTCATGCGATAGAGATTGTTGTCGGACTTGATGAATTCATCGACGATCATGGGACTCACGAGTGAAGCGTCGAGGGCACGAAGAGCGGCGAGTTTAACGGGCAAGGCGACATTCTCTCGCATGCAGAGAGACAAGAGTTTTCTCGGTGCATCGACTTGCAGTAATATTTCCGCTCCCCGCGATAACGAGCAAAATGACTCGGCCAAACGTACGCCAACTTTAACGTGACGTACTTTGTACGCGGGTTGGGGTTGTCCACGTGCCAATTCTTGATCAAGGGCGGCGTTTAAAATTCTCGTCCAATCGCGATTATCATCTGTCTCGAGATTACTGATCGAGGCGAGAAGAGCGCACAAATTCTCGCAATTATGAACGAACGTTTCTTTCTCTTGACCAGGTGCGGCATTGAAATTGATCGTTGATCTCGACAATGAACGTATTATATCATGTATCTTCTCCAATGCGAGATCATCGTTATTTTGTGGATCGATGAAATGATTGTCCGATAATTTCTCGAGATCCAACAGATCCGGCGGTTTTATGGCGTAGATACTGTCAGCTTGGAGAGTCTCGCACTGATAATCGATGGACGATGAAGGCACGTCGTCGGCCATTATATCCTCGTCCGAGAGTATCGGCTCGAACGGCTCGATTGCCGTGAGAGGTTCCTCGATATCACGCTCAACACGATCATCCTCTTCCTCCGCCGATATTGACTCAGGGCTCAGGGATACGAGAGACTCCGACGGCGGCGAGGAAGGACGTTTCAATGGTTTTCTAGGCACGCTCGGTGATGCCTCGTCACCGCTCCATCGTGGAGGTTCGGACTTTGGCGGCTCTATCGGTGGTGGCACTCGTGGTGTTGTTTCCACAGTTGGAATCGGTTGAATCGTCGGCGATGGCGCTGGTACCGCGCATGTTTCTTGCTATGATGCAAATAAAAAAATAATTCAGTCAGTTTAATTTATCATGTACTCTTTATATACACTAACGGCGAAAAGTTTCCGGACGAAACTTCAAAAAAGGTCTGGAACGTTTTTTTATGCCATTTCGCCGGAAGTCAACGTAGACTAATTTAACAATCAGCATTTTAAAGGGGAAGAATTCGGCTTCATTTCCAGATTTTTTAAATTATTTTTACAAATTGTTTTTAGATTTGGACTCTGTTTTGAAAACAGCTGTTTTTCGCCTTTTTTCACTCTCTTCAGGTGCACCCATCTTCTAGAGGAAATTTTTAAATACATTTTTACGATTGGATTCATAAAGGGGAAAGTTTGAACTTCAATTTCCTTTTTTTTTAAACTTTGAGCGATTTTTTTCCAAAGTTATTTTGTTTTTTGTGAAAAAAGAGGAAATTTGAAAAATCCCGTATAACACGAAAACAACGAGAATTCATGAAAAATTTCACGACAGCAAAAAGTTGCGTCTGTTATTGTTGAGTTCAGAGGAATTTTTTCAGATTTTTTTTTCATTTCCTAATCTTTTAATTATTTTTCGAATTGTTTTTAGATTTGGACTCTATTTTGAAAACAGCTGTTTTTCGCCTTTTTCCCCGTCTCTTCAGTTGCACCCATCTTCTAGAAGAAATTTTGTTTATACATTTTTACGATTGGATTCATAAAGGGGAAAGTTTGAGCTTCAATTTTCTTTTCTTAAAAACTTTGAGCGATTTTTTCTTCCAAAGTTATTCTGTTTTTTGTGAACAAAGAGAAGATTTCAAAAACCCCGTCTAACACGAAAAGAAAGAGGATTCATGAAAAACTTCTAGATAGCAAAAAGTTGCGTCTGTTTTTGTTGAGTTCAGAGGAATTTTTCCATATTTTTTTTCTCTAAAACTTTGTTTTTTCATGTTAAGGCTGGAAAAAAAATTAGGGAAAAAAATTTGAAAAAAAATTTCAATGTGTTGAAAATGATAAAATAAAGTATTTTCCTCTCTTGAAATTTTATCAATAATCCCATAGTTCTCGAGTTATGGTAATTGAATGATCCGAGCTCTGATCTAGAAAATGAGAAAAAAAAATAATGGGAAAAAAATCTGAAAAAATTCCTCTGCACTCAACAAAAACAGCCGCAACTTTTTGCTATCTTGAAGTTTTTCATGAATCCTCTTGGTGTTCGTGTTATATGAGATTTTTCAAATTTCCTCTTTTTTCACAAAAAACTGAATAATTTTGGAAAAAAAAATCGTTCAAAGTTAAAAAAAAAGGAAATTGAAGCTCAAACTTTCCTCTTTATGAATCCAATCTCAAAAATGTATTAAAAAAATTGTATGTATTAAAAGTATTGAAAAAAAACAAAGGCGAAAAACAGCTGTTTTCAAAAAAGAGTCCAAATCTAAAAACAAATTGTCAAAATAATTTAAAAATTAGTAAAAGAAGCCAAATTCTTCCAGCAAAATGGCATAAAAAAACGTTCCAGACCTTTTTTGAAGTTTCGTCCAGAAACTTTTTACCGGTAGTGTATGTGGAAATAAAAAATGTTTCAAAGAAATGTTACTACTTACATTTACTGTGGGCACAGCAGTTGGATTCTCAAAATACCAATCAGGCTGCGGCTCGGGAGCTTGAGGAATGCTCTCGGCCGACGGTTCTAAAATAGCGACCGGCACAGCCGGAGTGGCAGAGGCACTGACGATTTCCTGAGGATTGCTGAGGGATTTTGTGAGAGAGCCGTAAACAGCCAAAGTTATAGTCGTGTACCAGCCTCTCAGTACAAGACCGTCCGTGGGAATTTGTTTTCTTTCACATTCTAATTGTATGTGAACGTTTTGCTTGTACTCCAAACCACCCAGGGATTCAAAAGTCGAAGCACCTGGCTTGCTGAGATCGTTGACAAAGAATTCAATTTCAAATTGCGAAGGATTCGTTGCTCTGCAATGGAAAAGAATTGTGTCAGACACGTCAAAATTCATGGAACATCGAAGGTTTACGATGAAAGAATACAAAATTGCTTACCCGAGTCGAACTCCACCGGGAAAATCTGCCTGGACTCGGGCACCAAGAGGAATTATCCTAACCTCACTTATGTACACTGGCTTTGGAAATTGCACCAAATCCAAATTGAGCTCCTAAAAAAATTCATAATCAGCAACAAAGTCGTTCTTCGCATTATTGTTTTGGAAACAACATTGTTTCTCAAACCTCAGAAATATCGTGAGAAAAAGTATCGAAGAACAACAGCTCAATGTTATCCATTTCTTTTTTTTTTTTTCAAAAAATCATTCGCGAAATACGGAACTACCGCGACATTGTTGAATAAAACTGTCAATGAAATTTGTCGCAGTTTGAATAAAACTAATTATTACATAAATTCTAAATGAAATATCGTGGGACTAGAAAAACGAGATATTTTTCACTGTATGTCACAAAACGATCTTGTTTTGCGAAACGTCGGTGCGCCGCCATATTGGTCTTTTGCGACGCTAGCGCTGTTGCGGCGCCGGCACGAACTCGTGTATTTAAATATATATACGTTGCATAGTCGCAATCATAAAGACGTATTTTTCATGTCTGTACATCTAAAAACGCCGTTCTGATATTAAAACCTATCCCTCGCGCCTCTCCGCTGTTGCAAGTGCGAGAAAGATAGTTTGATAGGGGTCGTGTGAAAACGAGAGAGAGAGGGAGTCTTCAGTCTTCACAGCCGTTTCAATTAGGGATGAAGAACGCTATGGACGGAGAGGTACATATATATAGCTTGATTGATCTGGCAAATTTCAGTTTCGGTTTCGGCGCCCGCCATATCCTGCAAAGTGAGAGCTCACACGGCTTTTATATTTCGTACGATTGAAATAATACCGGTTGAGGAAAAAATAAGCCGGGGAGACGAAAAAACCGTTAATAAAGGACGGTGAAGAGATAAAAACATTATAGAAGAAGCGGTAACGAGAGAACAATGGAAAGTACGGAGGACAACGAGCACGATGTGCTCAAGAGAGTTTTAACGAGCGACGAATTGACGCAGATACCGCAGGAAATCGAAAGGAAGCTGACGACTTATTTTACCGAAAATTTCGAGGAATTCATAACGGCGAAAGCGGTCTTCCAACACACCCGTCAGAGCCTTGGTAATCGTCGTTCTATTATTTATTCAATCCATTCGCTGGTCATCTCCCGCCCTAACCTAGCTTTTTCATCGCGTCCCGTTCTTCCCTCTCCCCTCTCACTAGGGACATACCGTTTTCAACTTTATGGCCTGAGTAAACGTAAAAAAAGTCAAGGTCAAACATGCAAACAACGAATTATGTTTATATATACATATTAGGACGGCTGAAAAGAAAACCTTTATTTTTTTTTTTTCAATCTCCTACTTCATGAAACTATAGTTTGTAACATAATATTAAACCTGCGACATTGAAAGAGAAATAAAGGTTTTTTTTGAGTCTAATACACATGTACATCTAAATATATGAATTTTCATTTTCAGAACAAAAAGTTGAGAAACTGCAAAAAGAGAATGCAGAACAGAAACTCGATCTTGACGAGTGCAGAGGAAAATTGGAACTCGCGGAAGGCTTCACGAGCGAACTGCAGCAAAAACTTGATGAAGCGAGAAATGAAATATACAAACTGCAGGAGTCCGTTAAGAGGTATCGTAAATTCTATTACGATTCATTCAAACTTTTGTTTTGCACACTGCAACTTGTTAAATGAAAAACAAAGTTTGTCAGATTCGAGCAAATTGAATCTGAGTTGAAAAATCGAGTCGAAGTAATGATCAATAAATAAATAAATAAATAATGCCAGACATCTGAAATTCATTTATAGACAAAATTTTTCATTCGATTAATTTCAATATCCAAAGAATATGCTTGGAAAATGATAATCTGAGAAACTATTGAAAAACTTACAGATTCAGCAAAGAAAACTCTGAATTCCGACGACAGAGGGATGCAGCCGTCGACGAGCGAGATACGCTGCAGATGCAGGCTGAAAGACGAGACAACGAGGTGGAACGACTCCGCACCGAGGTTACCTCTTTGGGTGCTCAGTTGCAGACAGCGGTCACGGCAAAGTGTCAGGCACTGGCCGAAGTCGAGGAAATTCGTAGTCTTGAGATATCGGTTGATTTTAAGTAAGTTCTCGAAAAAAAAAACATGAAAAAAAGTTCCTAACTGAATCTGAAATCTGAATCTGAAGTTGCTAACTAAAACTGAAAACTTAGAAAAAGTCTCCTGAAAGAAAAAGTTCAAACCAGACACCCACTTTTATTCTTCAATATTTTTTCAACTCAGAAACGTCGAGAGCTCGATCATTGACAAACATTTTTTAAAATTTTGAAAAATTATAAAATCCGAATGGTCAAATTTCATCGATAATCGTATTAAACATAAGAGAATTCGTTTTTCTTCTCCAAAGAAAAACGTTTTCACTAGAATGCAATCATGATACTATGATTCTCTTAAAAGGGAAAAACGATTGGAACAAGAGCGCACACTTCTGTCCCAACAAATGGCCGGTCTCGAGGAGGAATTATCAAAGCGCACGTCCGAGCTACAAACGACACGCGTCGAATCCTCGGCCCGTGCACTGCTAACAGAGACGCTTTTGCAGCATCGGGATGAAGAATTGAGAATCGCGAACGAGGCGATTGCACAATTTCGGGAGTCGACCGGTAATCATCAGCGTCGTTGTGAGGAATTGGCCCAAAAGCTCGAGGAACAGCGTAGTCATGAATTATCGATGCACGCTTCGTATCGCGAGGAAATTGGAGCACAAACGAGACTCGCGGATCTTTACAAGGGAATGGCTGACGAGGCTAACGCGAAAGCCGACGAATTCAGCGAGGCTGTGAAGGAGCTACAAACTCTGCTCGAACAGGCAACTGATCAATTCGGCAAACTCGAGACGGAGCACGGTCAGCTGAGAGTGCAGCACGAGGAAACGATCGCCGAGAATAATCGTCGTATCGACGAGCTCGAGACGGAATTGGAGCGAGCCAACGAATTATTGAAGAACATAAAACAGGAGAGACTGGATCAAGCGGTGGAGCAATTGGCGCCAACAGCGGCAATAACGAGTCGCGTTCTCAAGAAGGGACTGAGCTTGACACAAATTTACACGCAATTAGTCGACGCGACCAACGAATTGGCCCTCGAGAAGGAGGAGAACGAGCGCATGAAGTCTCAAATGGACGTGATCCTTCATGAATTGGAGGAAAAAGCACCCGCGTTGCAGCAACAGCGAGAGGAGCTTGAACTCGCCCTCGACAATATCACCACTCTCACGACTCAACTCGACGAGATCAACACCGAGAATCATCGTCTGCGGGAAGCAGCGGATGAATCCGATCGGATAGCGAAGCATCATACGCGCGAGAATGCGCGTCTCAAGAGCGAACTCGCTGATCTCGCTCGACAAGTTTGCTTCCTCCTCAAGGAGGTACAAGAGAGCCGTGGCGGTTACTCGATAAACACGAGCGGCGATATTTCCACGAGTATGGAAACCGACGTGTCCTCGTCGCAGATAATCAGCAAGAAACTCGTGACGTTCCGCGACATCGAGGAATTGCAGGTGAACAATCAAAAGTTACTGTCGATAGTGAGAAAATTGTCGTCGCGACAGGAGGAAATTGAGCGAACGACCGATGAAATCAATACCGGCGAAATGAAGGAGAAACTTGATCGATATCTCGAACAAATGGCCGATATGCAAGCCGCGATGGATCGACAAACGAAAATGGTTGATGGTCTCGTGAGACAACGTGACATGTACAAGAATATGTATTCTCAATCGTTGAAACAAGCACCGATTGCGAACAAGGATATACCGGAAAATCTAGAGAACGAGGATAATCGCGAAAACGCTGATGTCGAGATGACCGAAACGAAAAAAACGACGCGAATCGACAACGAGAGCGAAGAAACGATTCGAAAATTGGAGAAACGCGTTGTCGAGCTCGAGACAAAGCTCAAGCAGGTTAACGACGAGTACGAGACTTACAAGAAGGAGAAAGGTGCCCATGAGCGAATGGTCGGTGAGGAAGTCGAGAGACTTCGCAAAGAGGCAGAAACAAATTCGACCCGTTGCTGCCGTTTGAAGGCACAGTTGGAAACAGCGAACGAACGTTTTGGTCTTGTACAAGGTAACGTCGCTTCTTACAAATCTCAGATAAAGACACTCGAGGAAAAGTGCAACAATTACAACACGACGATTGGCAAACACGAGCAGAGTATAATGATGCTCAAGCACGAGACCATGTCGGCATCGAGTCGTTTGTCGCGGGCTGAGGTACAGTTGGAAAATTTGCGACAAGAGCGACAATTGTTGCGCGATTCCGAGGGACGATTGATGAAGGAACGCGAGGTATTGCATCGCGAGAGACAGACTCAGGCTTTGCTGAAAGCCGATGTGGAATCGATAAAAGCGAGTATCGAGCGTTCACAGGCAGAGGGACAATTGAGAGCCGAGCAAAGATTGGACGACGCGACGCGGGAGTGCGCCGCGCTGAGACGTCGTTTACAAGAAGAACAAGATCGGTTTAGAGAATTATCGAAGCATCTTGAACAACAGTTGAACGTCGCGGAGGAACGTCTCACCGAGGAACACGAAATAGCCGAACGAACGAGGATAGAACTCGAGGAAACTCGCACCTCCAAGGCTGAGCTTGAACGTCGGGCTGATGAACTCTCTGCTAAATTACGAGAATCTGCAGCTAATTCTAGAGCAAAACCCATCACCGGTATGTATTGCGGTTTTTCACTGATAAACTACACTATCGGCGAAAAGTTTCCCTACAAAACTTCAAAAAAGGTCTGAAACGTTTTTTTTATGTCATTTTGCCGGAAGTCAACGTAGACTAATTTAATAAGCGGCATTTTAAAGGGGAAGAATTCGGCTTAATTTCCTGTTTTTAAAATTATTTTTACAATTTGTTTTTAGATTTGGACGCTATTTTGAAAACAATTGTTTTTCGCCTTTTTCCCTCTCTTCTAGAGGATTTTTTTTTAAATACATTTTTACGATTAGGTTTATAAAGGGGTAAGTTTGAGCTTCAATTTCCTTTTTTAAAAAAATTTGAGCAAAGAGGAAAAAAGAGGAAATTTGAAAAATCCCGTATAACACGAAAACGAAGAGGATTCATGAAAAACTTCAAGATAGCAAAAAGTTGCGTCTGTTTTCGTTGAGTTCAGAGGATCTTCATCGGATTCTTTTTTCAAAAATTTGTTTTTCTCATTTTAAGCCTAAAAAAAATATGGGTAAAATAAAGTAGGTATTTTGAAATTTGAAATCCCCCTTGAAATTTTATCAATAATCCCATGGTTCTCGAGTTATGGTAATTGAATGATCTGCGACCCAGAAAATGGGGAAAAAAAATTTGTATTCATATGAATTCAACGAAAACAGACGCAACTTTTTGCTATCTTGAAGTTTTTTTATGAATCCTCTTTGTTTTCATGTTATACGAGATTTTTCAAATTTCCTCCATTTTAACAAAAAACAGAATAACTTTGGAAAAAAAATCGCTCAAAGTTTTTAAAAAAAGGAAATTGAAGCTCAAACTTTTCCTTTTATGAATCCAATCGTAAAAATGTATTCAAAAATTTCCTCTAGAAAATGGGTGCACCTGAGGAGAGGGGAAAAAGGAGAAAAATAGTTGTTTTCAAAACAAAGTCCAAATCTAAAAACAAATTGTAAAAATAATTTAAAAAACAGGCAATGAAGTCGTATGCTTCTCCTTTAAAATGCCGTTTGTTAAATTAGTTTATGTTGACTTGTGGCGAAATGGCATAAAAAACATTCCAGACATTTTTTGAAGTTTTGTCCGGAAACTTTTCGCCGGTAGTGTATGTATTTTAAGTTCCAAACGTCCAACTGAATGAAAAATAAAAAAAAATATTTATGGATAATAAAAAACATTTTCAAAATAATTAACCATTTATCAATAGGGGTTCTGCAGTTTCTGTTGAACGTTCTGCTGAATATTCAATATTTCCGTTTTGATGATTTGTCTTAAATAATCGAATCTCTCAGGTGACGAAAATCTCGCCAAGAGATTGAAAGAGCTGGAAATGCAGTTGGCAAATAGTAACGCCGAAGCTCGATCCCTATCGGAACAGTTGAAGGCATCGAGACAGCAGAGTCAGCAATACTGCGACATAGCCGAGAGCACAGAGGCGCAACTTCGTGAATTGACGATGCAGCACGAGGAAACGAAACGAGAGCTTCAAACAGCGCTCGAAGCGGCGCGCGAAGAAGCCGCGAATCTCGCTTCACGAGTCAAGGATTTGGAGGCTGAATTGACAAAGGCAAAGAGCGGTCTTCAAGAGACGGACGCTGATCTTCGCGAGAAATTGTCAGCCGCCGAGGTGAAACTGGAGGAGCTCGACGAGGTCAAGGGCGAACTCGAGCTCATCAAGAGTGATTTACAAATTGCTTCTCAAGCGGCCAAAGAAGCTGAGGAGAAATACGCCAGAGAGATGGTGCTACATTCCGCCGATCTGCAGGTAAGAAAACATATTGTTAATATTTTTTTAAATAATCTTACAATGCCAATGATGACACAAATTTTTAATGGGGCGTGCAGGTACTTGGAAAACTGAAGGAAGAATCGCAAACTGTGATGGAAAAGATCTCGCAGCTCACGCAGGAAAAAGTATCCGCAATTGAGGCTCTCGACATGGCAAAATCAACGTGGCAGGAACGCGAGAAACGTTTGACTCACGAGATCGAGGAAACGCAAAAGCGCGTCGACGATCTCGACGCCCAAAACGCGCTTCTTCATAATCAGGTACAAGAATTGAGCGATCGCACAGCAATAATGCAGAGCAATCGTTCGTCCTTCGGAGCTCAGGATAATCTCGAAACGAGTATGGAATCGCTCAATCGCAGTTTCACCGGCGTCGAGGAAGATTCAAAATCCGCCGAACAATTGTTCAAGGTCATAAAATATCTGAGACGAGAGAAGGACTTTGTCGTGGCGAAATTCGACGTTTTACGAGCCGAAAGCTTGCGTCTCAAGTCACAGTGTGAAGTTGCGGAAAAGCGTCTCAAGGAAAGCGAGGCAATGCTCAGCGAACAGCGCGAACAGTCGGAAATTGACGTGGTAACGACAGCAAAACACGCTGAAATATTACGAAAAGTCGAGACGTTGAATGCGATCACGGATTCCAACAGAGTTTTGCGCGAGGAGCGTGACAATTTGTCTGCCAAACTGACCGATCTCGAGGCCAAGGTGAACGTTCTGTCAGCAGAGGTCGTACCTTTGCGCAAAAAATCGCGAGATTTGGCATCACGGGTTGAAATTTTGAATCAAGAGAATGCGGGTCTCAAGAGCGATCTCATCACCTGGCGACACAGAGCGAATGTCCTCGTCGAGAGAGCGAACAAAGCGAGTCCCGACGATTGGCGAAGATTACAAACGGAACGTGAAAATCTCAGTAAATTACTCACGTCCGAGCGCGAGATTCACGTTAAGCGTAACGACGAGTACAATGCACTGAAGATCGAGAAATCAAAGGTCGACGAACAATTGACGCAATATCAGAGACAATTGCAAGCTCACACTGAACAGATATCAAAGTTATCCGAGGAAACGCGCAAGCTTGGACAGGATTTGAACGAATCGATGGCCGATTCAACGACAAAGACTCGTGACATTGTCGCACTGAAAAAGGAATTAGCCGACAAAGAAACGATACTCAATGACGTCAAGAACAAAGAGATACAGATACGTAAAATTGCGAAAAAGTATAAGATGCAGTACGAGGAATTAACAAAAACGGTCGAGGAGGAAAAAGCGAGACTCGAAGAGTCACAATCAGCGGCTAATGCCATTGCCGCTAATGCGGAAGATACGGCGCAAGCGAATCAAGAACGTGACGATCAATTGCGAGAGGAGGGTCGTCAGGAACTACGTCAAGTAAACGACGAATTGAACGCTAGAATCGAAGAATTGAATCGTCAAATAGGCAAAGCTCAGAGTGAAGCTGATGCGTTGAAAGCCGAGATCGAGAGTATGAAACAATCGGGTATGGACAAGGAGGAACGAACGAAGAATTTACTGAAAAACGCGAGGACAAAGATAGTTCAGCTTGCGGAGGCGAAGAAAAAATGCGAGAGAGAATTAACGGAGTTGAAGGTTAAAATAGAGACCGGAAGCGTCGAGAACGAGGGTAACGAGCACGACGCGAGATTGGCGGCTCTCAAATCACAGATGGAAGGTAGAATATCACGTTTGGAGCACGAAAAAGCCGAGGCACACGCCGAGAAGGAAGCAATGCTACAGCGTGTCTCACAATTACAGAGACAACTGGCTTCCGGTGCGGGTAACGCTGGTATCACTATCGAGCCACCAACCGCTAATATAAAACCAATGTCGGCACGTGCGGAAACTCCATTGGCAAGTATAAGACCGATGAGCGTTGTTCCTCAATCTCGTACAGCGGCTGTATTACCAACAACTGCGAGTATTCCAGCACTCGTTACGCCCCAGCAACAACAGCAGGTTGTTCATACAACAGAAACGAGTTCACCGACGAGCAGTCATACGGATTATCAGCCAGCGAGTACAAGCAGTAACAGCAGCGCCGTATCACAGACTGCCGGTAATAATTTGCGACAATTGGCGGTACAGCCTCAATTGAGTGAATCCGCGGAATCGACCCAGCGCGAAGATTCCGAAAGCGTCGAAGTTATGAGCGTCGCTCAGCCTCAACCGCAACAACAACAGCAGCAACAACAACAACAACAACAACAACAACAACAACAACAACAGCCGCAACAACAGCAACAACAAACGCAACAACAACAGCAACAACAATCTTGTCAGCCGACGCAGCCACAAGTACAGGCGCAACAAATCATACAACAGCCTCAACAACATCAGGAACAACAAGCTCAGACAGTCGCTCTCGTTAGCCCGAGGGTCGAACAACAGAATCAACAACAACAACAACAACAACAATCCTCGATCGGTGCCAGCGATCAGCAGCAAACTGTAGCTAGTAGCTCGTCGTCACAATCCGTGAGCACGTCGCAAACTACGACCGGACACAAACGTCCCCGTTCTCTCGAACCAACTGCCTCGGGCTCCGGCGATGGTGAAACACCCGAACACAGCAGAGAGGGTATGGAACCAAGTCCTATTTTAAAGAGAGTCAGAACTCAGGAATTGCCGAATACGGCGACTACCAGCGGTTCCGAGGTTGAGTATCAAGTGAGTATTTGCATTTGAGCTGATTTGATTAATTTTTTTAAACAATAAAGAGAAAATTCCATAAACGAGCATGAAAATTTGTCGATTAAGGTACCAACGTCGAGTCAGCGAGATCAGGACGAAGAGGTGGAGGACGGCTGCGTCGAGGTCGTTGATTGCGACGAGGGCGAGGGTGGTGGTCATCATCAGGTTCAGGAAGAAGAAGAATTCGACAATGATGCTTACGAGGAGATGGAAGACGACGAGGAGGAAGAAGAGGAAGAGGAAGAGGGACTGACGTACAGCGCTGAGGTCGAGGTCGAAGGTGACAATAACGAAGTTGAGATGATAATGGAGGATGATTCGCGAAGCGTCGAAGTACCGAGACAGCAGCAACAAACGATACCAACTAGTCAGCCACAGCAGCAACAATCCGAGGCGATAAGTAGTGCCGGACCTACCGGTGAACCGACCTCGGCTTTCGCGACAAGATTGACACGGGGAATAGCACCGATGCCACGACAACAGCAACATCTTCTTCTCGTGAGTTGAGCTCAAAAGAAATTTAATTCGAGTGATTTTCTCAATAATTTGCGCGGTACAATCGGCGACATTATTTTAACAAAACCGTAGACAACTGTATATGGGTCATTCCATGTCAAATCGACCAAGAGTTGGAATCAACCCCTTTCAATTTTGATGAAATTTGGTCAGATGTTTTCGTTTTCAATAAAACAAAGTTCTACCAAAAGAAAAAAATTAAAATGTTTTTTTTTCGAAAATTATGCAAAATTTCACAATTTTACAAATCTTTGAAGTTTATTTTTTAAATATCTCGAAAACTATTATAGTTACGAAAAATCTTTCTGAATTCGTCTTAAAGAGTATACTTGGGGCTACGAGAAAAAAATATTCCGAAAAGAAATTTTGAAAAATAATGAATTTGGAGAATTTTGAATTTTCAAAAATCGTGAAAATCCAAGTTCCGTATTAAGTTTTTGGTTCCATTTTTTTAAATATAATACCTTGTACTGATCTTGATAAATCCTGAAATTTTCAGGATGGTGTTTTTTTGTTTAAAAAATATAAATTTTTGGATTTGGGTTTAAAAAAAATTTTTTTTTTACTAAACTACTGTTACTTTTTTTGTTACTTTGTTTTGTAACTTTTACTTTTTTTGACTGCTCAAAATTACAAAACTACATGATTACTCAACTTTACTTAACTAAGAGGTAAAAAAATTTTTTTTTTGTTACCAAAATTCAAAAATGTATATTTTTGGAAATTCAAAAATGTATATTTTTGAATTTCCTGAACACCATCCTGAAAATTTCAGGATTTTTTAGGATCAGTACAAGGTATTATATTTAAAAAAATTTTAACCACGCATTTAATGTTGATCGGGGATTAACACGATTTCTAAAAATTCAAAAATGATTCTTTTCTGAAAATTTCAGGATATTTTGAGATCAGTACAAGGTATTATATTTAAAAAATTGAACAAAAAATTTAATACGGAACTTTGATTTTCACGATTTTTGAAAATTCAAAATTCTCCAAATTCATGATTTCTTATTTTTTTTTTCGGAATATTTTTTTTTCCTAGCCCCAAGAATGCTCTTTAAGGCGAATTCAGAACGATTTTTCGTAACTATAATAGTTTTCGAGATATTTAAAAAATTAACTTGAAAGATTTGAAAAATTGTGAAATTTTGCATAACATTAAAAAAAAAAAATTTAATTTTTTTACTTTGGTAGAATTTCTGACCAAATTTCATCGAACCTGAAAGGGGTCGATTCCAACTCTTGGTCCATTTGACATGGAATGACCCATATTTTTCGTACCTTTAAATGATTTGTTCTTCTTGGTGGAGAAATTATTTCGTTTCTCAAATTCTTTCAGCCTCAACAAGGATACGAGGACGGCGGTGACGACAGTATAGTGCCGAGTACACCGACCCTCTATGCCCCTCGTCGAGGCGATGGTTTTGGCGAGGCAGTGAGCTCACCTCAGGTGCCTCAAGCTCGTTTTACTTTCGGCGATGCTTCAGCGCCAACCGCCGCATCTTCGACACCGTCTCTCGCGACACCGACGGGTCCAACGGCTCGGGTTATGTTCGGTTCTTCGGTTTCTGGATTAGCCCAAGTCGTTCAGGAGGGAATGGACGACACGAGGATGGATTTGACGCAACTTGAGGATGGTGGCACAGGTCGAAGTGTACCAACTACGCCGCTACAAGTCTCACCAGCCGCGGATTTGCCACCATCGGTAACTATAAAAAAAATTAAAAAGTATCAACGGCCATTGAATTTAATTCGATGCCTAGAAATTTCTTGACTCAATACGATTTTACCTCGCCACAGACGAGCGTTGGAGCATCCGAGGAACAAGAAGCGCCTGTTTCCGGCACAACAGTCACAGTTACAACTGGATCTTCCGTCAACGAACCTAGCGGACAATTGTCCGGTATTCCAAGCATACGAGTCGTTACCGCCGATGGTCAGGAACACGGTCACATGGAAGCCGTACCAGGATCAAGCACACTAACACCAAATGACGGTACGAACGATCACTAGAGATGAGCGATGTTTCATGAATCGATTTGCCTCGATTCTTTATCACACTCGTTCGTATTTTTATTTTAATCGACTTTTTCAGAAATATTAATTCTCTTTCTGCAAAAGAAATTTCGATTTCATTGCGGTGGGTATTTACCGGTATGAATACAAAAAAACCAATCAGCAAACTTCGAAACGAGAAAAGAAAAACGGAAATTGATAAAAATGAGAATTATTCGTTTTGGATCGAGTGAATTACAAGAAAAGTATATGCATGTCTGTCGAGCGGATATAGCATTGAAAAAAATTGCTCTAAAGGTATATCTTCCATTAAAAAAATGGTATCGATAATCGTTTTATCAATTATGACTTCTTCCGGTGCAGTCAAGTCAATCTAGTATTAAAGTTTCGACATCGATAGCTTTTTTTTTTTACAACATCGCCCATCGCTAACGCTCTCGCCTGTGCGAAATAACAAGACACAACAGTGGAAAATACACAAACAAGGAAATTTTGAATACACGAGATAAAGAAAAATCTTAATTCTCTCTTAAAAAAAAAAAGTGCTTTGTATATTATTTATTCCTCACATTTTCCCTACTGCTCTTTCTCGTTGTCTATTCCTCTCGACGCGTTTGCGCTTTTCTTCCGGGAGGAACACGGCGACCTCATTGGCAAATCGCGTCGTTTTTTAAAAATCGTTTCGACAATCGAGCATATTCGACGGGCACGTTTTTGCTTTTTCATTCCAGGCGTAAGCTCCGAGAGCGAACAAGCCGCCGAGGTTGCTGCATCGGTGACCGGAGTTATCGACGATGACGGCATCGACACAGGAGTCGACGAGGAAGACGTCGAGGAGGAAGGTCGCGAGGCCGAGGCTTCACCCTCGAGCAACACTCGTCAGAGATCCGTGAGAGCCGCGGCCGCGGCTGCAGCTGCGGCAACAGCTTCCGGTACAAATGGTATCAGAGGTATGGGCGGACCGAGAAGATCGGGACGTGGAGCTTTCAGATCGGCTCGAGGATCCAGACCGACCCCGATTGTTTGGGAGAGTCAAGGTGGACGTGGTGAGGATTTTCCTTTTCCTCTCGGAAACTACATTTTTTGCTCTCAATAATGAATTAATTAGGGCAGACCGGGGACAAAAGTAACAGGGTACAGTTGTAACATAGCGAATATCTACCAAATTATAGTAGGTACCACAGTGTCCCGCAGGCACATAATGCGTCTTGCAGTTCCTCACATTTGGTTACTAGGCTAGGGGACATCCGCACTAAACAGACTTGACCAGAGAGGTGTATTGGTATTGTCAGGCCCAAAGTAAACTTTTGCGGCTTTCGATAAACATGAAAATCTCGATTACTGTGCTAAATATAGCCATTATTTTTTTTCATAAGCTTCCTTGGACATTTTTGTGTCAACTTTCGCGGTTTTTAAAGCCTCCAGCTTGATAAAATTAATCAAATTATAACTTTGAAGTAGAAAAAATCATCTGGGGACAATTGTAACAATTTTGCCGGGAACGGTTGTAACAGTTTGTCGGCTGTCAGTTGTCATGATAATTTCACATCTAAACATTGAATCTAACGTCAAACAGACCTTTTTTTAAATTTCTGTGTGCAAATATGCCTCTGTAACGCGTAAGAATCACGCAACGAGCCTGTGCCGACATGTCAACGTACTAAGAAGCGTATGAGATCAAAAATGGAAATTCTATACAGGCAACCACGGCACGTAACTTTGGATTATATGTCATGTTTCTTTGACAAGTTTGGTGTGTCTGAGACTTTATTCAGTTATTTCATGATTTTCATCAATTCGATACGACTATATCCATGTGTTAAGATTTTATCATTGTGACGTAATATATATCCCTGTGATAATGTTTGATATTGTAATAATATTATATAATATTGGTCACAATGAAAGATATAATTTCGTGTTAAAATCTTATGTTACAACTAATCCCATCGACCGTTACAACTGTCCCCATCGACTGTTACAACTGCCCCCGGGTAGGGGACGGTTGTAACAATTTATTACACTTTTTATAAAGGCCTATACTTTTTTTTCAATTCTAGTTACAGACTTTCAACATAGAACCATTTTGTAGACCATTAAATGCTCTATGCAGGGGTATACGTGTGATTTACGTAAGCATTATACTTTGGGCCCAGGAAAAGCCAAAATACAGATTGTTACAACTGTCCCCGGTCTCCCCTACATATTTTTTAATTTCAATCCCTATAAAAAAACATCGACTTATCAATTTTTTTCTGTTTTTTTCTTAGGTCAAGGACAGGCACGTGGACAAGCCACTCGTGGCGTGGCCAATGAGGGTACCAGAGGCCGGGGCGTTCGAGCCAGAGCTCGGAATATGCGCGCCAAGTACAACAATTATCCCCGATATTGAATCCATAAAAACTGAGGAACAGGAATTTATCCATATATTGCGAAAACGCACAATCGGGATGAGACTTTGAAAATGACAATTTTCAATGGCGATATCGTCGACAGCCGAATTCGCGAAAAAATCAATTAACTTTGACAAGATTGAGAATCCAATGTCTTCGATAAGAGATTTCTATTTGCATACCTTGTTTACGTTTTTTTGGTTTGAACTGATGCGCCAATATTAATTGGATTCTTATGACATCTTCGTTCGACTGAACTTTAACAAAGAAAAAAGTATTTTATGAGCCGATTATTGTGGATTTCCGCTTATTTAGCGCACATATCTTCCAAAAGACTCGAAATTTTTTTCGCTGTCATAAATCATCCTCCATTCCAAGAATTAAGGTTTTTTCAGTTTTTTGTCATGATTTTTTTTTTTCGATAAATAGTAAATGTCATTTGTACAAGGGCAGTAAATAATAATAAACACGAAGGAGTTAGAGGAATGTAATCCATGAGTACATCGTTGCATTTATTCATCGTCAATGAGGATGAAAATAAATAATATTAATATGTATATAAATATGACGATAAAATTTGTTCTATGCAAGAATCGATGGATTTTTCATTAACTTTAGAAAATAAGAAATGCTCAGTGCTGTATAATTTAAGGAAATGAACGAGGATCGATGATTCAACGTCTAGTTTGATCTTCTTACAGAAGTGAGTAAAACAAAACTCTTCGCCGAATGTCGTTAATGACAAGCTATCTAAAATATATATCTAAATAATAAATAACGCGTCGTTCTAATTACTGTACAAAAATCATTCGAACTTTCTTGGAAAAGAATACAAAAAAATATATATTTTTGTACTGACATTTTCAAAACGATCACTATGATCGACAAATTCTCAATTTATATAAGATCATTGCAATTTTTGTTGCTTTATCTTCTTCTCTTCGCTCGTCTAATTGACATCATCAATCTGTCTCCTTCCAATTGATATCACAATTAACCGTTGAAACGTACAATTTCAGATCACCATCGCCGAAGATGAGAACAAGGAATCGTTACGGAAAATTCCGATTTGTCCGAGCAAACGAGAGGCTGCGATCATTCTTCTTCATCTCTTCGACCAAGGTCGATCGCATCGAGTCCAACAGGTCTCGAGAAAGTCTCGAGACGTGTCTAAAAATTACGGCGGCGCTTCTCGTTATAAAACACGGACCGACGAAATTTCGCGCCGTTCATCCGGGCGCGTTGCCAAGAAATATTCGATACGCGTTTGTATGGATTCTCTCATCTCATCGACGCCAACCGAGACCGCAAGTTCCACAAATTGCACGACTTTTTTTCACGCAATATGTATACGCATTTATATACGTATATTTCTTTTACACACACACAAGAAAATCTCACTTTTCGCCAACTTGAAAACTATTTCTCTACACGTGAGCGAAAAAAATGAAAATTTCCATTGCATTTCTCTTTGGAATTTTTTCTCGTATGAATTAATTTTTTTTTCGTTGACGAAGAACGTCCAAGAAGCAATATCACGTTTATTTATCCATGCATAAAAAAAAAGAATCACTTTGTAGTGAAAGTCGTGAGAAAGGAAACCGACGCCAAAAGCAAAATCTTTGGCGAAATTCACTTGGTTTATTTATAAAACCGTGAGTGTTCGCTCGCAGTCATCCACGAAGACTATGAAGAAAATTATTTTCAATGTCTACATTTCACGAACCAGCCGTGTTTACCACTCAATTTCCAATAATAACTTCTCTTCCTTCTTCGTCTTCTCTCGGTTACACCGATTTTTCGTATAGTTCATAATCTTCAATCTTCAATCAATATTTTCAGATAATGGAAAAAAAAAACTTATCGCAGAACCGTCACGTTTGGCTTTTGCACATCCAGTCTCTCTCTGTCACTGAGATTCGTCAATTCGCAGCTACATTTGCCATGCTGCTCGACCCGAATCCACTTTCGTCTCGTGTCGTTGGTCGCCAAGCTCCAAACTTCGATCTCAAAGTCCTCGTAGTAGGTTGAGGCTTCAATCGGTGAACAGCTCATGTGGGAATTCATGCAACAGCCCGAATGTCCGTCGCATCGTTTCAGAACAATGTAAACCGGCTGATTCGCACTTTCGCCGGAATTTTGTAATCCAAGATTCTGCATCAAATCACGAAGATTGTAAGCGCGGGGTTGAGGCTCTTTGCACGTGAATTTTCGTGATGTTTCGACCGCACGTTGAAGCGTCATTTTGTTGAAGGACGATGTACGATTTTTAAAGACACTCGGCGTTGAATGAACGTGATCGTTTATCGTCGCGATGAATATGAGAATAAGACGCAACGACCATGTGCCACGTGTCGAGATACCGGTCCGCATTATTTCAACACTTTTGATACGCGCTGAAGAGCGCAGTTCAACGAAGAAGAAAAGAAGAAATCAATTTTCAATTCTACTTTATACGTTGATGAGAAAAAAACCGAGGGATTTCTTCTCCTTGACTCGATGAATATTTTTCAGGCACCAAAAAACGTTGCGATACCGATTTTTTTGACGAGCGTTTCAAGACACGCTCTCATTCGTGGTCGAACCGAGACTCGACTGACTGAGACTTCACCGCTTGGCAGACGAGTATTTATACGTGACGACGTGAGCTCTTCGATATATACGCAACCACACATTTATATATTCGAGAGGATATTCAATCGTCGAGGTGTGCGATGGAGAATCCTCGGTTCGTTGAACGCGTGTAAAACCCCAAAGGTCATCAAAGGATGATGATCGAAGGGGGGAGAAGAAAAAAGGGAAAAAGAGCTCCAAGATTGTGAAATTTTTTCAATGGTGATTCTGACGCCGACGCATTTGGGAAACTAACGATCGGTCACGTTGCGGTCGACTACATCCGTTTTCATCTCGAAATACACTCACTCACATGTCGCAACGCATCATCCTGCAAGGAAGTTCCGATCTGACGTTTCGTTCATCTGAGAGGTCTTAACGGAAAAGGTTGTAATTAAAAGTGCAGATTTTTGTCGTCCGTTTGCTAGACTTAGTTTATGAGAAAGAAATTTGTGATTATTCAAAAATTATTTTGAATGTTGATATTCCAAAATTATGCGGCGACTTTGAAGTCGATTCTTCGCAGGAATCGTTTTTTTCATTTCCATTTCTATAAAATTTTCATTTTGAAAGTTCATGAGAATAATCGGAAATGCTCGGAAATACCATTTTCATGTTTTACTTGACTAAAAAAAAAGGATGCACGTTTGTCAATGTTTCAATTTGCATGATTATCACGTCCGGTGGTGCAAGTTTTGTGTGTCAGAGTGAAATGCATTTTATGAATCACATACTCGCGATTCACACACTCATGAGACTCAATCGTGTCCCTGCAGGTATATTACACCTAAAGCTTGGGAATACCGTTTTTCATACTTCGAACCGGGAATTCTTGATTGCGGTTGGAAATTCGGCAAGTTAAAAAATATTGATTACCGGATCTTCCCAATTTTATGACATGAAATACATAAAAATGAATTTCATTAATTAATGGTCCTGGTTAATAGAACTTGATATCTACAATGGAACGTAGTACAGTAGTTGATAAAAAATGAATCGATTTTATAAATTAATTGGAATTCAAACTTCTTAAGCAATAACAAACGAGCGCAAGAATTATTTCGAGCTTTAAGCTGACACAACAATGTTAACGGACATTCTTCAGAAAATCCAAGTTCAGTTACCATCTACGTAAAAATATTTCAAAATATTTTATGTAAATATCGAAGCACCTGTGCTAATAATAAATGACGCAGGGAGAAAAGTATGCACAAACGTGTCTCCCGAGATTCTGTTATCACGAATTCTCGTATAATGTATATGTGATAATTCATCAAACTGTTAACGTTTCACATATATGTTTCGTGGAATAATTATTCCTGAGCAGGAACGACCCAACTCGAGCGTGTGAATGCAGAAATACTGAGTGTATATCCGCTTGAATCATGTCACAGACGTTTTTTTTACTTACGCGTATATTAAAATAGAAAGAAACTGGATTGACGTACGAAAGTTTGAGCTCTATTAATAGATGGAGGATTAATTAAGGAAGTGGGAAACAGATCGAAAAAATATCCTTTGGAATTAGTAATGAGGAAAATACTAGTGGGATAAATAGCTGTGTAAATATTAATGAGATACTGAGAAAAACAAAGCTTCGTTTATGAGGAAGCCAAATGTGACGATCCAGAGACGATTCTTCGTCATCTCAAATCATTTTATTACGAGCTTTTATTTACTTTCACCTGTCCCGGTGTCTGTCCGTAATCAAATCTTGCCAGTTAAATTTGACTCACTTCACGGTTTTTGATTGAGTTATAATTTTGTATGCATATGTAAATCGGATGACAATGCAATATTATTACAAAAACTTATTTCGCAAACTTTTTTATAAAAAATTTGCTTGAAAATTGTTTTGCAATAAAAAATGTTTCCCATAATTTTTTTTTAAATGTTTCGCAAAACTTTTTGCAAAAAAATTGTTTTGCAAAATTTTGTTCACGAAATTGTTTTAAGGAATTGATTTGCAACATATCTCTACCAAAATTTTGCTCAACAGTATTTTTTCACAACATTTTGTGAAAAAATTTATTTGCATAAATTTTGCAAATTAATTGTGTGAAACAATTTTGTCTACAAAATTTTGCGAAACATTTTTTTTAAAAGAAATAATGGGAAATTAGATATAAATTACTAAACTAGTTATTTAACATCATAAATACTAAAAAGTAAGAAATAAATAATAGAGAAAAAAATTTAAACAAGCTTTTATCAGTTATTTATGATTAGTTATTTTTTATTAACAACTAATAAAAGCTTGTTTAAAAAACAAATTTTCTATTATTTTTCATATTCGAAAAGTTATGTACAATTGACTGTTCGTATCCTCGATATATCAGCAGACATAATTTTTCAATATATTAAAGTTTGAATTATAAGTGGCTGAGAATTCTGAAAAAAGTAGGAAAGAGCAGAGCGAGGAAACAAAATTTAGAATTATTCTGTGCAATTAGTAATGGGAAAATCAAGAGGCAAAATTTAATACTGAGGAAAAAAAGAGATTCCCTTATGAGGAAGCAAAATAAAGCTTCCTTCATGAGAAGACAAAGCAAAAATTCCTTTATGAGAAGGGAAAATGTGACGATGTGCGAATACTTTGTAATCACGACAAATTACATTTCGCATTGTACCAGATGATTAATTTACAAATAAACGCTTGTATCTAGGACATGTCGGTAGAATTTTTTTTCCGAGACTTTGTTGAATGTCAATGAGATAATGCCAAGGGCGTGTCATTTTTTTTTACGACAAAACAATTATTGGAAATAAATTGCTTGAGAGATGAACAGCGTACATGATTGTTGCTCTACTATTAGTTGCTTTACTATAGACAAGATTTAAAATATGCACGTGTGGGAAAACCGGTAAAAAAAATGTATCAAAACCGGTCCAAGTGACATAATAAGTATCTGTAAGTTTTCAAGTTCTCTTGGAGTATCAAAATGTACATGTGTGTGTATTTTTGTATAACGTAAATTCCTCATGTCGTTAGCAAACTCCGGGTCTCATTTCTCCTTCAGAGAGAAGAGAAATGATCGTGTGCTTTGCACGGGATATGCCGACTCGTTAAAATTTGGCAAATTGCCCAGAATTCCTTTTTCCCTTTTTGATACTCGTTCGTAATAAATCAACGAGAGCTTGTTAACCGTTTCTACAAAATCAAATCTCACAATGTATTCTTACCACGAATCTAATTATCACACCTGACAGATATGCAATCTTACAGTGTCAATGCATTTTCATTTACATAGAAATTTGCATTATTTTTCTTCATCCGTCGAATAAACTCATAAATCTTGACGATTTTTTTCTATTTTATAAATTCATTGAGTGACAAACTCAGTTCACAGAAATTAAATAAAATTTCCTCGTTAAATCACAAGACAATTTATGCAATTTCAATCTTCAGTATCATCTATTTTTCATGATAAAATTAAAAAACCTTTTCTAGAACGAGATCTTTGGATTTGCTTCAACTGACCTAAGGCAACAATCTCTATTTGGATGGATGAATCCACCTGGATTTATAGACTACCGTCTCGTAGACCTTGACTGAAAGACCAATGAGAAATTTAGAATTTTTTTCTCCCATCTTCAGTTGCAACATCTTAATTATGCGGGATTCCCTGTGACGTCAGAGGCAGAAAGCTATTACGTATTGAGAGATCGTTTCGGTGTCGAGCAATGAAAATAAAAATAATAAATACTGTATATACACTACTGGAAAAAATTAAAGGATCAAAAAAATTTCCAAATTTTTAGTGGTTTTTAACATTGCTGTATCTCAGTGAAAAATGGTCGCAGCGAGGTCTCAAAAAAGCAAATTGAAGCTAAATAAACAAGCTATTCGGTTCTTGTAATGTTTTAGCTGGAAGAATTTTTTCCGAAAAATTACAGCCAAAACAAAAGCAATGCAAATTTGCCAAATTTTTTTTTTTCTTGGTATTTCTCATAATTGCGTGAAACCTGTAGCTTTGAATTTTTTTTTGCTAAGACATGCGAAAACTAGAAACTTCAAGCTTCAAAATGCTTTTTTTTAGACCTCGATACGACCATTTTTCACTGAGATACAGCATTTTTAAAAACCACTAAAAATTTGGGAAAATTTTTTGATCCTTTAATTTTTGCCACTAGTGTAGATAATAATAAATAAACTATTATGTAAAAAGAAAGTTGTACAGCAAGTTTTCAATTTGCCAAATTTGTTGTTTCTCCCAGTTTCTATTAATTATTAGTGTAATCAAATATTCCACTAATCCGATAGATATAATCGATGAAAAAAAATTGCGTACAAGAGAGGACATCCAGTAGGTAGATTACCTTTCACGTATTTTCATTAGACTTTTACGATGACTCATTTGAGAAATTGAGAGATGATGATAGAAGACCCCCTCTTTCTCTTCATATAACACTATCCAACCCTAACGCAATAACCGAGACCGGATCGGACAAATATATGCAGGATGTGTATAAATCCATCGATTCACTCATCGTCTCTGCCCCTTCTTCGTGTATACATACAGATATACAAATCCATGTGGAAGGAACTTTTACGGTCAAGATCCTGGAGCGAGAATGAAATTTCTCTTTTGCTCTTGTTCACATTTTTTTGTCATGTCGCGCATTCCTGTAATATTGAGTAAGGCGTACACCGGACACCGATAATCCTTCAGTCATGCATGAATGTGTGTGTGTGTGTGTGACAAATTTTTGCAATCGCAGCACAAACGTCCTCAGCGAAAAAAGAAAAAAAAAAGCTTTATCAGCAAGAATACGATACTAGGGTTTATAGAAGCCCTTGAGGCGGTCCAGACATTCCGGAGTCTGTAACATTATTCGTCGGATGAGTCACATGGCCATTGTGAGTCATAATTCGGTGAAGATATGTAATATGCCATTGATACTACAAAATTGATGGCCAGAGAGATTGGGCTGAAAAAAAAGAGACAAAATGAATAATAAGAAAAAAAGGAATGAAATAAAAATTGAGTTTCAAAATGACTCACGGCACTCTGATGGCACAAACGCGCTCTGGATGTGTGAATTTTAAATTGCAAACCACTTTCGGATCATTGAAGATAAAATAATCATGGAAAATGATATAGTTATTGACAATAACAAAAGTATCAGAGACACGTTTTAAGCGAATTGAAAAATAAGGAACTTTAGATATGAGAACAAAAATTGAGTTTAAAAATACAAAAGTCAAGAGGTTTTTTTAAATTTATAATCTGTGATTTTTATGATTCTCTGTATAGTGTACAGGGCATTCTACGCCGAATCAACCACTTTTGAACCCGACCCCTTTCGATTTGGCTGAAAGTTTTTTTTATCCTTTTCTACCCTATGAAAAAGGTTTCTCAGAATTGTTTCAAATTTTTTTACCCAAACAAAAAAAAAAGTTATGAATTTTTGAAAAAAATTGCTTTTTTTGAAATAGCTATAACTTTTCAAAACTTTCGATTTTGAATGTACTTTTGGAAAAAAAATGCAAAAAAATTATTGAAACTAATCTTTATCGTTTTTTTTTAGATTTTTGAAAAAAATCGAAAAATTCTCGATTATTACAATTTTTTCTTTTTTTTTCTTTTTATTATATCAAATTTTGACATTTTCTGCAAATCCTCAAATTTTTTCAGAGTGTTGTTTTTTTATTTGTTTCTTTCCAATGGAAAAAAAAAATTTCAACGAGTCTTATTTTTCTCGTAATAATTCTGAAAATTTTTGAAGGTGTTCAGAGAACTTCCAAATTTGAAAAAAAAAAACAAAAATTAAAAGTGGTAATTATCGAAAAAAAGGATTTTTTTCGAAAAATTAAGATAAAAAATAGAAAGAAGCTCTGAATAATTTTGTTGTATTTTTTTCGAAAACTACATTAAAAAACGAACAAAATGAAAAAATAGAATTGTTTTTTGGTCCATTTTTGGGCAAATGGGCCTTCGACTTTCAGTCGAAGAATTGTTTTTTTTTTAAATCTGTCATCAATCTTTTCGTTATGAGCCACTGGCAATAATGATATTCAATATCCATCAGAAACTATCCTCGAGAAAAGAAATCTTGATCGGAAATGCTCGGGGTGCTTCTTTCATCTCTCAACTTTTATAAATGCTGCTCTCTAATTTACAAGTGTCTAAATTGATCGGTGGCTTACCGAAAAATTCAAGAAAAACAAGAAAACAAAAAAATTAAAAAAAATCTTCCAGGAGCTTAAAAATATTTAGAAAATCACCGACGATATTCTTGCCAATCAAATCGTTGCTTAATTAAGCCTCGAGAGTCAAAATGCACAAGAAAGAGAGGAGAAGAAATTGCGTGTGAGACGGAGATTTTATGATGAAGTACGAGAACAGAGATGGAAAAATTATTGCGGGGCACGCAATTCGCAGTCTCGAATTTTTCGTGCACGAAAATGAGAGTATATCAGAGACTCGAAAAGTTATACGTGCAGGGTGATGTATAATTATAGTTATCATCGTGAGGATGTTCCAGGAACGGTTTGACGAACCCTATCCCTTCTTTTTTTTTCTTTGCTCCTCTCATCTTACTTCGTCAGCTTCGTCTTTACCGAGAAGCCTACGAAAAAAAAGAGTGAGAAATGATAGTTCAGGAGAGAATGAATAGAACAAATTTTTTCCAACAAGGGCAATAGAGATGAAAATTAAATAAGGAGGCACCATGAAAGATAGAGGGTAGAGGGAATGTATAAATTACGTTTATGTAAACGTTATGTAAAAGTGTGTGTGTGTTTTTGTGGGTTCGTCTACGAAGACTTAAGATTGAAACTTGCTCGATTCGCATTTCATTCCACACAACTTTTTTTCTCTTACGTTGCACCGAGCGAAATGGGATTCACATTTCGTAACGTCCAACCCGGCAAAATGATCCTCTGGAGCAGCCTGAGCTTAAATCTTCACGAGACTCGTTGAATTCTCTCAGAACGATCGTGGACATTGCCCGAGACGGTCACAAAAAAGTTGCTCTCCTGTGTTTCATCTTGCCTGTAAAAAAGTGTAAATTTGTTAATACAAAAAACGGAGAATTTATCCAATAAGGCTAATTTGATTGATAAGTGATATCGAATACGTGGAAAGATGAAATTAACCGTCAGATTTTTCATCATCGCTGTGGTAATTGTGTTCAACGTTAATTGCAAATTGCATCATCACAGGTAAGGATATTTTCTTAGCCATCGATTTTCTCGAATTTACGTTGCAGCGAAAAAAAAAATATTTCTGCAATTATCAATTTTCCAAATAATTAAATGACGAGCTATTTTCCAATGCCCAATCATTTTTTTTTCAGTCATTACTCAGACGATTCATTGAGTAGTAGCTCATGAAAACGAACAAAAAAAGATTTTAATGAATTTTGCTGGAGTCAAAGATAATTTAAAAAAAATTCTTGATGCAATTTTTGAGGGAAATTCGTTGTTACATTTTTTTTTCTGCTAAGCAGGAATTCTTGAAGCTAGATCCACCTCAACCTGCTCGAATATGACCTTTTAAGAGCGTAGAAATAATTTTAAAACCCTGAATATGACCCTTTTGGAATTTGTGTGTAATTTTTTTTCTAAATCCTGAATATGTTGAGAAAAAAAAATTTAAAAGCGATTCTTCAACAGGGATATCGGTTATCTGAATCACGTTCAACTGGTGCATCAATTTCGTTGCTCATTGCCGCAGCCACGAGCCGTTAGAGTCGAGGAACTCTTGATCGCTGGTCCAAGTCCCGATGAGATATTTTATCCACCGTCGACGGTACTCGCAAGATGCGAAGGTTCAGGATGTTGTCCCGAGCCAAAACGCACGTGTGATCCGATCGAAACGAGAAACGTCAGTCTCGTTTTTATGGTGAAACATCGTGTCGACAGTCAGCGTGATCGTCATCACGAGGTCATTCACGCCGTCGAGCACGTGAAATGTGGTTGCGGGGTCGATGATGGACAGAGATTCGTGCGAGCAAACACGATCGTGTGAAATCCCCATCTCGAATATTCGCATATGCATATTTTTTTTTTCGATATCAAATAAAAACTTTTATATCACGCGCCTCGATAATCTCAGATCTATCAATTGTATTGATCTTTCTAAAACGTGCGAGTGTGGGTTATGTAAATATATTTATTATCATGATTTATATCATTCATTAATTTTATTGACTCGGGATTTACTGGTCTAAATTGCTAAATTTATTATTTGGAATTATTTTTTTTCCAAGTTACTTTTGAACTTGGTAATTCGTGGTAATTACACTACCGGCAAAAATTTTCCGGACAAAACTTCAAAAAAGGTTTCGAACGTTTTTTTAATGCCTTTTCGCCGGAAGTCAACGTAAACTAATTTAAAAAGCAGCATTTTAAAGGGAAGAATTTCTTGAGAAAATTTTTTAAATACATTTTTACGATTGGATTTATAAAGGGAAAAGTTTGAGCTTCGATTTCCTTTTTTTTTTAACTTTAAGCTATTTTTTCCCCAAAGTTGTTCTGTTTTTTGTGAAAAAACAGGAAATTTTGAAAATCCCGTATAACACGAAAACAAAGAGGATTCATGAAAAACTTCAAGGTAGCAAAAGTTGCGTCTGTTTTTGTTGAGTTCAGAGGAATCTTATCAGATTTTTTTTTCCAAAATTTTCTTTTCTCATGTTGGGGCAGGAAAAAAAATGTGGGAAAAATTTTTTTTTTTAATTCCGATGTGTCAAAAATGGTAAAATAAAGTATTTTCCCCTCTTGAAATTTTATCCATAATCCCAAAGTTCTCGAATTATGGTAATTGAATGATCTGATGAGCTCCAACCCAAAAAATCAGAAAAAATTTTTAGAAAAAAATCAGAAAAAATGCCTCTGAGCTCAACAAAAACAGAAGCAACTTTTTACTATCTTAAAGTTTTTCATAAATCTTCTTTGTTTTCGTGTTATACACTATTTTTCAAATTTCCTCTTTTTTCACAAAAAATAGAATATCTTTGAAAAAAAAATCGCTCAAAGTTTTTTAAAAAAAGGACATTGAAGATCAAACTTTCCTCTTTATGAATCCAATCGTAAGAATGTATTAAAAAAATGTCCTCTAGCAGATAGGTGTACCTAAAGTGAGGGAAAAAAAGGTGAAAAACAGTTGTTTTCAAAATTAAGTCCAAATCGAAAAACAAATTGTAATAATAATTAAAAATACAAAAAAAGAAGCCGAATTCTTCCCCTTTAAAATGGCGCTTGTTAAATTAGTTTACGTTGACTTCCGGCGAAATGGTATAAATAAATGTTCGAGACTTTTTTTAAAGTTTTGTCCGGAAACTTCAAAAAATTAAAAAAAAAATAAAATAAATAACAACCTGCTCTGATCTAATAATTTCCATCAGCGTCAATCTTCCAAATTTACCAAAAATGTCTCAAAAAATTTCATGGTATCAAATTAATATCGAAGCTTTTGAAAAGATTGTATTATTGTAAATTCACCAGTAAATTCCATCTGTATTACTTTTGAAATCATTTTTCATCCTCTGTATCGTTCGCTATTCGTGTCTGTGATATGACTAATTCACATCCATAATTCCTCTACGCTAATAAAAATTATTTTACTTTTGTTAATTTGAAAAAAAAATAAAATGTAGCTCACGTTTACCGATTCTAGAAGCGATGATTCTGCACGATTTTCAATCACCTAATCCTTCATTTCAAAGTATCTCTTGGCAACCTGTAGATCTCGTTTTATCGTCTCATTTTCCGGGGCTAGTTTTAGAGCAGCCTCCAATTCCGGTATTCCGTGCTGGGGCGCTGACAATTTGCAGAGTGCAGCGCCCATTCGAGCGTGACAGCGAGCTCTCGAGTCGCGATTGCCCTCGCACTTTGGTTCCATGAGTTCCAGAGCCTGCAAAAAATCGTCAATGTTTTTTATTCCGTTTCTCCAACTCTCGCCTATTCCTCTTTACTCGGTCCTTTATATTTTGTAGGCAAAAAAAACCTTGCCTTCGAACAATCCTCGGCGCATCTTCGATAATTCTCCGAGGCATAGTGAGCTGCCGAACGATTAACGTAGAGCGATGACATCTTATCGCTGAGCTTGATTCCATGAGTGTAAGCGCTTATCGCACCGAGATAATTTCCAGCCTTGAAGAAATCACTGCGAATAAAAACATGCTCTGAATTACAAAAATCGTAACTGGAAGATTGAAGTATGAAGTTAGGTTTTTTAACCCTCGCTGGTCACACCTAATTGTAATTCCAAGTTGGTCACACTGGGTCAATTTGACCCGACCGACTCTTTTGATGGTTGTCAAAAAAAAAGTACCTATCCGATTAACGTAAAAAAAATATAGGAATTATCTTTGAACATTTCAATAGTGGAAACAATTGTTTTTTTTTTAATATTTACATGAAAAAAAAATCATGAAAAAAGGACTTTCAAAAATCCATTCTTTTACTTAAAAAATTGTACGTAACTATTTCAGTTTGGCAATAAGAAAAAAATGAATGCGTTTATAAAAGTGTTATTTAGCAGGATTACTTCTGACGTTAATTAATTAAATTAACTTGTGATGAATTAAATTAGTTGATCAATAATTGATGATTAATTAAATCCCTTAATTACTCGGAATTGAAAAATATATCATTTTAATTGGCAAAATAATACGTGTAATAATGGTCTAAATTGCAAAAATCGTAACTCAAAGATTATAAATGAAAAAGTACGAAGTTAGGTTTTTTTAACCCTCACTGGTCACACCTCAAAATAATTCCAAGTTAGTCACACTGGGTCAATTTGACCCAACCGACTTTTTGGATGGTTGTCAAACAAAAATACCTATCCGATTAACGTAAAAAAAATATAGGAATTCTTTGAAAATTTCAGTATATGAAACAAGTATTATTATTATTATTGTTTTAAATATTTACATGGAAAAAAATCATGAAAAAAGAACTTTCAAAAATCCATTCTTTTACTTAAAAAATTGTATGTAACTCTTTCAGTTTTAAAGATTTTTTGGAAAAATTACTACACGGTAACGTGAATATATAGTACTCTAAGAAAATAAAAATGCTTAATAGAGATTGAGTTATTACAAAAGGTGTACCCTAAAATATTCAATATCTTCAGTGCAGAAATTTAGCTAAAAAAATAAAATTCACTTGGAATGAAATGTTTTAAGAAAATAAAAAAATTGCTAATCATGAATGAAGAAAATTACTCGAGCAATATGCGATGGTACTTTTATTGAAAATTGGCAATAAGGAAAAAATGAATGGGTTTCTAAAAGTGGGTTTATTACGGGATTACTTCGGACTTTGATTAATTAAATTAATTTGTGATTAATAAATTAGATGAATAATTGATGATTAATTGAATCCATTAATTGCTCAGAATTGAAAAATATATCATTTTAATTGCCAAAATAATACGTACTCGCCCTTCTCTTTCAGCCATTGGGGATCCTGTTCTTCCGGGCGTAAATCCTCCGAAACGAAGCCACACTTTCGTCTAGCTTCCGCCTGCTTTTCCAACCACTGTGAACAAAAACAAAATGCAAGTGATTCATTATGGGAAAAAATAGGTGTTAAATATTCACAGGGTGAAATGGTTAACGATTTTTTTTTTTTTTTTAAAGAAATTATTTGATCAATTTTCGTTATTTTGTCAAAGTTTCTGGAAAATTCGTGAAATATTACTTCTTGCTCTTCGAGATGACTGCTCTCTCTCGCAGGAGTTAGAAATTTCCTCTCAGTAAAATTTACATCGATGGTAACCGATCTCCTCGGTCTCGGCATCGCGACTCCGTTTTCCTCGAATATCCTGTCGCTCGTTCTTTGGCGAAGAAATCCAGATTTATCGCTCGCCAACAGTCGTTTAACAATTTCTTTTCCACGATCAGCGCTCCCTCTCTTTTTCCTTTGATAAAACTTTCGACGTACTTTCTCGTCTTGATTTCTCGAATCTTTAGAATCCACGAAATTGTCCTCCGAACTTGATGAATCCGAGGAAGAACTGCTCGTAGCTACGATATGCGCGGAATCCCGATTTTTCCCTTCAAACAAAAATTATTTCAAAAAATTAATACATTGATCAATGATTTGGACGTTTATGGAATTTCAATTCATTTACTTGCTGACAAGAGTCGAGTAGGTTCGTCCTTTGTATTCGCATTTTCACTGATACTCGAATCCGTATTATTTCCCACAGGATTTTCTGAAAATTAAATAATGGATTAATTAAAATCTCATTCAAGTTCACATAAAATATTTTTGGAGTAAGTCTTTTTTTAAAGCATTTCGATTACCTTTTCCATTATCCTTTTCATCCTCTTTCGATTCTTCAACAGTCTTAAACTCAGAGCTGCTTATTTCCAAACTATTAATTTTTTCCTCCACTATTGGGATGTCTTCATTAGTTTTGAGCCATTTGTAAGGTGCCCTAAAAACCGATAACAGAAAATTCCTCGAATTAGCGTCGTACTTTGCAAGGGATAAAAAAATAAATCAAAGTAAAAAGAAAAGTTTAAACAAAACGTACTTGTAGGCTTTTCTATTTTCTTGAAGTATTCCAGTGACATCATCGAGAATCGGTTTTGCTGCATTATTTCGCCAATCCTCAAAATCCCTCATAGCTTCCTTTCGATGGGAATCTCGAATAGCATCAATTTTATTGATACTCTGTGTTGTCAGATCGATCTGTGCTCTCACAGCTTGCCTCTGTAATTCATGCCGTTTCTCTGAAAATTATTGAAGGAGCAAAATAAAAAAAAAAAAAAGAAAATCGTTAAAATATAGTTCAACGTCTCAGAAGAAAAAATAATGTTCCGAAGAAACTGCGAGAGATTCGCGTTTTGACTCACCACTTCTGGCCTTGGCTCTCTTCTCAGCTGAAACACGAGCGATTTCCAATGCTCGCGATCGTTGAGCCCGCTTTTTATCCTTGTCGAGATCTTCCATCAGTAAACACGGCCATTCAACGCCAATTTCCTTCTTTCTCAATGTAAAAACAGCCGTTTCGTCGCCGATAGTGCACTCGCTCGCTTCGTCGTCGATCGTTCCCCACAGAAATAGCTCGAGAATGAAGGGGGCATAGCTTGCCTATTTAAAAAAAAAATTAATACAAAGAATTATTCCTTGCACAATTATATCTGTAAAAATAAATATAAACGTAATGCATACAATTTTTGAAAAATTGCAATAAACAAAAATTTCATGAATAATTTGGTGTAAAAACAATTTCACAATTTCAAATTATTCAAGATCTTGCGGTACTGACACGTCAATGAAAAAATAAGATTTAAAAAATTTGGGTTTACTTAATGTTGAAAAAAATGTAAAAGAATTAATTTACAGCAAAAAACGCAGTTTTAGTGAATTTAGTTATTTTCGTTTGATGTTAATCAGTAGCTTCTTTTTCTTTTTTGAAATGTTTTACAAATTTGATTTCTTCGAATTTTTCTCCTCTCACTAATTACAGATATTACTATAAATTACACATTTGCATATGATGAGAAATAATTTCTCGAATTCGTACAAATTATCAATTACACAATACACGTTTATCATTTTTGCCATTTTTCGGGATTCGAAGCAACGTACCTTTAAATAGTTATCGATGACAAACAGATCAATTTTTTTCGGATGTCCAATGACACGAGTCGATATGACGACGAATTCGGGGCTCTGACGCCAAGTGTAATCATTTACTATTATAGCTGGCATCTTTATCCTCAGATATCTTGGATATATTTGTTATTCTTGATATTAATTTTTTTTCGCGCACAATTATTATTTTTTCCTTCATTCAGAAGTGAACGTCTACGTACTGCGAGGTTAAGATCAGCTAGAATTATTGATCAAACAATCAGGAGAGTCCAATTGGTCTTGAAATAAGATGAGAAAACGGTTGCAATTTTTTCTGTAAAAAAAAGGGAACAACGAACTAGGATTAATAAGAAGAAAAAATGCAACAAAAATGAGCGTGTTCGTCGAAAATTTCGACAACGCTAAAATTACATCTCCCGCTGATCACAAATATTAAATTTAAAAAGCTAAATCGTCACAAGAACATAATTGAATAATAAATTCTTTACCAGGAACTTCCTAATAAAAATACGTTTTTCTCGCCAAATCACATTTTCGGTTAAATCGACGAACACGCCCAAAGGTTTCAAAATTCAATGAACATCTCACGCTTAATGTACGAATTGTTTTTAATTGAAATTCTGTGGTGTTTTTTTTTCTCTTCGAGAGTATTCGTAAAATGACAATACCATCGGGTACAGATGTTTACTAATAAAAAGCTGCCGGGCGTTTTGTTTTTCATTGCATTCGGAAACACAATTCGCTCGGTGGTTCATCCCCTCTCTCGTGGATTATCTATTGATCTCGATAGTAAAAAATAGGAAATAAGACCAAAAAAAATGCAGACAATAAGAAGAAGACAGCAAGATCCTTTAAACTGACTGAGACATTACTAGTACTTTTTCCCCCTCGTGCGTTTCCGACGTATTATCGAATTCCGGCTTTCGCAATTAAAGTGTAACAGTACATATTCCAATATTGGTTTTGTTTTTCTCTTTTATCTTTATTTTCCGGCATCTCAAAACGTTTCTCGTCTTATCGAGGATTCCACATTGAAAGTCAACGTTTTAAACGTAATTAATAAAACAAAAATAATAATCAGTCAATTTTCCGCTGAGTCTGGCTGGTTGAACCAGCGGGACGCTTTGTCATCGTTTTTTTTTTTTGAACGAGAAAGAGAAATAATTAAAAATTAAAATCAATGGCTTTCCTGTGCAAGTAGATCGATTATATCGCGTGTGCGCGTTTCTATTTCTCCGTAAACGAAGATTCTTTGATTTTTTTTTGTTTCGTCAAAGAAAACAAAAGGAAAAGAGACAAAAATTTGCCAGGAAATCGTGCGTGACACACTGTGACTGCATTTTTTTTGTCATTTATAAAAAATGGAGGACTTTCGACGAATGTTCTCGTCTCGTCAGGCTAAAACATGTAAACTATACATATATATGTGTATATATATATATATAATATAAGATGTTACTATTATGACACTAATAACGGGGAGAAACACGGCTCCGCCGATTTTTCACAATTCATTCGTTTTTCGTTTTCCTTCGATTTCACTTTTCGAGACCGTGAATGATTCTTTCAAATCAATTATCATCTAATCGATATCGTTATGATCGGAAACGTTAAATGCTCATTAAATATATATATATATGTATATATTTATTCATATACATATATATATATAACCATATATATATAGTATTTACACAATGTTTCAATCGTCGATTACAAACTTTCTTTCGCGTCTTTTGCGCTTTTACAGTGCGCAATTATCATAAAACGAACGATTGATCACAGGATCGCAATTGGGATTTGCAAGCCGAATTGATCGGAATCCTTCGCGAATATTATCAGGGGAGGGATCGTAAAACTTATGGCTATTATAAATACCTCAGAACGTCGTTAGCGACGGACCACTATTATATTTCTATCATACGAGACGCGTTCTGCGTTAAGTATATCGATCCTCAATCGTGGAACGCATCTCGTTTGATTTTTTTTCTTTCATTCTCGTCTTTGTGAAAAAAATCAATAAAAAAATCATCCGCATGTTACCGAAATATCAACGAATGAATATTTGATTCGGTAAAACTGTGTCACGTCACGAGATACAATGCAAAGGTTTTTTAGGGTTTGTTCATTCTCGAGGATCTCGATTCGTTTGCGGAATGTTTGAGACAGGAATCACGTTATCGCAAGATTGATCTTTCGTCTGTTTTCTTTCGAATTTTATCATCAATTGCGAGATTCGTTCACTCTTGACATTCAGTTTTGTCCCTTGTGCTGATATGAAGTGTTTCTTTGAGCAAAAGTTGCCAAATATATATATATTTATAGAGAGAGAGAGAGAGAGAGAGAGAGAGAGAGAGAGACGAAAAAAGCAAACAACAGAAGTGCATATTCTCGCTTAGCTCAAAAAATTCGAGAATTTTACAAAACGGAACAAGATTCTATGATCTAACATTATACTTGTATACGACAACAAGAGTTTAATGTTCCGGCAACTGTTTTTTCTTCTTTTCGATCGATACGCGGAAGAAAAAAAGAAAAAAACGCCTCATTCGCCGTGTTTCCTTTCTCATTCTGCATCTCTCCCATCTGTATATAGCAAACGCATCTTTCTCTACAATCCTAAATTACACGATTTTTTTTTATACCGTTGAGGGGAGGGGGGCGATGCTCCTTAATAATTTGTCGAAAAGTATAAAATCGTATCGAAAATTGCAAACGAGTGATTTTGCCATGCTTCAACGATCACGGAAATAAACAAAAAATCAGATTCGAGTGGAAAAAAAATCGTGGGAAATGTATTAAAAAAAATTTACACAAAAATAAAATTCCTCTTACAATTTTTTATACTCTTGTCTGATTTTTGTTGTCGTTTTCAACATTATCGAACAAGCGATGCGAAAAATGCCTCGATTAGAATTGGCGATACGATATTATTTGACAAATTAATATTTAAAACACATTCTTTTTTGACTTATGGAAAAATCTCTTAATTCTATCGTTACTGTCGAAATATCGATATTTATATATCATTCGAAAATAAATAATGTGAAGAGTTAAAAAAAAAATTCAATACAAACGAGAAGTCACGAGCCTCTCGGCATTCACACGCACACACAAACGTTCCTTAAGGCGCTTTCGCAACCTTTCACTTTTTTTTATACAATTTTCACGAATTCCGTGTTTGGTTATATCATCGATATTTGAATTTTGAAAAAAATTCCACGCCGATGTCGAGAACGATCAACGAATTATCTCAACGACAAATGGATGAAAGATTGATCAATGACAATGAAAAATGAATCTAGCGAGGGTGAAATGGTGTTTTTTTTAACCATTATGATACGGGAAATAAAAAAATATAAATGTAACAAATATCGTATTTAATCCAATTCAGCGAACATCGAGGCGAATCGATAAGAAAAAAACCAAAATCTTTCGACCTCGCCGTGTTTCGATGGACGCTGAATTTCTTTAACAAAAAAACAAAAACAAAAAAAAACGATATGACATGTGGGAGACAATGATCAAAGTTCCCGGAGTTTGTCTTGAGGACGTAATTAAATCTTCTCGCACGAGCGAAAAAATAAAGAGAATCAACGAAAAATATCGCAGAGGGTCGACGCGACGAGAATCATACGTCTGGGATAAAATCGCGTCAAGGTACGCTACAAGTAGCACTATGGAATTTGCGACGCGGACTTTCTCAATTTCTTTTTGAATTGTAAAAAAAAAAAATCTCATACCCATATGCACGCACACACACACACGCGCGCGCGCGAGTGACTGCGCACGTAAATATTATTGCGTATTCACGTTACTGAATCAACTATTTATATATAATATCACGATCGACGGAAATCGTGCTCATCTTTTTGTTCGTCCTCGATACTTCAAACATTTACTTTTTGCGCGCCGCTTTTTCCGCTTTTCTTCGCATACGCTCGATCTCCTTGCGCTCCTTGCGCTCACGTTCCGCCTGGCTCCGCAATTCTTTCAATTTTCTCTTCAGATGCGACTTGTCGTCGCCGGATATGCACAAATTCTTGAGATCCCGGGATTCAAGACGCAGCAAACTGTTGCCGCATATTCCAGCGTCGATGAAACGCGACGCGTATCGCTCCAAACCGATACCAGATAACCACTGACAGACCTGTTGGAATTTTAAGCGAAAATATTATTAGAAATGTGAAGACCCGACGCGGTCAAAGGAAAATCCATCGATTTTTCGATTTAAAAAAAATCACAAAAATTATTTCTGTTGCTTCCCGCCAGAACGAGTTAAGTCTATTTTTTCGAAAAAATGAGTTAACTGAAATCAGTCAATTATTAGATCTACTTTTATCCCAGATATTTGTTACCCAGGTTCATTTATGATAACAAGTTAACTCCGCATATGGAGTATGATAATTAATGATACATTTGAACAATGGTTATAGTTTCACTAATTTTTTTGTACAGTTTTATTAATTTCTTATTGATTATAACTCGAAATTGATCATAAAATAGTAAGCAGCGAACTTGCTGTTTTCAACACAAGTATTGATTTCAAATTGACTCGAAGGGATCGAAAAACGTATTAAAATGACCCTAAATGCAAAATATTCAACAAGGACAGCAATAAACAATTTTTACAGAGAAAAAATGCTCAAATTAGTTGATGAAAAAGTTTAGGAACGTGAAAAATTTATAAAAAAAAAACCGAAAAGTTGAAATTATAATTTCAACTTCGGTTTTTTTAAAAATTTTCACGTTCCTAAACTTTTTCATCAACTAATTTCAACATTTTTCTCTAAAACGTATTAAAACGATCCTAAATGAAAAATATCAGACAAGGACATCAATAGGCAATTTTTAAAGAACAAAATCTTAAAATAAATTGATTAAAAATTTTAGGAACGTGAAAAATAAACATTTTTTTCATATGTTTATATTTATGAATAATTTTTAAAGAGAAAAATGTTAAAATTAGTTGACGAAAAAGTGTAGGAACGTGAAAAATAAAAAAATAATAAAAAGTTGAAATTATAATTTCAACTTTTCGTTTTTTTTTTATTTTTCACTATTTTATTATCTATATGCAGCTTTAATCAATAACAAATTAATAAAACTGTACAAAAAATTAGTGAAACTGATATTTGGATTTAAAATGAATATTCAATTATTATAAACAATTAGAATTATTAGAGATATTAGAATTCGTAATTTTATGGTGAGATATTTTTTATCCTGAAGTATTTCTCCTGTATTTGTTATTGAAAATCGAATCTGTTAAAATAGAAACAGCGATTTCTCGGAATTCTTGTTTGTGGACTTAAGGGGAGGCTAAATACCGACATTATTTCTGAAGCCCTACATTATCGACTCAAAATCGCTGTCCAAGCTTTATCCGATACCAGTGGATAAATATCAATGAAACGTTTTTGTTCATTGCCACTGATAGCTCAGACAGTTTGGATAGAAGTCTGATGAGAATAATATTTATTTCATAAGAATTCAATATGGTGCTGCCCTCTTTCGCATTTCTGTGAACTTCATTTCGCCATTTCATTTTCCGATAAAACACTAAATTTACCAACATTTATCTCGTGATTTGGACTCCAAACTTACGTGTTCGCCCCACTCTTGGTTTTAGCCGAAATGCAGTAAAAATATTATAATTTAATATTTTCAATTACAGATTCCTGATGGTAATCGGATCTGTAATTTTTTTTTTCGAAAAAATTTTAGTGGGTCTCCATTTGAACCATAATTCTAATGGAACTGTCCGAATTTTATTGATGTCCATTCATTCGTGCCAGAGAAAGTTTGGATTCCAATTTCAAGGTGCTAATGTCGGTATTTAGCCTCCCCTTAACTCGTTATGCTTGCAAGCCACACATTTGTAATCGCCGCTGATGATAAAAATTCGACTCACTTGCTCCTTGGACCAGTCGGCTATTGGCGAAAATTGCCAAAAGTGTAATTTTTTGTCACCAAAGCCACAAGCTACACCGGATATTGGCGGCAGCCAGACTTCGAGTCCGCTCGAATCTGCGGAGAAAGGGAAAAACGTTTTTTTTTCAACAAGTCGAAAATAGATAACAAGATATGAGGAAATGATGTTTTGAAAAAAAATACGAGCAATCAAAGGCGCAGAAGAGAAAACGTATGAATAGCATTTTTCATGCAAGCGTGGGTGTGAGTGGGCACTCGAACGACGGTCAGTACCTGCGCTGCCGGCCTTGGACGGACTGGGATCGACGGTGGGTGGACTAACGGAGCCACCCGACGATAAACTCGAGGGCGAACCACCGGGATGGTGCCAGGGTGTGCCTCCAGTACCGATCACATTTGGCGGAGGTACTGCCGCTTTCTTTGCTGTATTTCGATAGTACAAAGTGTCAGCGTATTTATACATATGTCTCTCTCTCTCTCTCTCTGTCTTTTTTCTTTCATTCGCTTCTCCCATTTTACACAAAAGCGGAAACAGTACAGCCGACTAAGAAAAATTTACACGGGCATTCACGACACTAAATAATCGTTTTTTCCCCCCCAAGATTTTTACCTCGAGCGGCCTCGCTAACGGCCTGTCTTATCTCCTCGACGAGATGATTCGTGACTAGAGTTGGATCGTTGCTATGCGGATTATTGAGATCGCTAAAATCGCCCGAGCTCTCGCGCGACGATGACATCTCATTGCCGCCGAGACGTCGTTCACGTTCCGCGAGAAATTGCTTCAATTGTTCGGCGAGTGATGCCGGCGGTCCCGTCAAACCTGAAAGAATGAAAAATTTCATGAATAATCGATGCTACGGCGGCGAAAGATTTTTTCATCCGTAAAAATATATCTAAACGCACCTTTTTGCGAAGGTGGCCAATTTTGTTCCGTCATAGCTCTGACCTGTGAGCTTATGGTACTGTGCTGTCGTATCGTCGTAGAATGGGCCGATTCGAAATACTGTTTGCTCTTTTGTGAACTTATCGACGAGCTGCTCGAGTAGGAACTCAAATTTGATTGTTTCGAGATCGAATCGTTCGTCGAACGTGAGCTCATGTCTTGTGAAATGCCCAATTTAGCTGAGGAATCCTCGGTATCGGTATTGTCACCGGATTCGTCCAATCCGTAATCCTGAGATAATGGAAAAAAATGCATTCTGTTAGATTCGAGGAAATTCGCGTATGGATTATTACTAAAAATGCGAATCATTGAACACGTCCTATCGTACTGTTTCATTCAAGGACTGTCAATTGGTATCGAATTAATCTTTCATAAAATAATTGACGAAAATTTTCCGAACAAAACTTCAAAAAAGTTCTGGAACGGTTTTTTATGCCATTTCGCCGGAAGTCAACGTAGACCAATTTAACAAGCGGCATTTTAAAGAGGACGAATTCGGCTCCATTCCCTGATTTTTTAAATTATTTATACAAATTGTTTTTAGATTTGGACTCTTTTTTGAAAAAAACAGTCTTTCTCCTTTTCCCCTCTCTTCAGGTGCACCCATCTTCCAGAGGACATTTTTTAAATACATTTTTACGATTGGATTCATAAAGGGGAAAGTTTGAGCTTCAATTTCCTTTTTTTTTTAACTTTGAGCGATTTTTTTCCCAAAGTTATCCTGTTTTTTGTGAAAAAGAGGAAATTTGAAAAATTCCGTATAACACGAAAATAAAGAGCATTCATGAAAAACTTCAAAACAGCAAAAAGTTGCGTCTGTTTTTGTTAAGTTCAGAGGAATTTTTTCAATTTTTTTTTTCTTAAATTTTGTTGTCCCATGTTGAGGCTGGAAAAAAAATACGGGGAAAAAGTTTGAAAAAAAATTCCAATGTGTAAAAAAATAAAGTATTTTATCAATGGGTAAAATAAAGTATTTTCCCTTCTTCGAAATTTTATCAATTCCCTTAGTTCTCGAGTTATGGTAATTGAATGATCTGAGCTCCGATCCAGAAAATGAGAAAACAAATTTTGGGAAAAAAAATCTGAAAAAATTCCTCAGCACTCAACAAAAATAGACGCAACTTTTTGCTATATTGAAGTTTTTCATGAATCCTCTTTGATTCCGTGTTATATGGGATTTTTCAAATTTCCTCTTTTTCACAAAGAACAGAATAACTTTGGGAAAAAAATCCGCTCATTGTCAAAGTTAAAAAAAAAAAAAAGGAATTTGAAGCTCAAACTTCCCTCTTTATGAATTCAATCGTAAAAATGTATTTAAAAAAAATTCCTCTAGAAGATGGGTGCACCTGAAGAGAGGGGAAAAAGAGGCCAAACAAATTGTAAAAATAATTTTAAAAATCAGGAAATGAAGCCGAATTATTCCCCTTTAAAATGCCGCTTGTTAAATTAGTCTACCGTCCGGCGAAATGGCATAAAAAAACGTTCCGGACCTTTTCTGAAGTTTTGTCCGGAAACTTTCCGCCGGTAGTGTTTATCGACTGGATAAATTCATAGAAAAGCCAAAACTACGTTTTATATTGCTTCCTCGTAGAGGAAGTTTTGTTTCCGTGGTTTGTTCTTTTATTTCAAATCTGCAATCTTAGTCAACGTTAAGAAGCTTCGAAAAAATCTGTCTTCAAAAAAAAAAATTGCTGCGTCTATACTTCTCCAAATTTTTAACTAAAAAATTGAGAGAGCCTGTACGTTTCATACAAATTATAATAAATGAATAATGGTATGAACATAACTTAGTTTGTTTGAGAAAAAAAACCTGAACAAGTGGCATCACGATGAAATGCTTACCGAACTGCTGTTACTGAGACCGCCAGATCTTTTGGGCAATTGACGATTGGCCAATCCACCCCGACTGGCGAGTTCGGCTTTGCTCTTACCAGCCGAATTATCGAGTAATCTGTGAGCAGGAACGGCACGATCCAATTCTTCTTTAATTGGTATCGGTAGAGGAAGCTTTCTCTCGACGGTAGCGGTTCTGTCACCGTCATCTGGACTACTGAGATCCGAAGTTTCCGTATCGGACAATTGACAACTCGCCGACGATGGCGGCGGTGGTAATTGCCGTCTGGTCAATTGCGGCGTCACGATACCCTTGGTCGAACCCTCGTACGGTAATCTTACGGGAAGACCAAACCTCGTGTGCGTCTCCGTTAATTCGACCTCCAAAGTTATCACCTGCTCGACCAAATTTCGTAACTGAGTACGGCATCGCAGCATCGTCAGTGTTTTTGTGCAGTTGTTATTTATTTGTATTTAATTAAAAGAGTATCAAAATGAAGATTATTATGAAATTCGAGAAATCACATCGAATTTTAGTTGGATAAAATCTTAAAAATATTCCTTGTATTAACAAATTCATCGGAAGACTCTTTGTTTTTCGCAGTGGTCCGAGTGAACAAATTCTAGAGTCAAAGAACAGTTTGTGCAGCTAAAAGAAATTACAAAGTTGAATTTACGCGGAAATAATGAATTTTCGAATTCCACCGTAATCTCTACTCAATGTATATTAGTTTGTAATTTACGTATGCGTTAATTGTCGAGTTCGTGCATGTACAATACTACACCACCGGCAAAAAGTTTCCGGACAAAATTTCAAAAAAGGTCTGGTCTTTTACGATTAGATTCATAAAGAGGAAAGTTTGAGTTTCAATTTCTTTTTTTTAACTATGAACGATTTTTTTTCCAAGTTATACTGTTTTTTGCGAAAAAAGAAGAAATTTGAAAAATCAACATGATAAATCAAAATTTTGGAAAAAAAATCTGAAAAAATTCCTCTGAATTAAAAAAAAAAAAAAAAGACGCAACTTTTGGTGTCTTGAAGTTTTCCTCTTTGTTTTCGTGTTATACGGGCATTTTAAAGGGGAAGAATTCGGATTCATTTTCTGATTTTTTAATTATTTTTACAAATTAATTTTAGATTTGGACTCTATTTTGAAAACCGCTGTTTTTCGCCTTTTTCTCCTCTCTCTTCAGATGGACCCATCTTCTAGAGGAATTTTTTTAAATACATTTTTACGATTGGATTCATAAAGGGGAAAGTTTGAGCTTCAATATCCTTTTTTTTTTAACTTTGAGAGAATTTTTTTTCCAAAGTTATTCTGTTTTTTGTGAAAAAAGAGGAAATTTGAAAAGTCCCGTATAACACGAAAACAAAAAGGATTCATAAAGATTCAGATTTTTGTTTCAAACATTTCTTTTTCTCATTTCTTGAGTCGGAGCTCACATCATTTAATTACCATAACTCGAGAACTAAGGGAAAATACTTTATTTTACCATTCCCAACACATTGGAATTTTTTTTCAAATTTTCTTCCCGAATTTTTTTTCCAGCAACAAAAAACAAAAACAAACAAAAACAGACGCAACGTTTTGCTATCCTGAAGTTTTGCATGAATCCTCTTTGTTTTCATGTTATACGAGATTTTTTAAATTTTCTTTTTTTTTCACAAAAAACAGAACTACTTTTGAAAAAAAAATCGCTCATTTTTTAAAAAAAGGAAATTGAAGCTCAAACTTTCCTCTTCATGAATCCAATCGTAAAAATGTATTTAAAAAATTTCCTCTGGAAGATGGGTGCACCTAAAAGAGAGGGGGGAAAAGGCGAAAGACAGCTGTTTTTAAAATAGAGTCCAAATCTAAAAAGAAATTGTAAACATATTTAAAAAATCAGGAAATGAAGCCGAATTCTTCCCCTTTAAAATGCCGCTTGTGAAATTAGTCTACGTTAACTTCCGACGAAATGACATTGAAAAAACGTTCCAGACCTGTTTTGAAGTTTCGTCCGGAAACTTTTCGCCGGTAGTGTATAATATGTATAAATAGTCTTACTCTGTCTTTGAGAGTTTTCACTAGGGCATTGTACTCCGTGTCTTTTTCCTGCAGCAATTGTTGATAAAAATCATCGCGCGCCGTAATGTCAGCGCGCAGTTCTCTCGCTGCTCGTCTCGCTCGTGCATATTTTTGCTGCAAAACCGCGGTCTGAGCCGTAGCCTGAGCAAGCATTTCCCTCGCAGTCGAGAGTTCTTGCCTCGTCGTGCCCAGAGTTCTCTCGGACTCGTGCAATCGTAGCCTCGATTCTCGCAATTTTGCCGCATACTCCTCGCTACCGGCACCGCTATTTTCCAGCTCGACGAGCTATAAAAAAGGTGGAAGAAAAACAAACTAATCAGAACAAGAAAGGGAGGTAAAATTGCGCGGAGAATAAGCCAGATTGGACAAAAGCTCGGGACAAACGCTGTACAGGGAGGATTGTTTCTTTTTATTGCAGGTTTCCTTCATTTTTTTTTGCCTGTGATGCGGATTAAAGTAAAAGCAATTTTGAGGGTTCCAAAGAGGATCAGACGGTTAATTAATTTCCGAAAATGCAGCGGACTTTTGCGTCGATAAGAAAAAAAATATATATACATAAAATAATTAAATGATACTAAAGAAAAAAAAATAAAGAGCTTAACGTGATTACGAGTTGTATTTTACCTTTGCCTTGAGCTTTTCCACCTCTCCGTCGGCTAGCGCTTGTTTAAACTGACTCTGCAAGCAGCGAACGACAGACAAAACGCATAAGCGAGAAAAAAAATTAAAAAAAAACAAACACCCGGGAATCCACCATATCGAAATTGATTGATGCGCGATCCTCGTCAACATAAAAAATAAAAAAAAGTATCCCGCGCATCTTCTCGCGAAATAAACGGGAACAAAATTGTAAATGTGAGTGCATTAATTAATGAACAATGCTGTGAAATAGTCGGTACATAAAGTCGCTAAACGCAACAAATGTACGAATGAATATTATTTTGTACGTGTGGGTGTATGCATGTATATATACATATATATACTGGACGAATGTACAAGAATCGATGAGGTCAGAAAAAAGAAAAACAGAAAAACAATTACAGTAATTTTAGTGAACAGATTCAATTTTGGCCAAAATGCGGAGAAAAATGTTTTTTAATTTTTTTAGAACCTTATGTCGGTGTGTTTTTTCCCCTTGAACACGAATCTACCGATAGTTTTTTCAAAAAACTCAAAATTTTTATGAATTTTTACAAAAAAGACATTTTTTCAGATTTTCCTTGCTTTTCCTCATGAATTAATTTTTTTCGACAAAAACTCTGCGTAATTTGCAATCAGCGGTAAATTTCCCATTGAAATAGGGTTTAAAAACGATAAAAATAAAAAATAACATTTTTTGCTCATTTTTGGGCGACTTTTCGGAAACCTCAAAATAGTGAAATTTCAAGTGCTCATAACTTTTTTTGGGTTTTACCTATTCAAAAAATTCTTTTTCGTACTTATAGGCTTTCCCTATACTTAGAGAATGGCGTTTGGTTCATTCCGATAACTTAATTTTTGAAGAAATGAGAGCAGTTTGAAAATCGCCGAAAAGAATGGAAAGGGGTATATGTATGCAAAAATTTCAAAAAATCGATGGTCCAACTTTAAAAATCTGCCAAAAATCGAAAAATGATCCGAATTGAATGAACCAAGCGTGATTTTGAAGCGTGAACCATTACGAAGAGAATAGGCTAAAGAAATGCGCGAAATTCCAACTGGAAAAAAAGTTATAGTTATTTTAGGAAACAGATAAAAATTTGGTCAAAATGCAGAAATTTTTTTTTTTCAAATTTTTATCTTTTTAACCTTATATCGATGTATTTTGGCCTCCGCAACATGAATTAGCCAATCGTTTTTTCAAAAAATCAAAATTTCTAAGAATTTTCAGACAAAACCATTTTTTTACATTTTCATTGTATTTGCTCGTCAAAAACTCTGCGCGATTTGAAATCAACGTTAAGTTTCCCATAGAATATAATTCTGAAACTTCAACAAAGAAAATTTTTCCTTCCATTTTTTAGTCCATTTTTCCGAAAACTCAAGAGACTGAAACTTCAAGAGCTCATAATTCTGTTGTCGCTTGACCATTTCAGATTTTTATTCCACAAACACATGAATAAATTTAGATACCTTGGTTCGGATTTGGACACATACAAACAAACAACTTTCCAAAATCTACACAAATAAAATGGGAATTTAAAAAAATTTGTATCAGGCCTAAAATTATATAAACTTGGACTAAGGATGTTTTGGCAGTTCAAAGTCTGGAATTCAAAAACTGAACTCCATCAAATCGATGAAAATTCGTGAACTTTGCTATCAGGTTTATCTAGACTTTCCTATCATTGTATATAAAAAAAAAATTCTCATGAAATCCAACTTTTAGTTGTGAATTTATAATTTTTTTTAGCACTCATTTCACTAATATCCATCAATTTGCAAAATCAAACGTAAAAAAACTCTCCAAGCATTTTTGCTAAACCATGAAGAACGTTTCTATAAAAAATATATATATTCAGAGTATTTCACGTCAATTCAAAGAAGATCCGATAAAAAAAATCTCAAAGATAGTCGAAACTATGCTCTATGAAACGCAATAAAACATTGTCATTGTTTTAGGCTTAACGACTTTGAAAAAAAAAATTATATTACCGAGACTCGTGCATCACCAAAACTATGATTCATAAGGCCCAAAATTTGATCAAGCTGACATGAAATACCCTAATACATAGAATAAAAATTATAAACTATGAAAACACTAGTAAAACATTGAATATTTAAAATCGGCCGAACTACTGACCCAAGAAAAACTGTCTATTATCGGGCATCGGATGGAAAATATATTATATATGTACATTCGAATGGAAAATTGTGTGTAAAGAAAAAAGCATACCTCTTGAAGAAGGGCTCTCAAGCTATCGACGTCGCTCTGCGTCGTTGGCGTTGCATTGGACGGCATTGAAGAACTAATTATCGGTGATCTGCTTCGATTACTTGGGGAGAGATAATTCTCGATTGGACTGTGGGGTGGTTCACCGTCCGAGCAAGACGACATTGCCGGTGATCCTGGTATACCACCGATACCCGTGCTACTCCCCAGCGAGTGATCCTCACCACCTCGACTCTGAGCGTCCGGCGATGCGTCCGAGAAATTCAATCTCCTGTAAATAATATATAAATACATGTATACACATCTATTTTGTTTAGAGGGAAGTATTATTTTTTTTTTAATTCCACGCGAGAGATTGCAAGACCTCGTTTATCGAAGGGTTGCGTATTTATCAACGAGATAATGAGTAATGGATTTTTTTATCTTTCCCTCAGCACTCCGGGAGGCCTCGGGCTCGTCCCAGGGTGGCCGCAGTTGTCGTCACTGTTAATATGCGAGCAAGGATAAACCATCATTGGGAAAGCAAAAAATGTTAAGTGTCTTTTGTCAATTTACAATTTATCATATACCGGCGAAAAGTTTCCGGACAAAGTCAACGTAGACTAATTTAACAAACGGCATTTTCAAGGGGAAGAATTCGGCTTCATTTCCTGATTTTTTAATTATTTTTAGAATTTGTTTTTAGATTTGGACTCTATTTTGAAAACAGCTATTTTTCGCCTTCTTCCCCTCTCTTCAGGTGCACATCTTTTAGAGGAAATTTTTTTAATACATTTTTACGATCGGTTTCATAAAGAGGAAAGTTTGAGCTTCAACTTCTTTTTTTTTTTTTAACTTTGAGCGATTTTTTTTTCAAAGTTATACTGTTTTTTGTGAAAAAGGTAGAAATTTGAAAAATCCCGTATGACATGAAAACAAAAAGGATTTATGGAAAACTTCAAAATAGTAAAAAGTTGTGTCTGTTTTTGTTGAGTGCAGAGGCATTTTTTCAGATTTTTTTTCCCAACATTTTTTTTCTCATTTTGTGAGTCGGAGCTTCATTGTCAGATCATTCAATTCTCATAACTCGAGAACTATGGGATTATTGATAAAATTTCAAAAAGGGAAAATACTTTATTTTACCATTTTCAACACATTGGAATTTTTTTCAAATTTTTTTCGGTAATTTTTTTCCAGCCTCCCCATGAGAAAACAAAATTTTGGAAAAAAAAATCTGAAACAATTCCTCTGAACTCAACAAAAACAGACGCAACTTTTTGCTGTCTTGAAATTTTTCATGAATCCTCTTTGTTTACGTGTTATACGGAATTTCTCAAATTTCCTCTTTTTTCACGAAAAACAGAACAACTTTGGAAAAAACAATCGCTCAAAGTTTAAAAAAATGGAAATTGAACCTCAAACTTTCCCCTTTATGAATCCAATCGTAAAAATCTATTTAAAAAAATTTCTCCTAAATGAGTGCACCTGAAGAGGCGAAAAACAGCTATTTTCAAAATAGAGTCTAAATTAAAAACAATTTGTAAAAATAATTCAAAAAATCAGGTAATGATTCCCCTTTAAAATGCCCTTTAAATTAAGTTTTTCATGAATCCTCTTTGTTTTCGTGTAATACGGGATTTTTCAAATTTCCCCTTTTTTCACAAGAAACAGAATAACTTTGGAAAAAAAAATTGCTCAAAGTTTTTTAAAAAAGGAAATTAAAGCTCAACCTTTCCTCTTTATAAATCCAATCGTAAAAATGTATAAAAAAAATTTCCTCTGGAAGATAGGTGCACCTCAAGAGAGGAGGAAAAAAGGCGAAAAACAGCTGTTTTCAAAATAGAGTGCAAATCTAAAAACAAATTGTAAAAATTATTTCAAAAAAAAAGGAAATGAAGCCGAATTCTTCCCATTTAAAATGCCGTTTGTTAAATTAGTCTCCTCTAGAAATGGCATGAAAAAACGTTCCAGACCTTTTTTGAAGTTGTGTCCGAAAACGTTTCGCCGTTAGTGTATTCGTTTTAAAAGATTTTTTTAAAAATCTATAGAGCTCATTCTTTTATTCATCTATATATAAAAATGGATAAACGATAAAATTAACGAACAAACTGATCGTTTCAAGAACTTCTGCTGCTTTGAGAACGAAAAAAAAAGAAGAGGTGCAAGAAAAAAATGGCAAATTTTTTATTTACCTATTTGCGTTATTTGCCTGTTCCCTTTCACGATCCGCCTGCAAACTCTGTCGTATCAGCATAGCAACTTCCGAATTTTTTGGATCACGCTCGCGTCCGATAACAAAACGAACGAGTCCAGATGTATTTCGCAATACACTAGCGGCGTATGCCTGTGTAACGCCGACCAACGATTTTCCATCGACCTCGACAATTTGATCGTTAACCTGTATTCTACCCTCTCGGGCAGCGGCGCCTTTGTCCGTTATCGTTTTCACAAATATGCCCAATTTTTCGAGACCCGCATCAGCACCAACGCCCATGCCGATTATACTCAGACCGAGGCCTTCGGGTCCTTTCATCAGTTCGACGGGAAAGACCTGATAAAAATTCGGATAAAATGTTATCAGTGCCGTTCAACGTTTTTTTTTCTTCTCATACCATGATCACGGATATTCCCTTTATTCACGCATCGATAGTGCGCCGTGTATACCCTAAGTTTTTGGTGTTAATGATCCTTCACCAAGATACGATATCTCTTTCGATTTTTTTTTTTATTTTCGTTTGCTTGTCAAGAATTATTTGTATCACCTGATAAGTTTTTTATTCTCGCTTTAGAGAGACGCTTGGATATTGCGAATTTCGATCAATGGTCATTAAAATTTTTTTTACGTGAATGCAGAGTCTGGACATTGGCAAAAACTTTAGGGGAGACCGGGGACAGTTGTAACAATCTGCATTTCGGCTTTTCCTGGGCCCGAAGTATAATGCTTACGTAAATGACACGTATACCCCTGCATAGAGCATTTAATGGTCTACAAAATGGTTCTATGTTGAAGTCTATAACTAGAATTGAAAAAAAAGTATAGGCCTTTATAAAAAGTGCAAGAAATTGTTACAACCGTCCCCTACCCCGGGGCAGTTGTAACAGTCGATGAGGACAGTTGTAACGGTCGATGGGGCTAGTTGTAACATAAGATTTTAACACAAAATTATATCTTTCATTGTGACCAATATTATGTAATATTATTACAACATCAAACATTATCCAGGGATATATATTACGGTCACAATGATAAAATCTTAACACATGGAAATAGTCGTATCAAATTGATAAAAATCATGAAATAATTGAATAAAGTCTCAGACACACCAAACTTGTCAAAGAAACATGACATATAACTCAAAGTTACGTGCCGTGGTTGCCTGTATAGATTTTCCATTTTTGATCTTTTCATACGCTTCTTCGTTCGTTGACATGTCGGCACAGGCTCGTTGCATGATTCTTACGCGTTGCAGAGACATTTTTGCACACAGAAAATTAAAAAAAAGGTCCATTTGACGTTAGATTCAATGTTTGGATGTGAAATTATCATGACAACTGATAGCCGACAAACTGTTACAACCGTCCCCAGCAAAATTGTTACAATTGTCCCCAGATGGTTTTTTTCTACTTCAAAGTTATAATTTGATTAATTTTCTCAAGCTGAAGGCTTTAAAAACCGCGTAAGTTGACACAAAAATGTCCGAGGAATCTTATGAAAAAAAAATGACTATATGTAGCACAGTAATCGAGATATTCGTGTTTATCGAAAACCGCAAAAGTTTACTTTGGGCCTGACAATACCAATACACCTCTCTGGTCAAGTCTGTTTAGTGCGGATGTCTCCTAGCCTAGTAACCCAATATGAGGAACTGCAAGACGCATTATGTGCCTGCGGGACACGGTGGTACCTATTGTAACGATATGTTACAACTGTACCCTGTAACTTTTGTCCCCGGTCTCCCCTAATTTGAAATGGTTTTCAAAACATAATTATATTTTGTGTGAATTGTTTGAGAAAAAATGTAACAAAACGTGAAGAATTATTTTTTGATTGCTACCTCATCATTTTCCATTAATTTTGTGCTATCTCTGTTCTATCTAAATTCAATTTTCATTGAGTAATGCTTTCTTCTTCACTAATTCTCATTGCATTGAAATCAATGAAAATATCAAATGAATATGTTGTTGTTATTATTATTATTATTATTATTATGTCGTACGTACTTCCATTTTTTCAACGCGTTTTTCAAGCTCGTATTCGGCACTCGCAGCGACAGGATCAACGTCCTCGTTACGACGATCGTACTCGTTGACCGAGTGCGTCGAGTACACTCTCATTGGACCATTGTCAAAAGATACTTTGCCACTTTTCTTTACGATCACAGAAGCCGGTAATTCCTCTTCATCGTCCTCCGAATCAGGCAGTCCAGTTACTTCCATCCAGAAGTGACCATCCTCGAAATAATGTACACCGTTTTCCACCAGAATCTGTTGATTGAATAATGAAAGTTAAATCGTGATTAAAGATAAGCTACGGGCAATTCTTTCGACTGATTCTTGAGATAGAGTAAATTGAATGGAGAGACTTCAAAAAGCTTTTCAACATTCTATCAGAAAAGCTATTGCGAATCAGAGATGAGCACGATCAAATACAATGTCTGATGATTTACCGTTATTTTTTTTTTTTAATGATTTTTCTACCTTTACCTTTTCGTGCAAAATAACAAAACAACGATTCTCGTTTAAAGAAAACTTAAAACATTATGCAAACTTGCGTAATTACAAAAAATAATTAATTAGTTCTTCTCGTTTTCAAGTTTTCTTCTCGTTACTTTAGTTTTGAAGATTTTTTACCATTTTTTAAAACAAAATAATCGTTTTGGCATTATGTAAAAATAGCTATAAAATAATTATTGAAAGATATATCGGTAAAAGAGGAATTCAAGGACGAATGGAACTTTTTTTCATCAAGACAATATAAATTGCACGGTAATTAAACTGCATTATCAATACATTTTTATGATCTTGATTTAGAAGGAAAAGTTTGCCTTGAATAATAAATAAATAAATAAACTTGAACGATGATTTACAATTTTTCCAGGCACAGGTGTGAATTCGTCTCGCTGTTCCGTCTCGGTGTCGTCATTGGCTTCGTGGGTCGTGTCATTGAGACTACTAACGGAACCCAATAGACCGCTCTCACTTCCGGTGACCGAGCCTATCTGACTTTCCGTTAACGAGTCTATCGTCAAATCGCTGCGCGACCTGTGTGACAAACTAACAAAATTGAAAAAAAAACGTTTTATAATCAGAGTCAAGTTGCCAGTGGATCGTGAAAAAAGTAATCAAAAATAAAAATCCAACGACAACAACACTGAAAATATAACTTCTTTTGCTTCCTCATAAAGGAAGCTTTGTTTTCGTGAAAAAAAAAATTTTCACGATTTTTATGCCAATATATTCAGAATGTCCTAAAACATCGAGAAATCATATTTAGAAAAAATGTCCGGGTGTGTATCCTGAGTTTCAGATGTAAATAATTAATAACTCAAAAACGCTTCGAGATATCAAGCTAAAATTTGGCACACTTGTCGAGCACGAATTGCTCTTCATTATGAAAAAAATGTTGTTTTAATTTTAACGGGTGTTCCGATTTTATCGACTTTTTTCGTTTTTCCAAGAATGGCGTAAACGCAATTAACCTCTGCAATTTCCAAGAGATTGCACTCAAACTTTGCACAGAGCTAATATAGCTATCGAGGTTGGTCGCTATTAAATTTGGCAAAAATCCATCGAGGGATTAAAATTTTATGAAATTTTTAATTTTTTGAAAAATAACGTAAACGCTCTGACTTGTGCAATTTTTGAGATATTGCACTGAAACTTTACACAGAGCTAATATAGCTATCGAGGATGTTCGTTATTAAATTTGGCGAAAATCGATCGAATGATTAAATTTTTATCAAATTTTTAATTTTTATAAAAGAAGCGTAAACGCTATAACTTTTGAAATTTTTTAGATATTGCAATGAAATTTTGTGAAGAGCCAGTATAGCTATCAATGTTATTCGCTATCAAATTTGGCGAAAATCGATCGAATTTGCACATTGATTACTAATATTTTTCAATAGTTAACAAAGCTTCCTTTATGAGGAAGCCAAATTTGATCGACATACTGTGTGTTAAAGGAAGCTATGCGAACTATGGATAAATATGAGGAAGCAATGTGCAAATTTCAATTTGCAGGGTTTTTTCATACTTTTTTTCTTTTTTCAATTTTACCTATAATCGTGAGCTGTGCTGCTGTTAATTATACTTGTATCCGGTGCTGATAAAACGTCCGACAGCCAATCCGGTGTATTGTCCATTTCTTCTCTCTCTCTTTCTCTCTCCTTCTCAGCATCTTTTTCCTTATCTGGAATTTTCGTTTCTCCGACAGACGTCGGTGCTGTTGTGCTGTTGGGCGACAACAATCTTGCTATTTCACGGGCTTCTTCGTCCGAAAGCAGAGCCGATCCTTGTCTGTAAATAAATTGTAGATGATTTCAAGTCGATGGAATTTCGCGAATTGAAATGTTGATATTCCATTGTGGCAAAATTGGATACTCACCGAATTTTCTTTTCCAAAATACTGCCGTGAACATTGCCAAAGATGCCACACATTGGAAATATGACAAAAAGATAATTGATTACACGAAAAAAAAATTATGCTATTTTGTGCAGGAGAATTATTTTTGATTTTTTTAAATGGGCGGAAGATTTTTTTGTCATTGTTTCCCTCAGCATCCCAGAAGGCCTCGGGCTCATCCCAGGATGGCCACATTTTTCGTCACCGTGATATGCGAGCAAGGATAAACCATCATTGGGAAATTGAATCAGAGAAGAATTACTTCGTATTCAAAAAGTAACATCCGTTAAGTGCAAAACAAAACGTACGGTAAAATTTCTCAGATATTAAGAGAAAAAAAATTCTATTGTTCATATCAGTTCAAGAAGGTATGTTTTTGTATTTGATTAAAAAGTATTAAAATATTCTTTAAAAGAATCTCCCTTTTCTGTCGAAAAAGCGTGGATAACATGGATTGATCTTCAATCCTTATCAACTCGAATATCAAATTTTTTTTTCAATCGTTCTCTCATCATCAATTAATTTTTTCTTGTCTAATATCATAGAGCTAATTGTTAGGCCGATTTCAGATGTAAAAATATTTGTAATGATTGTTACATCAAGTACTAAAAAACATCTGATTCGTGTTTTGGTGGAGTATCTTTCGATAAATGAAATCGGCATGATTCGAGCGTTATCGCAGATTATTCAAAATAATCCAGGACTCACCGTGAGCTCAAAAGATTCTCCGCCTCGTCGGGAGTCATTGTATCAGGTGTGACGGTATTAGTCTGACTGACGTTTGGCTTCGTGGGCGTTTCGTAGCGTCTGTTCGAGTCATCATTTTTGAAATTGGCCGGAACTTCGAAATTTGTAATTGTCTTAGCGTCACTGGAGTCGGTATCCTCGACGAGGCTGTTTTCCGATTCTCGATATTCGTCGCTCGTTTCATTCGTTCCGTTGCCCTGAACAGGCGAGTCCGAAATCGGCGGTGTGGCCGATTGTGTTTTGACAAAATGACGGGACAAATCGACAACGTTATTTTCCGTTAACCTTAGCATAGCAAGCTGATCGGCTTTCTGTTTCTCAAGTTCCCACGTTGTTTTTATCTGTTGTTCCAAATCATCGTCCTCGAAGCTAACTTTGTCCGGTGTGTCGATCGATATTTTACCACCGATCTCATTGTTTCTCGTGACAAAATTCGCACCACCGGTATAATTCGTCTCGTTGACCTTGACATCTTTGTTCGACTCGAGACGATCATTGATAACGCTGTTCAATTGATTCTGCGACGTTGACGATTGAAATGCCGATTTTTCCGTAAAATTATTCTGAGTCTTTTCGAGCTCGGAAAAGCTCGAACGTTTCTCGCTCACTTCCTCCTTGTTTTTCGCCAATTTCTCTCTCATCGATACTCTTATCTGATCGTTCTTGGCATTCGAAACGGTCTTCTGACACTGAATGTCCGTCGATGTTCGCTCTTTCATTGTTTCCGATACGATTTTCTCACCGATCGTCGTCGTCGTCGTCGTCGACGTTGTCGTATCCGCCGAGATTACACGCTCGTTCGTCACCAGTGTCTCTTGTAATTTGTACACTGCGTCTTGGCTGATTTTTGACGATTGTTCAATCGTCGTGCGTGATTTTTCAGTGTCGTTTGTGCTTTCGGAATTCAGCCTGGCGCCGATTTTCGCAGCCTCGAGTGCCGAACTCTTTGGCGGTGTTTTGGGTTTACATTGAATCTGTGACTCTTGATTCTGCTGCAACCTTCGGGCGTATGGCGACGGCACGGGAATTTCTTTGTGCTCCAATGGCGGATATTCCTGATCCGAACTGACGACCGACGGTGGACGTTGGCCAAGACCAGCGGCCGGCATCTCCATTCGTACGTGCGAACGTCTGACGACCGTTGCCGCATCGCTCTCGACGAATTTTTCACTGCCACCCTCGTCAGAAGACACCACCTCGGTGTACGTCGTTGGTGCTTTTTCATTTCCCTCCACTTCAAGGTCATAGCTGTTGCGGCCTTGAATAAAAAGAAAAAATTAATGCTGAGAAATGTGAGACTTTTCAATTTTGCAAATAATTTTTTTAATTGGAGAACAGGGAGAAATGTTCATGTTGGTATATAATACAGAGCTGGGCTGTACTTGAAAGTACTCGGTACTTTCAGGTACTTGAAGTACAGTACTTGCAAGTACAAAGTACTTCAAAAGTACTTGAAGTATTTTACTTACATTTTTCAAGTGCTTCATGTACTTGAAGTACTGTACTTGAAAACTTCAAGTACTTTTCTGTACTTGAAGTACTTTTTTCAAGTAAAAGTATCAAGTACTTTTGAATGTGTCTTGCTGATGGTTGCATGTGCAAAGCCTTTGAATATGGGTCATTTCATGTCCAATCGACCAATATTTGGAATCGACCTCTTTCAATTTCGATGAAATTTGGTCAGAAGTTTTCTTTTATCATAAAACAAAGTTCTAACATAGGAAAAAAAATTTTTTTTTCGAAAATTCAAAATTTCACCATTTTTTCATGTTTATTTTTTAAATATTTCGAAAACTATTATAATTACGAAAAAATCGTTCTGGGTTCGACTTAAAGAGTATACTTGGGGCTACGAAAAAAAATATTCCGAAACAAATTTTTGAAAAATGATGAATTTGGAGAATTTTTCAAAATCGTGAAAATCCACGATCAACATTAAATTTTTGGTTTTATTTTTTTATACAAAACCTTGTACAGATATTAAAAGATCCTGAGATTTTCAGAAATGTGTTTTTTTTGTTTCAAAAATATGAATTTTAGAATTTTGGTAAGACTTTTTGTTTACCTTTAAGTTAAGTGAAGTTGATCAATCATGTAATTTTGACCGCTGAAAATGACAAAATTACATGATTGCTCAACTTAAAAAAATTCATATTTTTGAAAGAAAAAAAAACCTTTCTTAAAATTTCAGGATCTTTTCAAATCAGTACGAGGTATTATATTATAAAAATTGAACAAAAAATTCGATGTTAATTGTGGATTTTCACGGTTTTAAAAAATTCAAAATTCTCCAAATTCATCATTTTTCAAAAAATTTTATCGGAATATTTTTTTTTCGTAGCCCCAAGTATACTCTTCAAGACGAAACAAACGATTTGTCATAACTATCATAGTGTTCAAGATATTTAGAAAAAAAAAATTGAAAAATGGTTACATTTTGAATTTTGCATAACTTTTGAAAAAAAAATTCATTTTTTTCCTTGGTAGAACTTGGTTTTATGATAAAACAAAACTTCTGACCAAATGTCATCGAAATTGAAAGTGGTCAATTTCAACTCTTGGTCGATTTGACATGGAATGACCCAAGTACCAGAATATACGAGACGTACCCGAAAACTAGAAAAGTACTTGATACTGGTACTTGATTTTTTTCAAGTACTTGTACTTGATACTTGAAGTACTTGCGAGTACTTTGCCCAACTCTGATATAATATAATGTTTTCAAACGTCGACAAATCATATTCAGTGAAAATCGGGTGTCGAATCTTGAATTGAATCCAACTTTTAGAACGTCTAATCTCGATCAGGAATTTTCGCGAATGCAAGAATGGATTCCATCCAACTTTTAAATTTCAAAAACCACTTGAGATATAAAATTTTCGAAAAATACAACGAGACTTGGAATCGTGAAGTCAAAAGCCAGAATAAAATATTTGACTCGATGATAAATGAAAATTCATAAATAGCAAAGAAAATTATAAGGAAGGAACGTGCTAATTTGAAAGATTTGTTTTTCGATTCGAGAGAAAGTGTCCGACGATACAAATTAATTCATAGAGCTTCAAACGTATCGCAGCGTAGCGAGGATCGTTAATTTTTCTCTCGTGAAAATGTAGAAGCAAAAAAAAATCTGGATACCTCGACAATCGATGCAGAACAGACGAAGGCACATAGTACCACCGTGAAACTTTGTGTCCGAGACTCCGAATCTCGCGGATTACGAGTATCGGTGGAGCGATGAAGAGAGAAAAGGAAAGAAACGAGAAAAACCTCCCAGCGAAACAGTAAAAGTGTACTACAGAGGAGGAGAGAGAAACCGGGCAATCGGGACCGGTATGTACTCTCGCGAAACGTTTTGCAAATAAAGAGAAGGAACAAGATTCACTCGCTGGAGACACGCGATCGCGACAAATTTGTTTTTTTTCCTTCTCTCGCTCTTTCTCTCCTTCCCTTCTCTTCTGGTTTGGCTCTCGTTGAGCGTACGTAGGAACGAGTTTCTCTCCTCGAAGGATTCGCGATTTTCGGTCCCAACGATAATGCGCGCAGCTCTCACTGAGAGTCGTTGTTGGCTCACGCGTGGGAGTTCATGCTCCAAAGAAAATTTAAAAAAAAAAAAAAAAAAAGACATTGAAAACAAAAAAAGTATCCCGCGACAAAACTATCACAGCGAAAAACAACTCTTGAGGATCAATTGTTTTTCCCTCTTGCTTCCGCTTCGTTCTACATCACGAAATATCAATCAGGAAGTTGAGTGTTGTCTGTAACGAGAATGTCGACGTTGTGAAAGAGACGCCATTCGTATGCATATATTTTAAACATATACATATATATATATGTGTGTATGTGTGTGTGAGTGTGTGGATGTGTCTCTTCACTCGGGTGAATTTCCTATATCGTTCGTCGTCGTCCGAGTAGCGGAGGAGAGCTTATTTTTGGATACCGTTACACGCAAACGGAACGAGGAAAGAAAGAGAGAGAGAGAGAGAGAGAAGAGGTGAAAGAGGAAGATATGGCACGATGATGAGACACGAGGTTGACCAGACGTGACTTGAAGTTTAAATAATTTAAAAAGAAAAACATTAAAAAAAAAAATTTAATTCAATTTTGTTTTTAAGGGAAATTCAATCTCACAGAAACGGAGGTGCAAATTTTTTTTTAACATCACGAAATCAAAGATTGCGAATCAAAATAAAGTTGGCGTTTGAAAGAAGAATTGAGGATTTCATTCAAATATAAAAATCGTTATTTCGTTATAATCGTTCGATAATTCGAATATTCGTTGCAAAACGTTAATCGTGACAATAAAAGGACAGAAGAACCTATTTTTTATAAAAGATTTAAAATAAATAGTGACATGATTTTAAATATAAGAAAAAATAAACGAAAAAAACAGAATTTGTTGGGAAAATTTAATTTTGAACCACAAAATTTGTTATATCTCCAAAAATAATTATTTCAAAGACGAAAAATTTATTCAGATATCGTAAATCGAAATGATAAAGAGTTGAAGAATGTAATTTCCATGGAAAAAAATCACTATCAATCGTGCGATATTATTACCGGCCACCGATTCAATTTTTCATCCAACTTTTTAAAGCTCACACTCGCAACTCTCATCTTAGAAAACTTGTTCGTTTTTTATCAATTATCTTTCGATGAAGATCCATCGTTGACCAAGTTTGGTATATACAACAACTTTAGCCGCGTGAACTAAACATCGAGGAAGAAATCACGATAAAGGAGAATGAGGGAGAAAGAGAGAAAGAGATGAATATAAACCGTGCAGAGCGATGCGAACCGGCGCTCAAACTGATTTCTATAAATAATATGAACTCCGTAGACCAGTAGGAGAGCAAAGTGTGCGAAGAGAAGGAGGCAGAGAATATGAGAAACAAGAGAAATAAGAATAAGAGAAAGAAGTAGGTGGAGGAAGAGCGAACGAGAAGAGGAACGGAAATAAGTTTATAGGGAATAAGAGTCAAGAGATATAAGATTCATTGTAAAAATCTGTAGGTAAAAACTTGGTAATCACGACCATGAAAGTAAAGTTAATGAACCTGCTCAAAAAAAAAAATCAACCATATTAAAATTGTAATTTTTTAAATATTTGTATGAGAAATCATTGCATTAATTACCCGCATCCTTCGTTGAGCATGATTAATTTTCACGAATTTAGAATAAAATAATTTCTCCCAACTTTCCAATTCATGGAATAATTAATGATCCGTTCAACTTTGTAGTAAAAAAATTGGTAAATTTGCATTTGTACATTTATCTTTTGCACAATTAATTTTCGCGGAATTTAGAATCATATCATCTCTCTCAACATTCCCAATCGATGAATAATTAATGATCCGTTTAATTTGTGGTCGAAACACATTTACCAAATTTGCATTTGTAAATTAAAACCAATGCCAGTTTGTTTGATCTCGACCGGAAATTTCAAGACTTTTAACGATTTTTAAATGTTGCAAATCTTTGTTTGATTTCGAAAGATAAAAAAAAAAAGAGAGTCTCGATTGTTTGTAGCGAAAGATATCCGAGAGACGTTATTCGACGTGTTTATTGTGAAAAGTTTATTTCTGACTGAGATACTCGATTTCTTTAGTGCGTGACCATCATTGCCCCTATTATCTTGAATTTCTCTTGGTAAACGAAAAAAGGGTCGAACCGTGTGTGAGATATTGTATGTAATGGAAGGGGATAGTGGATACAAGATCCAGAGAAACAGAGAGAGACGGCATTTGAGAGAGCTGTTTCTTCCCTCCACTCAACTCGCAAAGCCTTTCCCTCTCTCGATTTCTAACTCTGTCTCGTGTGCAGCGGAGCTTTTTACTTTTACTCTTCATGAATTTTGGCGATCCGCCAAATTTAGAGCGCCTGGCGGCCGAGATTTCGTTTCTCGTGTAAACGAACGAGTGTGCTTCGTCGTCGCCCAAGTGCGAGAGAGGGAGCAAAAAAAAAAGAGCCTCGCGAGAGAGTCCTCGGTCACGTTATTTTTAGAAATCCGTGTAACCATTGAACCCTCGCTGGTGGGCGTCATTCATAGACAAAGAGAGAGAGAGAGAGAGAGAGAGAGAGACCGTGAGACAAACGGTGCGAGATTCTCTCGTGGCCTTCCCGGTCATTTCCCGGTTATCGAATCCTTCAGCTCAACAAGAACAAAAAGAAAACACCTCAGTTTCGTTAGAAAAACCTCATAAGGTGAAACTTTGCATCCTCATGATGTTTGTGACGATCCAGAGCATACGCAGTAGGGTGACAGTTATTTGAGCTTTGGCGAAAAAAGTTCGACGCCACCCCAAAAACATAATCAAGGCGTATCAAAAAAAATCTGTATAAGGTTTGGAGGCGCTCGGAAAATTGGAACACGCGCCAATGATTTTTTTTTCCGACGATAATATCAATGAGAAAATTTTGAAACTTAGTACACTTATTGTGCATAGTATGGTGTACAAAACCAAATTTTTTCATTTTTTTTCGTTCATAATTTTGTTAATGACAAGCTCTGTAGAGATGCCCAAAAAACATTTAAAATTTCAATCGCCAGGTGGCGCGTTTTCCAATTTTCCAAGCGCCTCCAAACTTTACACAATTTTTTTTTTATATGCCTTGATTATGTTTTTGGGGTGGCACCGAACTTATTTCACCAAAGCCTAAATAACTGTCACCCTAATACGCAGTAACTGAACCATTGGAAACTGTAAAATGCGCCGCGTGGACACTGTCAAGTGAACACAGTTTAACTGTCCATGGAAAAAAGTATGCTCGATCCACACGTCCGTTCCACAATTAGGGTTTTTTTTTCGTGAACAGTTCAACAGTTTCCAAATGTTCAACTAGTGGTTATGCCCAATCCGGATATTTTGCTTCCTCCAAGATAATCCTTCGGGATAAAAAAATCGTAGAAAAATTAAAAAATCTTTCAACCGAGAAGAATGAAATACTGCAATAAAAAATTAAGTCATGGAGATTCTATCGTTTTACGTTCTTCAGTAAACTGATTCAAAAAAAGCGACTATTTTCTTGTATTTTTCGAAATAACATATTGAATACTTTCGGGGAGGTGAAAAAAGATGCCTGGTCAAAGCAGAGCTCTTAATATAAATATTTAGCGATGTCTCATCGCAAATTTCTATTTCCCATTTAAATAACACAGGAAACAAAAATTTTATACTTTGAAATTTTATACCTTGGCTTCAAGTCGATGTACCAAAATGAACTATACATATTCTCGTAGAGAATTGTACACTCTATAAAAAAGATCTCTTATCATTTTTCGATAAACTCACTCCTTCAAAAGTTATTCATGGTCTAATATATATATTCCATGTCAAATTTACAACTTTTAAACCCGACCCCTTTCGATTTTGCTGAAATTTCGTTTTCCTTTTCTACCCAATTAAAAACATTTTTAACGAAATTTTCAAATTTTTTTATCCAACCCAAAAGAGCAAGCTTTTTTTTATGAAATGACTATAACTTCTTCAAAAATGGACTAATTGGGACGTTTTTTTTTAAATTTCATTTTTGAATGCACTTTAAAAAAAAAAAAAATACAACAAAATTTTAAGATATTAAAATCTATGAAATTTTTCACTTTTTCGAGAAAAATCATCTTTTTTATCGAAGTTCGACATTTTTAATTTTTTTTTCACTCAAAAAATACTTTGATCAATTCCGGAAAAAATGCCGCCCAACCTGGAGTGGAATTCCTTTTCCTTCTATTTTTTTTCACTTAAAATATATATATATATTTGGCGATTGCCACTTTCAATTTTTTATTTCTTCTCCATTTTTTAAATTCCGAGGTCCTCTATAAATCCTCAAAAATTTCCAGAGTGGTACTTTATGAAATAAGCCCAATTGAGAATTTTTTTTTTCACAATCGTTAACAAAAAATAGAAGGAAACGAATTGCCACTCCAGGTTGGGCGGCATTTTTTCCGGAATTGATCATAGTATTTTTTGAGTAATTTCTTTAAAAATTAAGTAATTCATGTTAATGCAATTTAAACTTTTGTTTCAAGAAAGATTTTACCATATTTAGTAATAAGTTTCAACATTTTACCGGAATCAAAAAAAAAAGTTAAATTTACTCTAAATTCAACTTTAACCTTAAATAACTCTGAAGAATATGTATCGTTCATTTTGGTACATTTACTTGAAGCCAAGATAAAAAAATTCAAAGTTTGAAATGTTTTTTCCCGTGTTATTTGAATGGGAAATAGAAATTTGCGATGATGTGTATCTAAATATTTATATTAAGAGCTCTGCTTTTAACAGACATCTTTTTTTACCTCCCCGAAAGTATTCAATATATTATTCCGAAAAACAAAAAATTGTCTCTTTTTTTCAATCAGTCTATTCTTCAGTCTTTTAATTTTACGAAAAATACGAAAAAATATTATTGTTAATTATAAATAAATCAATTCGAAATATTCTGCAAATTAAATCTATTCAAATTGCAAATTGCAAATTGCAAATTGTTTCTATGGGAAGAAAAATGTATGAGAAACTAGAGAAATAGACAAAGAAAATAAAGAAAGGAATTTTCATAGGTGAAAAAAAATGTAAAATATCTCAAGAAAAGTAAAAAATTTAAATTTGCAGAATTTTACGTTTTCTCGATTCTTCGCTCACCCGTTTGAAATTTTTCGGGAATTTCCTTGTCGGCTTTTTCCTCCTTGCTGTCCTTGGAGGGTGAACTAGGGGAGCTCATGCTCGAGGATGCGCTATCGGTGCCTGCGCTCGGTGGTCTGAGTTCGACTTCCGGTGTTCTCGGTCTATCATTTTTTTTCCCATCGTTCGGACCAACGTCGCGCCTCACAGTTTCAATGTCGACCGATGGTTTCGCCCAATCGGGTCTCGAGCAAGTGCGCTCGTTCTCGTTTCTCGTTGTCTCATTGTGCTGCTCGATGCCGATCCTCGGTAATCTCGTCTCGTTGACGCTCTTGAGAAGTTCCTCGTTCTTGGCCAACCAAACGTTGCGCCATTCCGAGGTTTTTGGCGGTGAACGTACGGGACTCGTTGGCGGATAATTCGTATAATCCGTCGCGTCCAAATGATGCTGCTGCTCAACGTCTCGTTTGTTTCGCGAATTTGAAAAATCACCGCTCTCGCAAACATTGCCAGTGTCGTCAATTTTTTCACGCGAACATTTGAACGTCTGGCTCAATTGGTTCGTCAATGTTGGACTAGAATTTATCGTTGAATTTTTCGCAACGTTATCGTTGTTCGCGGTCGTTATATTCGCGGAATTCTTGGCATTCTGTGGACTCGTGTTTCTCGTTGCATCCGTCATTTTTGGCACATTCTTGTTGACGCACGAATTCTTTTGTACAATCGCGTATTCGGGTATCGGCGAGACATCTTTGCTCCTTGTTTCGACATTTTGCGTCGCGTTTCTCTGAGAATTTGGAATTTTTTGTACAACCGCGTATTCGGGTATCGAGGTTGGCGATTCGAATGATTTATTGACCGTCGCGTATTCCGGACTCGACCCCGGATCCTGTGACGTTGGACTGAGGGACGCTATGCTAACCGGCCTCTCGCGTTTCACCGTGACAGCCGATGAATTTCTCATCGGTGGTAATGGCGGTGGCGGTGACAGCGGTGGAGTTGGTCTCGACGAGCAAAAACTGGCTGATCTCGTTGCCGGACAAGCCGGACCATCGAGAGGTTTCGCAAATTCAATCTCCTGATAATCCGAATCCGGCGAATAATCGCACGGTGATTCGGCGTCGTTCGTATATTTTTTTGAATTTTCATTCAGCGTCGTCTGAACAATCGAGCGATTTGGATCTGAATTATAACGACTCGGTCGCGTTTTAGAAAAATGCGACGTCCAATTTTTTTGCTTCTCAATGAGCTCCTTCGAGTTCAATCGTCTCTCGGGTTTCTCCGGTCTCTCGGGACGTTCGTCCAAACGATTTTCCTTGCCGTAATTATTTTTATCAAATTTGCCGAAATTAACGCGCGGCTTTAGCCTCTCGGATACAATTTCTTGATTGTTGAGATGACCGTTCTCAAAATGTCTTTCGGCGTTCAACGTTGGCACACTGGCGCTCCAATTGCTCAGAAGATCGCGACAACCGCCCGGAGGAGATGGTGAACGCGGACGTGGTGAACGCGCCGGTGACGTGCATCCTGAGCCCGAATTTGCTGAACTCGAGCGGGAACGTAAACCGTGAAGATTCGTTGGCTTCGCTATTCGATCCAATCTGGAATTTTTGATTGAAAAAATTAAATTGTTAATACGCGATATTGACGAATTTCATTTTAGGAAGAGATTTCTCTGTTTTTTCCAGAAGAATATATGTAATATTTTGCCATGCATTTTAAAAATAGACCTGGAACACTTTCAGTCTTCATGTCACAGGTTAATTATCAAAAAAAACATTTGCAAAATTTTATGAACATCATCTGGGAGTTGGGACCAGAGTTGTAAATAATGCATTATTTTGATAATGCATTATTTATAATTTGAAATGGACAAGTGTACCATTACGAAATACAAGAGTAATGTGTAATGAATGCGTGTTCTATTACAAATAAAAAAAAGTATTGAATGCGTGTTCCATTACAAATAAAAAAAATAATGTGTAATTTATGAGTGCTCCATTACAAATGACAATTGAAAGAAAAGTAATTGGTAGTGGAGAATATACCATTACTAATTAGTGTGTTTCTACGACAATTTGCAGCAGGTACTATTTTGCTTAAAGATAAGTCTATTAATTTTTCAATGAAAATAGTTTGTGTGTATCAAGATTTTGTTAACTTTACTAATGGTAAATGTATGAACAGTGATTTTTTGGAGTAATTTGTACTTTATTCTTGTAAGAATTACAGTTCAAGAAAAACTTATAGGTGTCGGTGTATATTAACTTGATATACACTGAAACCTGTGAACAGTTATTTTTTGAAGTAATTTTTACTCCATTGTTGTAAAAATTACAATTCAAGAATGGAGTAAAAGTTACTTCAAAAAATCACTTTTCATACATTTACCACTACGATAGTAAATTTAACGAAAACTAGATACACACGAATTATTTTCATTGAAAAATTAATAGACTTACCTTTGAGAAAAATAGTACCTGCTCCAAATTGTCGTAGAAACACACTAATTTGTCATGGAATATTCTCCACTACCAATTACTTTTTTTCAATTGTAATTTGTAATGGAGCACTCATCCATTACACATTACTTTTTTTATTTGTAATGGCACATGCAACAACTACACATTTCTTTTTATTTGTAATGGAACTTACATACATTACACATTACTTTTTTTTATTTGTAATGGAGCACGCATTCATTGAACATTACTATTTTCATTTGTAATGGAACATTCATTCATTATGCGTTACTTTTGTAATTTGTAACGGAAAACTTGTCCAATACACATTGCTTAAAGTAATGGGTAATGCATTACTTTTACATTACTATTTTCACAACTCTGTCTGGGACCGAAAAATTATTTTCCACTGCGCATTTGGAAAATCAAAAAGGTGAACATTAGATCCTGATGAAATTGACCTGCAATGTCCCATATAAATCTATGTCGACATGAGCAAGAGTCACTTACGGTCTTATGGGTTTATTTTCCTCGCCAAGTTTCTCGAAGAGAGCTCGTGCATTGTTGAATCTCGCCACGTGACTCTCGGTCCTGACAACGGTAACCTGGGTCGGTGATTCCTTAAGTGGCGCCGGTGGCTCTTTGAAGCCATCGGTTATAATGGCCGTACGATGACCGAGATTCTCGAGCTGTGGCTTCGATTGAAATATGTTTGCAATTTGCGAGACCTTGGAGCCAGCAACGCGTTTTTTCTCTTCTATCGTCGCCATTATCTCTGTGCCTGGAACTCTTTCTGCAAAATCAAAAACGTTTATTTTTCACAAGCATTCGCATCTGTGTTAAACAGAATGTTCAAGTTATGATGAGACCTCGATCCTTCACTTTCGCGAATTTAGAATATAATTTCCAAATCAATGAATAATCACTCAAATAAATATATGAGGCATTCCACGTCAAGTCAGCCACCCCATTTTGTTAAATCGCCCAAAATCGCATACAAATTTTTAGAAAGTAGTTCCAACTATCAAGAAAATTTGTGATTTTTTTCAGATTTTTAAATTACATTTTTTAGCCGGAAAAAAATACAAAAAAATTGGATGTCCCATTTTGTAACTCGAAAATTATTCATCGTACGAAAAAAAAAGTACAACATAAAATTTAGGATTTTCAACGTGCTTTTCACTGCATTTTTTTAAAAACTCCTCCGAAAGCTCTATATGCCATTTTCGGAGCAAATAATGTTTTGATATTTTTTTCCTCAGAATTGACATCTTCGATTCGTCGGTAGTTTCAACAGTTTTTTATTTGATATATTTACAGACTGTAACAAAATTGGCGTAGTGGAGAATCCATTATTTCAAATGCATTTTTATTGATATCTATCATTGTAGAGTGATTTAACGAAATAGTGTAGATATTGATATTTTATCATTATTGATCGTAGACAGGAAAAAATAATAAAATAATCTCGTTTTGATACTGCAAAGACGATTCCAGGAACAAAGCAGTATCATTGCTTCATTCCCAAAAATCATGCTCAAATCGAACTAAAAAAGTACTCATTGGCCATAGAAACGTCGGTGTATCCAAAGAGGGTAAATTGATTCTTTTTTGCAATCAAGAGACGCGAGTAGCCTTTGACTTTAATCTTAATAGATTTTATCGGTGTACATGGGTCCATTGATAAAGTTTATTAAAATGTACCAAAAGATATTTAAAAAAATAAAAATGAAAAAAGTTTTTAAAAAATTGAAAAAGTACAAAAAATAAACAAAAATCCGGGCTTTAGAAAATATCTATAGATAGTCTCGACCCTGTTAATGCACCGAGAAATTTGTGTATTCATTTGGGATGAAAAACGCATGGGAAGGAATGGATTCTCCACTGAGCAAATTTTTTTATAGTCTGTAAATATATCAAGTAAAAAACTGTTAAAACTACAGACAAATCGAAGATGTCAATTCTGAGAAAAAAAAATATCAAAACATTATTTGCTCCGAAAATGGCATATAGAGCTCTTGGAGGTGTTCGTAAAAAATTTCAGTGAAAAGTACGTTGAAAATTCTAAATTTCATGTTGTACTTTTTTTTTCGTACGACGAATAATTGTCGAGTTACGAAATGGAACGAGAATTTTTTTTGTATTTTTTTCCGGCTAAAATATGTAATATAAAAATCTGAAAAAAATCACGAATTTTCTTGAAAGTTGGAACTACTTTATAAAAATTTGTATGCGATTTTTGGAGATTTCAAAAAATGGGGTGGTCGACTTGACGTGGAATGCCTCATATATTCATGGCAAAACGTGGTAAAGTTTAAAATACAAAAGAAGCGTAGAATTTTCAATATCCGGAAGACAAGAATAGGCCATCAGCCTCAAGGCAAATGAACAAAAATGTGAAATACGAGGAAAAAAAATCCGAAAATGAGGACCAGCGATTTTTTTTTGTCGTCATTGTGAAGAGTACCAGCGTAACTGTAAAGTCTAGACAGAGTCATAGGAACAGAACGTTGGATGCCAGAATCGAGAGAGAGAATTTTCATTGAGACTTTGGACGATGAGAGAAAAGGCGAGAGAGAAAGAGAGAGGAAAAGGAACGCGTGTTTCGTCCCGATTGCCGTAGGCATTTTGAAAAAAAAAGCACAGAAGAAAAGCTCGAGAAAATGGTGGCTCAAAACAAAAATATTGTGCAGAAAGTTTTTTGCCAGAGCTGGGTTGACAAAAAACTGAGCCCTTAAGGGGTTGAATTTTCCTGCTCGTGATTAAATCAAATTTTACATACATTAACGATCATTTTGAGAAAAAAATAACAAAAAAACAATTTTCGAGTAAAGGTAATGAATTAAAGGTAATCACCGTATCAGAAAAATCACTCGGACTTGGTCGATGGAATTTTAATCCCAAGATCCTTCGAAGCGAGTCGTCGCTACTTCAGCCCATTGTCATTGGTGGGCTCTCGTTGTTAAGCAGCTTTTCGAAAATCTGGAAGTCCGATGTGAAAATTAAACAATGGAGGAATCATCAAAAGATAGGAAATAAATTTGACAATTGTTAAAAAAAATTCCAAAATAGAGTATTTGCGGAATTTACTTTTTATTATTTTATTGAATTTATTATAAATGAATTATGATTATTTTCATTATTATTATTTACTACACTTTATTATTTCATTTTTCTCAATTAAATTAACGAAAATTCTTTTTTTTTTTCAATATATCAAGTGGGTGTGTCATTCAATCGATGAACAGAAAATTCCTGACCCCCTTTTAACACTCTTTTGATGATTTTTTTTTTCACTTTAATTATCGATCGACGTTGCTCATCTATTATTAACGCTAGTTGGATTAATAGCCCAATGATTATAAGGGCAGATTTATTGTGCGGCAGCACAAGGGTGGAAAAAAAAGCAAAACGTGAACACACGACAATTCATTCGAAAAAATTGTTTTTGATTTTTCGAAATCACTAAATATTAATAGAGAGTTTATCAATATTCATAAATTTACCTATTCGATTTTTTCTTATTATCAAAATAAATCAAAATCAAAATAATTTTTTAGTTTGCACTGAATTCTGATACAATTTTAATTAATTCTGGAAACTTATGTCTGTTGACTTTTTTAATGTTATTTTTATCAGAATGATTTATTCAATAGCTTCAATGAAACCTTTCTTTTCCTCTTGCCTGATAATTTTTTTTTGCTCAGGACAAGCTTATAGAAAATTTGTCAAATTTTAAATTGAATAGAACAAACGATTTTTGTTGCCCAATATAAATTTCCTGTTTTCGGGGATTGAAAGGAATGGCATGGCAGTTTCGTTTTGGTACACAGTGAAGAGGGAATCCACGTGAAGGTGGGTCTTGTCTGGGCTTCACCCTCATCCGCGTTTCTCTCTCTCTCTCTCTCTCTCTCTCTCTCTCTCTCTCTCTCTCTCTCTCTCTCTCTCTCTCTCTCTCCTCTCTCTCTCTCCTCTCTCTCTCTCTAGCTCTGGCCACCGGCAACCACCAGGGATATACTATAACGCCGCACACTATGCTTTTCTCTCCTGCAATCAATACTTGAATCCTGTGTTCTGTGTGTATATACGCCTCTCTGACTGAACTTGAGGCGTGTTTGAGATGAGACAAGGAAGCGATTGCGTGCAGCAATTTGCATTATATATATATATATATATATATATATATATATATATATATATATATATGTATAAAATCTACTTAAGGGGGGAATATGAATAGCATTCTCAGATCTCGAGATCTCGTCGACCATCAAATTAAGGGGTTACGTGCCTAGTTGAAATTTTGAAAAAAAATTCAAAATTTCTCCAAGTACAACATTTCAAGAATATTTCGTGAAAATTCCCAAACCATCCTTGATAATCATGAAAATTATGGCGATTGACAGTTTCAATGCTTCTTCTTTTTTTTTCAAATTCAGTAGCCCTATTTTTGGAAATTCCACAGATCTACTTCAAATTTCCCAAGTTTTACTTAGGAATGATATTAATGATAATTTATACGTGAAAAGCGGTTCCCGAACAAATAATTTTCTTTTTTGAGGCAGTTTTTTCTCCTAATCGATAAAAAAAAAAGAATATTCATTGGAAATTAATACTTGCATCTTGGACTCGACTCATTTTTTAAAGAAAAAATATTGTAAATATCAATATAAAATATTAAATAAGTTAAAGTGTCATATATTAATATTAAAAGTGTTATTATAATATATTGTGAATATTTTTTGAGCAGAACAAAATATGAAAGATACTCGAAAATATGCTCTTTGATGTGCAAGAAATTTCATTGAAAAAAAATCAATTGGATTGCTTCACAAAACAAAATCCTCGAAAATTAGGAATTTAAAGGATATTGAGTTCAAATTTTTCTTTAGATTTTTAAAAAACAAACAAAATTTCCACACGTAGAAAACATTTTGAAAATTCATTCAGAGTCAATGAATTAAAGTCCAAGTGACAATAGTGGAGTTTTTAAAAAAAAATTTAAGTTCAAATTTTTCGAAAAGCAATTGTATTGCATTTTTTTTTGCCGTTCTTTCTTTGTTTCTGACGAGAATTAAGCTACACTGTGTCTATCGATCGCGGAACAAGTACTGTGGAAAAAAAACAACAACAAAATTGGCTTGTAAGACAAACTGAGATAAAGAAGGAAAAAATACGTCATTAAAACAAATGACCCGAGCTTCTCAAGGTCGTTAGTGACACAAACCATACATGGGAGTTTCTTCCTGAAGCTATTGAGAAAGTGTAAGAAAAAAAAACCAAATGAGTGCGTCAACGCTGGAGACACGCGATACTCCTTATCTCTAACGTTTTATCGCACTTTTTTTAATTTTTTTTTACCGAGAATGCAGAGGAAACGAAATTCTAATGGGGCCGTTTAATTGCTCGTTGCGAGCGAGATGGAAAATAACTGTGCGAGATCACGACAATGAAAAATATGATAATACTCCCTGAGAAATGTCTCCTTGCTGAATATTGTTTTTTTTTGCTACAGTAAGAATTATGCGATATGGGCAACGTGCAGAACTATGCATTTCGCTTGGAAATAGTTTCACGCCGGTTATACATATATACATATATGTATATTAGGGTGAATCGAAAAAATTAAAAACTGTTGGCTACCCTCAAAAATCAAAAATATCGTTGAAATAAAGGTCTCCGTGCAACGGTTCGATCTTTTGAAAATATTTAGAGGGCGCGCGGGTCGTTCAAAAATACTATTTTTAGCGTAAAATGCACTCTATCACTGATAAACGGAAACAGATCATTCAAAAAGTTCTGAATTTTTTATATAAGGTACCCAGATATGTATTCTTTTAAACCCATATTTATTGAACATTAACAAATGGTTCATATCTTAAAAAAAAATCTCTGAAAATAAATATTTTCACTATTTTTCAATTAATTATATTGATTTTTGTCTTCTAAAACGTTTTTGTATTTCTTCCATCTTTTTTCTTGTAAAACTCGGTATCAATATTGCTTACAATGCGAAAATTGCTAAAAACTAAATCTTCATTTCGGAAATTTTCATATTTCGTTTTTAAAAATGAACCGTTTGTTAATGTTCAATAAATATGGGTTTGAAGGAGTATATATCTGGACACCTTATATAAAAAATTCAGAACTTTTTGAATGATTTGTTTCCGCTTATCAGTGATAGAGTGAATCACTGATAAGCGGAAGTGAAACGCTAAAAATCGCGTTTTTGAACGTCTCGCGCGCCCTCTAAGTGTTATCAAAAAATCGAACCGTTGCACGGAGACATTCATTTCAACGATATCTTTGATTTTTGAGGATAGCCAACAGTTTTTAATTTTTTCGATTCACCCTAATGTATATGTATATATATAATATATACAAAGAGTCGAGACCCCGAGTGTTTATATATAAGACACGCCTCTACGCCGGTTGCATGTCAATGCACTTGAACACATTCTTCGATGCATTTCCGATCTTTTTTAAATCATACGTAGAATAATTTCTCCCAAACAATGTCCTCGATCGTGAAATTGGTTAAACCTAAATTCAAAGAATAATCATCTATTTTCCATTTTTTATAAGTCGTGCGAAAAATAATTTCTCCAAATAACGTTCTTATTTAAAAGTTTTAAATATAGATGAAAGAAAATTTACAGAGCAATAATCCATTTACTAGATCTATTTTCGATCATTCTCAAATCATACGTAAAATAATTTCATAATGGTGAATTTTGCATCTTCGCAATTCAACAATTTTCTCACTTTGTAAAATTACTTGGGACGAATTCATATCATTGATTTAAAAAATTATTAAAAGAAAATTTAACGAATAATAATCTGTTTTCCAGCCATTTTAAATCATTATACGAAAAATAATATCTCCTGAACAATGTCCTCGATTGTGAAAATGGTTACAACTAAATTCAAAGAATAATCGTCCATTTTCCATCTTTAGTAAATCATGGGAAAAATAATTCTTCCAAATGACGTTCTGAATTAAAAATATAATTCAATGAAAATTCAAAGAACCATTTATTATATCTATCTTCGATAATTCTCAAATAATACGGAAAATAATTTCACGATGGTGAATTTTGTTTTCCATCTTTCCAATCCAAAGAAAATAAATATTTTCAATTCAATTTAAGATTCACTATTTTCATGTGCATTTGAAATCCCAAATCCTTAATAAAAACTTCAAAATACATTTCAACAATTTTGTTACTTTGTAAAATTTCTTGGGACGAATGAATTTCATGGCATTGATTGAAAAAAATAATTAAAAGAAAATTTAACGAATAATAATCTATTTTCCATCTATCTTAAATTATACGAAAAATCACTTACTCAAACAATGTGCCCATAAAAATATTCGAAAGAAAATTTTAAGTAAATAATTTATTTTTCATATTTTTTATATCATAACAAAAAAAAAATTTCCTGCAATTTTGTACAATCGAACGAATTCCAAATTCATAATTTGAAAATTCATTCCCATCGAATTAATTTTGACTGGGATTAAAATGTAAAAAAAAAATCATAGAATATTCTCAATTCCTCATTCAATTCATTATTTGTATTATTTGCACGTGCAATTAAATTTCTCAATTTAATCTTTGAATCGATTAATTAATTTTATACATCTGTATTAATTCGTTTCGGCTGAAAGAGAATAAATTTCAAAAATAAATTTCATGCAATCTTGATATGCAAGTAGACAAACGCCGATATTACGGTATAAACGTATACGCGAAATCACGCTAGTTTTTTTCTTTTTCTTTTTTTTACGTCTCACAAAACACACACACACAAACCGGGGATTCGCGTGTTCACCTTTTATCACGGACTTTATTCCTTATCTGGAAATACCCCTCTTGCCTCTCCGGTTTTCCATCTCCACTTAAAAACGCTCGAGGCACGTACTACTTCCCATATATATATATATGTGATAAAAACTGTACATGTTTGACGGGAATAACCTATTCCGATAAAACCCAACCTCACCAAACAGGTGAAATTGGGTCCAGATATAAAATAAAATATAAAATATAATATATAAATTTAATAATATATTATTGCATTAGCAAAACAAGAAAAAAAAATGAGAGAACAAAATTATATAAATATTTTATTTTATATATTATATAAATATAATATATTCATATAATATATGGGGCTGTCCACGTCAATTCACCTAACCTCCAGACCACAGCACTTTTGATTTGCTTCGTAATTTTTTATATTGTTATCCTTGCTCTGAAACATTTTTCTGAATTTTTGCATATTTTTTGGAACAACCGTTTCTGAGTTATGATTTTTTTTTATCCGAAAAAAGGACCATTTTTAAAAAACTGCAAAAAATTCACAAAAATTGCATGATCAACGTAAAAGTCTCCTGCTCGCGAAAATGCAAATTTTTTAAATATTTTTTTCACCTTATCACGCAATTTTTTTAAATATTTTTTTCGCCTTTCGATTCGAATTAGTCAAAAGGATTCCGCAAACCCAACAACTACATTGTTTTATTCCTCAACCCGATGGAGTCATTTTTACAAAAGAATACTCGAGTGCAATAGAGCACAAAACACACAACTTTTTTAAGAAAAAAAATGTGCGTAAGCCATAAACTGCAATAAAATTATGAAGGTTTATCTGAAGATTATGTTCCACATTATTTTCTGTCTCCCAAATGACGTCTCTGTTCGCAGTGGATTTTTTAAATAAATTATTATGCACAAAAAGGTTTTGATTAGGTGAAAAAAATATTTAAAAAAATTTGCACCACATTTTCGCGAGCAGGAGACTGTTCTACGTTGATCATACAATTTTTGTGAATTTTTTCAGATTTTTAAAAATGGTCCTTTTTTTCGGTTAAAAAAAAATCATAACTCAGAAACGGTTGTTCCAAAAAATTTGCAAAAATTCAGAAAACTGTTTCAGAGCAAGGATAACAACAACAAAAATTACGAAGCAAATCAAAAATTTTGTGGTCTGGAGGCTAGGTGAATTGACGTGGACAGCCCCATATAAAATAAAATATCTATATAATTTTGTTCTCATATTTTTTTTTTCTTGTTTTGCTAATGCCCGTTACGACGTACGAGCACAAAAAAGTCGTTTATCCGGTTACAGAACGGAATAACGATCGTTATTATCGATTTCGCGAACCACGATCAAAAACCAGAGATAACCCTTTACGCAACAATACTCGATTGATTTTTTGCCTCCACGATTTTTCACTAAAATCGCCTCGCAACAGGCGAGTCGCACACGTTTTCCAAATTATCGCACAAGGTTAAGAGACCGTCGAGAAAAATCAATGACGATGCATTTTTCTTTCAAATCCCAGCACTTGAAATACACCGAGAGGAGCAAGAAAGAAAAAAACTCCACGCTTTTTTTACAAATTTAAATCATGCTGAAACTCAAATTTCAAAAATTTCATAGTCAAGATGCTTCATCAATTGTTCAAAATTACATCAAGGATACATTTTCAAATAAAAAAACAGCCATTGTCAAAAAAATGATATTGAAGTTCGCATCGTTTTAATGCAAGGAAAATAGTTTACTTTTTTATACGATTCACTCTTTCTGAAAACTTTTCAAAGTATAAAATCGTTGAAACGTATTTTGGGACTTTTATTAAGAACTTTTCCTTGTATTATAACGATGCAAACTTCCAAGTCCGATGCAAGTCCGTTTTAAGGATATAACGGTTTTTTTAAAAATCAAATTCAATAAATAACGGTTTTTTTTCGTTTTTAATTCAAATCATGCTATACTTCATCACGACAGCATTGTGGATCTATTTGAACGAATGATTCACAGCGAGCTTGTGTGGAAAAATTTCGTGTGAATGATTTCGATGAATTTTTAATTTCGTACGCAAGCAAAAAAATAAAATAAAATAAAATGTACGCTTACAATGCGCGAATGCTTTGTGTGCGCGTTTAAAAAATGAGCAACACCCAATATCTAACGATTTCCAGCAGAGCGTTTATTCATTCTTCTCTCTTTTCCTTCGTCCCTCTCTTTCTCTCTCTCGTGATGCAATAATACTTTTTGAATGCAATGAAAAAATGCGGCAGAGATATTTTATGTGCAAAAGAATTTTTACTCCAATCGTCGTAGCCAAACGGCCGTTGACCGAATTCAAGGTCGCGAGAAGCGCGATAAAAAGAAAAATAAAATAAATGAAAACATACAACAAAGTCGATGTCCAGATAGAAAGAGAAACAGAGTGAGAAAAAATATGCAATTGGATACAAAAGAGGTATCGTGCCTCGACGAAGAGAGGAAGAGAGAGAGAGAGAGAGAGAGAGAGAGAGAGAGAGAGAGAGAGAAAAGATATGTTCCCGGCGTCGTGATCCCCTCTTCGACGCCGACAATAATCGTTTCGTTTTAGTTCATCATTTAACCGCAATTATTATCTCACATTTCCACGATAACGCGAGGAAAATAAAAATCGCGAGACGATACTCCGAAAAACCTTGTCACAATAATCGTCGAAGAAAAACCGATCGAATTTAACTTCGGGGGTTTCGCTTATGGTGAGAGAAAAAGTGGACTTACCGCGACAGAGGTGTCACCATGTGCAGGAAACCATTTCGCCAGAGCGTTGAAAAAAGAAAAACGGAAAGATCCGAACGAAGGGTTCGCTTCTTTCTCGAAATCACTGAATATCCGTAATCCTTATCGGCTCGTGTATCAATTCGCCCGATAATCGAGAATCGAGGGATAAAAACTGTGCTTTTATTCTTTCCGGAAAGAGAGCACGATGGAGACGAGGTGTGTACGATCGAGAACGTGAAACTCTCGCGAGAGTACGATTTAGCGGGCTGTCAAGTGCGGCCGGGTCCGAGAGGAGGAGAGGGGGTACAAAGAAAGAGAGCGAGATATATATATATATATATATATATAGAGAGAGAGAGGGAGAGAAGAGGTCTCGCTGGTCTCGCTCTTGGCTTGACAGACGCTTGTTTTCACCGTTTATCCCGAATTCTCACGACGCTATTTTCTTTTTATTTCCGTGTGTGTGCGCGCGCGTTCAGCACATTCACAAAATTCCCTCGATTTCTTGTCGCGGCAAAGGGGAACCCGGTGAATCGTAAACGTAAGCCGGGCGTCGATTATCGTCAATTCGATTGTACTTTTCTCGAGAGAGACGAGCAGCCAGCGTTGAAAAAAAACACGCACGCACGCACCACACACAAAAACACACACACCTCTGCGGCTGCGCGCGCTACCGGCTCTGGAAGAGCTGCGCCCGTGTCAACAACCTATGAAAAATGGATATACCGATACGAGATACGGAAGATGGGCGACTACCGCGCTATCAAAGATGACGGCGCTTTTTTCCCTAACCATAGGAATTTCTAGGGAATTCGACGCGCGCAGGGCGCTTCACAAGGCTGACACGCATGGAAAAATGGTCGTTTTCGCTTTCACCGACCGAGCGATAATTCTCGTTGCTTCCTTGCGATCATTTTTAAATCAATATATGTTATGAAATAATCGAATAATAATAAAGAAATAATAATAAACAATTGAATACATTGCATATACACTGAAGAGAAGAAAAAAAGGCAAAAACAATTGTTTTTAAAATAGAGTCCAAATCTTAAAAACAAATTGTAAAAATAATTTAAAAAACAGGAAATAAAGCCGAATTCTTCTTCTTTAAAATAAAATTTTTGAAGTTTCGTCCGGAAACTTTTCGCCGGTAGTGTATGCTGTAAGTGGAAAAAAAGATTTGCCCATTGAAAAAAGCAATATACAAAAAAAAATCCGCAAGATAAAAAAGAAAAGGGCGACTAAGTTAAAAGCTGGACGCGCAGAATTATTTCCTTTTTTCCTCTGGTTTTTTGTGAAAAAAAAAATCATTTCGTCCATCTCACGATCGACAATTATTTTTAAATCTTGTAAATAATTTTTCAAAGTTATTCTTATGTTTAATTTTTTTTTCTATGAATTTTTATCAATGCCAACCACTTGTCCTATTTTTTTCATTTCATTCTTCATCTTTAACACATTTCAGACATTAAAATATATACCATTATGCTGAGAAATTGTACATTACGTTATAATAAAAACTGCAGACATTGAAAACAAATTTGAAATAAATAATATTTTATAAAAGTATCATCGTTAAAGATTGTTCGTAAGTAAATGTGCAAGATATCCCGTAAATTTATCAAAAATTCCTTTGTCAAAATAAATTCTCGATTCACATGCAATATGGATCAATAAAAAAATTCCCTAGATTATAGTATGCTCCTCCGCCGTGGCGCTTCGAGCGTCTGAAATTTCACTGAAACTTCAGCCTCTCGCTTCTTTGCATTAACAACGTCAGAGCTTCCGGTTTTTTGTAGAAACGAGAAGAAAAAAAAACACATACACATAATTGTACGAGAGAAAAAGAGTAAACGTTTGTCATAAAACCGTGAGTGTCCATCGTGAATTCGCAGGCGCGAATTCGTCGTTGATTTTTTTTGTTCGCTCGATTATATTCGCCAAGGAGAGGCATTTTGTTCGCAAAAGCCTCGATATAATAACTTGGAGGAAAAAATTGACGCGAGAGCGATCAAGAAAAACTCGTGTGCTCAAAACAGTGCGCTGACGACCATTGAGAGGCGCGTCTCGCGTCTTTGACGTGAATTATCCGTGATTACGTTATCGTTTATATCAGTCTAAACGAGGGGAAACAGTTGCAATTACACTATACGTATATCTATATATTTAAACAACGAATTTCGGAGTATTCTTGCGAAAAGCGAATAAAAAATCGATTGTCTGTGCGGTGCCGAGTGTGTTTTTAGTGAAGAGAAACAAAAAAAACTAGATATATATATATATATATATATATGTATAGACAGATATATATGTATATCTACGAGTGTACACGTAAGTGCTGTGCAAGTCGCGTCAGAGGCTTGTATCGTCCAAGGACTTATGTTTGCAAACAGAGAATTGAAAAAAAAGGGAGAGAGGGGGAAAATAACAGCTGAAAAATGAACTTTTATCTGTATAAAGAACGAGACAACGATATAAGAGACGCGATGCGTTTAAAAAAAATCTCTATATATATATAGGAGGACACTATATACATATGTATATAAATATATATATATAGTTACAAAGTTTACTGTTTGAAACGAGGAACTTTTGCATACGAAAGTAAAATTATATTATTTAAAAAAAAAAGTATCTAAAAAAAAATAAACGATCTCGCATCGACTCTCGTCCCGACGGATCTCCCATTTAAGATCCTTGCGACAAGTTGTGACGAGAAAGCAAAAAAAAAAAAAACGAGGAGAAAATCGAAAAATTTCAATAAAAGTTCCTCGATTTTGGGATTTTATGGAGTTAAAAAAAAATAATCTATGCAGTTTTATGCGATATCGATAATCTCGTCGACGAGGACTCAAATAAAATTGTGACGTATATTATTTGAAAAACAAAACAAAAACAAAAAAGTTCCTATGAAAAATTGGAGTCGCAGTGTTTTCAAGTGCTCAGAGCGTCCCTCTGTTGTTTTTAGCGAAAGATTGATTTGAAAAAAGAAAAAAAATTACTATTCCCAGACAATTTGTGCTTTTACGATTTAAAAAAAAAAAACAAAAAACAAAATATTTGTACGAAACAGTTAATTTTTTTTAATTTCGTGCCGACGAGAGCCATGGGAGAATATATCATCAAATTTCGTTCATCCGCGAACTTCGATCAATATGATATAATGCCATTTTCACGGAACTTTATTCGCCTGTATTCGCAAAAAAGTACAGAAAAAATATTTCAAGATTCTCAATGTCCTCGGACTAATCGAGAATCCCTTGTAAAGTCGAATTTTTCCAAAACGCCGATGTTTGTGCGGCAAATTTTTGTGAATATTACGGAACTATTCGAACGTCCCAAAAAGTATGAATTACTCAATTACTCTTTACTATGTTGAATAGTGATGCTGTTTTATTTTCATTTTTTTTTTTTTAATCACAAAGCTAGGCTTGTACTAATATTAGACGTAAATAGACGAAACGATAATTTGAATGGTAATGGAGCGAGATGAACTTTTTTTGTAAAAGGAAAAAGTTTAAATTTGTGAAAAAATTAGAATTCTCTTCGGCGCCGCATATCTGAACGTTGGGGAAAAGTTATTTCTCCACATTCATGAGATTTGCCTGTGAGAACGGTCAATGTGGCAAGATTTACCTGCTTACGTTTTTTTTTTTTTTTTATTCCTCATGGAGAATCTTTCCTGCTCAATTTTAACTAAAATCATCAGCATGATTTATACACGGATGGAAAATTGAAATTTTTTTTGAGCTTACATTCACAGGGAATTTTTTAATTTGTTTACAAGGTCGGACATAATTACCACGTTTCTCATCTACCCGAAAATTTTTTAGTGAAGGTAAAATAAATTGAAAAGGACTGTCGACCTCATTATTTTGTCCTATTCTAAAATTGTTCACTTCCAAGAAGCGTTCTTAATTTCCCGGCTAATGAATCTGATACCCTTTAAAAGGCACATGTTGAAATTTTATAGAATTTTAAAAAACCCTGCAAATTGGACAGTTCCACACGTGAGCATTATTGCTCACGTTCCACAAGTGAGCAATAATAGCTCAACTTCTTTGTCATAGAAATGGACAAAACAGTTTGAAAGATTCACAAAGAAAAGGGAAGCATCAACGAGGAAATAAATTATGAGGTGGAAAACCTTGCGTACATTTTTCCCAGAGTCCTGAAATTTCCCCAATGTTTCCATTGACCGAGAGGAAAAAATGGATCTACAAAGTTTTTGCTAAGTTGAATTCCGTATTGTTCTTTCAGAGATAAAATAACCACAGAGATACAACCCGGATAAGCAAAGAAGAGAAAAAAAAACCAACAAGGCATCGATGGTTATGGATTTATAAGTAATCTCTAGGAACGAGGAATTAACTTAAAACGAGAAATGGCAACTTTGGATAGCAATGCGGATGCTGACAATTTGACCCTGAGTTGTGGCGAAAATGACATGGCCGATGAATTGAAAATTGGCGCCGATGAGACTTACGACACTCGAAGCGAGGTCTCGTCAAGCGGTTCGGACTCGGATTCAACGCAGCCGAGCATAAGTTCGGTATCAACGAAATCATCGAGAGGCGACAACAAACGGAATCGACGTAGTCGTGGAAAACGCGCGAGATCACGCGATTCGGATAAATCATCGAGTCCCGAAACAAAACGAGCGAGATCGAAGGATAGCAAAGGAATAGCGAAAAACTACGATTACACAACGAAACTCAATTACTTGTTTAGAGACGCAAGGTTCGATATTGAATATTCAATTGAAAAGAGGGTTCAACGATTTCAGACCAAAATCTTGCCAGTTTAAAATTGGAAAATTCAAGCTCTCCCATGAAAACCTGTTTTTTTTTCTTTCTCATTGTCGCTACGTTTTTGAGTGACCCTCAAGATTTCTGCATTTGCATGTTGCAACTGTAAACCGGAGTAAAAGTTATGAGCATTTAAAATTTTGCTATTTTGCGGTTTTTTTAAATGGAGCCAGAATTGAGCAAAAATATTTTTGATGAAAATTTTGATTTTTTGAAAAAACTATTAGTAAATTCATGTACAGGGGGGAAAAACATATCTGCATAATGCTTGAAAACAATAAATTGAAAAAAAAAAATTTCTGTATATTGGCCAAAGTTTAATTGGTTCACTGAAATGACTGTAATTTTTTTTCTAAATGGAATTCCGGTTTTGACTTAAGCTCATTCTTTTCGGGATCGTTAAAGCTTCAAAATGCCGCTAGGTTCATGTAATTCGGATTAAATTTCAATTTTTAGCAAATTTTTCAAGTTGGACCATCGATTTTTGCAAATTTTTGCATACATACCCCTTTCCATTTTTTTCAGCGATTTTCAAACTGCTATTATTTCTAAAAAAATTGAGATATCGGGATGAACCAAACGGCATTCTCTGAGTTTCGTAACAACGTTCAAGTACGAAGAAGAAGTTTCCGAATCGGTCAAACCGAACTAAATTTATGAGCACTTGAAATTTCGCTATTTTAAGATTTCCAAAAAGTCACCCAAAAATGAGCAAAAATATTTTATTTTTTATTTTTATTGTTTTTAAACCGTATTTCAATGGAAAATTTACCGCTGATTGCAAATCACGCAGAGTTTTTGTCGAAAAAAAATGTATTCATGAGGAAAAGCAAGGAAAATCTGAAAAAAATGTTTTTTTTTTTTTAATTCATGAAAATTTTGAGTTTTTGCGGAAATCATTGGTAGTTTCCTATTCAGTGGAACAAAATACATTGATATGAGTTTAAAAAACAAATAAATTGAAAAAATTTTACAAATTTTTTAAGGATTCGAATTTTAAGGTTTAAATTTTGTAAATTTGAAAGCTGAGGAATATTCATCTCTCAGAGTGCATAGCTCGACAGCTGGGGTTAGCTATTAAATAAAAATTCTCGAAAAAACTTTGATAACGAATTCTTATGTGAGAACGGAAAAAAAATAACAAAAAAAAATCATTAAAAACAAATCCGTCATATTATAGTTTCGGAGTGACATTCTCACTAAGTTAACAAGTTGTGTTGAGCCAAAATCTTGAGGGTCATAATCTCCGGTAGTACGAAAAACATTATTTCTCATGGAAAAATAATTAAAAAAAAATAATAATTCAATCATACCTGAGACTTTAAATAATCCATTAAAGTCGGTGAAAGTAAGATTTACATTATTCGAACGATAAAAAAATGTTGAAAAATGACCGTTTTGAGGATTCTATTTAACTTTTAAAAACTTACTTTTTTTAATTGACAAACTGCTGGTAGCTTCAAAGAATGCCGTTGGATTTATCTGAAGTATTATCGCGGTAAGAGAACACCATATTTTCTTCAAACGTCCTCTCGCATAAATTAGGCTTTCCCAATCACAAAAATTACCAGACGACATTTGTAGTCAGGTTTTACGGTATCCAAAAAACTCTAAAAGAAAACATAAAAGTTGAAAAAGTCGTTAAGAAAAGTCTGAAATTGTTGGACTCTTCGCAAATTTACAAAATAAAAATAAAATAACTTCGAGTAAAATAAATACAGAATGATTCAAGTAAATTTTGCAACAGAGATTCTATGAAATTTAAGCTATCGGGTTTTTTTTTTTACTGAGATGTAATAAAAATAATGGAAGCTCAAAGTTTGCCGGGGTCTGATTGTTTTAAATTTTCAATTAATATTCACTTTGGATATTAAATTTATGCTCGAAATTTGCTTGAGCCTGAAAGGGAAGAGAGTTAAAAAATAATAATTGATCAACAATCTGTATGAATTAAAAAATGAAATTATTCGTTTGTAACTGGAGAGAAGAAAATTTGAATATTTTGAGAATATTGTGTATTTTCGTTAGTCCGGATCGACCACCTGTTTTAAAGTCTTTGCCATCAGATTTTTCATCATCAAGTCGAACAACGCCGAGAACGTGACACTGTCGAAGGCGAAAGGAGTCTGGAGCACTTTGCCACAGAACGAGGCTAATCTCAATCAGGCATATCGGGAATCGCGAAACGTATTGCTAATATTCTCGGTTAAAGAGTCCGGAAAGTTTGCTGGTTTTGCGAGGTTATGCACGGAATCAAGACGAGACGGTGCTCCAATTTCATGGGTATGTATGTCTACATAAAATTATAAATTCATCAATAAATTACTAAATTTTTCCATCACAAAGAAATGCAATTTGGATTCCATGTGAATTTGATCTCTCGGCAATAAAAATTCATTTTTTCAACCCACTTTTTGGTCTTGCATATTTACTGGATCAATATTTTGACTAAAATACTTGAAAAATCACAAACCATTCTTGAAATGTTAAATAAAATACATTTTTTCAATAAAAATACTTTTTTCAACCCAATTTATGGTCTTGCATCTTTACTGGATCAATATTTGGACTAAAATACTTGAAAAATGATAAACTATTCTTGAAATATTATTTTTTCAAAAATTTCAATAAGTTATGTACTTGTCATCATTGCCAATTAAAAAATTCACATCGAAGTAAACTTTCGAAATGTGTATGTACTAAGAATCCTTGAAAATTTTATCGCAGGTATTACCACCAGGATTATCAGCAAAGGCTCTCGGCGGTGTCTTCAAAGTCGATTGGGTATGTCGAAAGGAATTGCCATTCACATCGACCCTGCAGCTTTATAATCCGTGGAACGATGGTAAACAAGTCAAGATTGGACGCGATGGGCAAGAAATTGAGCCCAAAGTTGCAGAGGAGCTTTGCAGACTCTTTCCTGAAGACGAAGGTAAGAAATGAGGCTTAAAATTAGAAATTTTGCCATTGTTTCCTTTTTGTTTTCCATCATTGGCTAAACCTCTTCTACGAGGAATTCCTCGAGTTTCTCGATGATCAGTTGAATTATGGCTTCCTCAGAAAGAAGGCTTGAGGAGCGATGGAAAGAATTTGGAAAGTTATGTGAAAATTTCCAATTTGCATATTTGTCCAAAAAATGTTACCTCAACAGCTTTCAAATAACGAAATTATTCAAAAAAAAATTTCAACGAAATAAAAAAACCGCAAATATGCCACCTGCTTTCATCCGATGAATTTCAAGCAGGTATAGAAATGACGCCGATACTGAGAAAATCCAAGGAAGCTGCTAAACACGTGACAAAAGCTTCACGACGATCACGAGTCAGTCGACCCTCGGTGAGTGCATCGAGATTCCTGCGTACTCGCGGTGGAGGTGGTCGAGGCGGTCGAAGACTCTTTCTCACGTCAAGATCGCGTTTGGCTTCACTCGCACGGGGCGGACATTTGCCAACGAACGATCATCGAGGAGTCAGAGATCATAATCATCAACGTTATCAGAGTTGGTTCCATCGGGGAGACTCTCCCTACTCTAAATACGGGTAAATGAGTATTAAATTATTCATTCGTTCTTCCAAGCATTTTTCATGAAATTCTTTAATTCCCAAATTAAGGCACTAGTCTACTTTAAAAAGCAAAAAAAAAAGCAAATCATTAAGATTTTTTTTCCACAGCTCTTTTATCAGATGTGGACATAAAACTGTTTATAAAATATTGTTTCATCCTTCGAAAATACGAAAAAAAATCATTTGTTATTTTGATTCTTTGAATAATTTATAGAAGGCGCCAAAGTCGAGTCTTCGAAAATGTTTTGTCCCATGGCTGAGTTAGTCTTAGGATTGGTAAGTCTGAAACAAAAAAAAAACCATCTTAAAGAGGAAGGTTTCTTACACAACAATTTACCACCGTACATGAAAAATAGATTTAAAAAAAAATGGCGGATGTTTGAAATACATTTTGAGAAATTCAATGGTTCATTTTCATACATGCGCAATTTTTTTTTTTAATCGATTTTTCATTAACGGTGGTAAATTGTCGTGTAAGAAACCTTGCTCTTTAAAATGGTTTTTAATTTTTTTGTTTCAGACTTACCAATCCTGAGATTAACTAACGGCCATGGAAAAAGACATTTTCGACTTTGGCGCCTTCTATAAATTATTCAATGAATCAAAATAAAGAATAAATTTTTTTTTGTACTTTCGAAGGACGGAACGATGTTGTAAGAAACCGTTTCATCGCCACATCTGATAAAGGAGCTGAGAAAAAAAAAATCTTCAAAATTTTCTTTTTTTTTGGCCTTCTAAAGTAGACTCGTACCTTAAATAATAAAGATAATTAATGAATTGATAGAAAAATAGTTTGCCCAATAATGCAAACGATGGAATATTTATTCCATCATCGAGAAAAAAATGTGTTAAGGGGGAATATACACCTGGAAACGGAAAACAAAGGTAATTTTCGAGAATTTTATCCAGGGAAACTATTGGAATAATCAGAGCGGGATTTTTCCTAGTTAAAAACATACACACAATGGTTGCACAGCCATTTTCAGCCGATAACGTAGGGCTTCAGAAATAATGTCGGTATTTAGCCTCCCCTTAAAAAACCTCTGAGATGAAGTTGATCCGTAACATCCCCATAAAATTCTACTCCACGAGAGAAGATGGATCAAAATAAAAAATGTTCAACATTTTTGCAGAGCGTACGCCGGAAATTCGAGTCTGGGCGTCGCAGCAGCTGCTGAGGCTTACGTCGCCGATTACATGAGAACGATGCAGCATCAATTGCCACCTTTGCCGCCTTACGCTGCTCCTCATCCTTACGACGCTTTACCACCTCCACCTCCACCTCCGCGTTACTACGACGGTCTGCCATTGCCACCGGATTACGGCAGCTCGGCGACTTCCGCCATCGACAAGCGCAGTTACGAGCGAAGCGTCGACGAATTTTTGTGGAGAACGGCGAGTCGTCACAGTCGTCACAGCGATCATAGATCATCGTCGCGCGATCATCATCATCATCATCGATATCGCGAGCGTAGATGAGCTCAACAACAGCGTCACGAAAATTTTCCTCAAAAAAAAAAAAAACATCACGTCTGATCGCCGATTAGGATAATTTATTCATCCCGTAAACGCACGATTGCGCAAACGCATAAACACACACACACACACACACATATATTTTTACGTTATCAACAATGTTTGATATCCGCAAGAAATATTTTCCTTTCCTCGTTTCTCCGGATTATACAGACCGGAGAAAATTCTCCCTCGATCGCCTTTCGCCATAATCACGAAAAACGTATCGAGGCAATATATAACATGTGATCTGTGCGTCCACTGTAAAGTCGTCCGAATAACAAACCAAATTCACACCCGGAATTAAGGAGCTTCAACTTGAAAACAAAAGTAATGTGTAATTACTTCCAATCGCAAGAAAAAAAATTGTATCGAAAAATGTCGAACGCGAGATAATCGAAAATGCCTCTGCAATCGTGTCGACAAATATTCAGGTCCGAATCGAAAAGACTGAAGATTTTTTTAATGATTTTTTTTTTTCAATAAAATCAAATTCCTCTTGGAATTATATATATTTTTTTTTGTTGACACGATTAGAAAAGTATTGCGACCAATCACTCGTTTCGACTTTTCTATACAATTTTATTTGGCGAGATGAAGTTTTTTTTTGTTTACTAAAACGTTAAGTTGTTCCTTCAACTTCGAAGACGAGCTGCGAAACTCGTTCCAACGTCCCTTTATATTGGTACGTAATTCAGTCCCTTTAAAAACAAATGATATTTTTCTTGACGCAATTATGAAATACGACTCGGTGGTACATACCTACTACTTTTTTACGTACTTGGACTATCGAAATATGAACGAAATGAAAAAAAAACGCGAGAGAGAAAGTGAGAGATCGAAGAATCATGAGTAGTCTTTTTTTCGGCAGGCAATAATTGCCGCCTTTAGATTAATTGAACTGTAACAAAAATTAATAATTACGACGAAAAATTAGAGCCCCCGAAAAATTTGGCATAATCTGCATCGAATCAATTTATTTACATACGAAGAAAAAATGAGAAAAAAAATTCCCAAGCCATTTGCCTGCGTATATACATCTACTTATGTCCACACAAATAAATATTGGAAAAATTGAATAAACGCTGTAATGCAAATTTTTTGAGACATTACCCGTTCGGTATTGAATAAATGACGCTCGATCGCACGTATTTCCGGTGATAATTCTTTATCTAGAGATAGTTGAACCCCCGCAATCGAGAGAAGCCTCGGACAAACGGAAGTGTCCGATCCTTCGCACGAAAACAAAAATGAAAATATTTCACAGTCAACGATAATGACATCGACGTACAAACGCGTTAAATATTCTCTTTTGTTTGCTCTCTACATAGTTCTCTGTCTTTTTCTTCTGATTCTTCGAAATAAGTACGACATCGTCGTGAGGACAGTTGTGATCAGAAAAAATGAAAATTCGACAAATTACCAATTCAATATTTCAATTTTCGAGGACCGATATAACTTTGAGAGAGAAACTATCGTGCAGTACGAAGACTTGGAATTCGGGACCCCGATTGAAACAAAAGTGAGTTTTTTTTTTTAGAGTTTCATTACAAATTGTTAATTGATAAATTATAAATTCGACTCAGGTATTGGAACGAAACCTAAACGAGAGGCATCTACGAATTTACGAAATTTGTGAAAAATACAATTTAACGGAGAGCTTGAAGAGAACAAACTTTTTCTACAGTCCAGAGTACGAAACTATGTACTGTTGGATACGAAAAGTCGCTTCAACGAGTTTTACCAAATTTTTTGGTGACCTCAGAGGTCGAAGGGTTGCTCGAAATTACTACAGGTAGAATCAACTATTCATAAGTTTCACATATCTTTATATCTATTGCATCCAGAGTTGTAAATTACATTATTACAAAGTTGTAAATTACCATTACAAAATACAAGAATAATGTGTAATGAATGCGTGTTCCATTACAAATAAAAAAAGTAATGTGTAATGGATGCATGTGCCATTACAAATTACAATTGAAAAAAAAGTAATCGGTAGTGGAGAATATTCCATTACAAATTAGTGTGTTTCTACGTCAATTTGGAGCAGGTACTATTTTGCTCAAAGGTAAGTCTATTAATTTTTCAATGAAAATAATTTGTGTGTATCAAGTTTTTGTTAACTTCACTATAGTAGTGGTAAATGTATGAACAGTGATTTTTTGGAGTAATTTTTACTTCATTCTTGTAAAAATTACAATCCAAGAAAAACTTATAGGGGTCACTGTATATTAACTTAATATACACTGACACCTATGAACAATTACTCCAAAAAATCACTGTTCATACATTGACCACTACGATAGTAAAGTTAACAAAAACTTGATGCACACAAATTATTTTTATTGAGAAATTAATAGACTTACCTTTGAGCAAAATAGTACCTGCTCCAAATTGTCGTGGAAACACTAATTTGTAATGGAATATTCTCCACTACAAATTACTTTTTTTCGATTGCAATTTGTAATGGAGCACTCATTAATTACAAGTTATTCTATTTATTTGTAATGGCACATGCAACCATTACACATTACATTTATTGTTTGTAATGGAACATGCATACATTGCACATTACTTTTATATTTGTAATGGAACACGCATGCATTACACATTACTATTTTCATTTGTAATGGAACATTCATTCATTACACGTTACTTTTGTAATTTGTAACGGAAAACTGATCCCATACACATTCTTCAAAGTAATGGGTAATGCATTAGTTTTACATTACTATTTTCACAACTCTGATTGGATCAAATACTAATTGCCGAGAGATTAGGATTTTGAAGATCAACTTTGCAATCGAAATTTAAAAAAAAAAGAAGAAAGCTATTTTCTTCAACGATTTACATCAGCGTTCTTTTTTGCAATCTTGTCATTTCATTTTTCAAGGGAACTCAATTTCTTAGCGCCACAAAGTATGGAAGAATTAAACAGAATCATCAACGATACGAGAGTATTTAAATTTCTAGCTGTCAGACATCCTTTTCAGCGACTCGTTTCATCGTACAGGTAATTCAAAATTTGATAATACAATGAAAATCTTGAGATTAAATTTCGAATAAAATTTCTGTAGAAAAAGCGAATCGCCATTTTCAAAAGAGATTGATTAAAATTTCAGAGATAGGATAGAGGATAACTCACGTTTCACGGCTCAGGCTTGGATCTACGCTCCTCGAATATTTCATCTGACAAGACCAGAATTATTTCATTCGAACGTTACAAGTGGGAATGGTCTTCAAAATATTTTTACATCCCGCAAACGGTGAGTATTTTCATGAAGACCAATCGGCTCAAAACAAAACCGCCAAATTTTTCATGAATTCGTAAATGCCAAAGGTTAAAATTGATTCCGACATTTCGAGAATTCGTCGTTTGGTTATTGAACGAATCTCCGGAAAAGGACGACGTTCACTGGTACCAATATCACAAACAATGCTCGCTTTGCAACGTTAAATTCGATTACGTACTGAATTTGGAAAATTACACATTCAGCGATATGGATTATATATTCAAGAAAATTCGCCTCGACGAGAGACGCACGCATTTGCCAAAAATTCAATTGACTCGCGGCGGTAAGAGCGATTTTTCACGAACCTGCGAATACTTTGCCGAACTATCGGAGGATCTGGTTCGACGATTGTACGAAAGATATAGAATAGACTTTGAAATGTTTGATTACGAATACAAAAATTATGCCAATTGCACAAAGAGCTCGGAAATAAACAGCTGATTTTCAGTGAAATGTTTTTTTTTTTTCAGCGAGTTATAACAAACTGCGAAAATCCCGAGTATTGCAAATAGTTCAAATCTGAAATGGTAATTCAAGGAAAATTATTAAAATTAAATTATTAATACAAATCGATTGGAAAATTGTTACTCATCTGTACATAATACTGACACTTGAATTCTGCCCCCTTAAATTCAAATATACTTTTGGATTCATTCCGTGAGTATTCATAAAATCGAAAAAAAAAACAGCGTCGAAATTTGCGATATTTCAGATGAATTTATTCGTAGTTTCAAATCGTGAATTTTGTCCGGAACATCTTTAGCGTCAAGATTATCCAGTGACTTTTTTTCGTATATTAAAATACTGCGTTCCAGCGATCTTAACGAGGAGCGATACAACGAGACATTGTATTCTTTTTTTTAATCAGAAAATAATGATGTGATCTCACCTTAGAAAAATGATATTTCTCATAATCATATTTTCGAAGCGACATACGCTTACTTCGAACGACATATAAACACCGTACGTAAAATACGTAAACTCGCACTTATGTACAGCCAAATTTTTCTTTTGTTTTTTCTTTCATTTCCAAATCCTTGAACAATAAAATGGAAGGAAATGCTTATTTGGTCCTTAAGTTGGATTTTCTGGCAAGAGACAGAGTGAAAGAGAGAGAGAGAGAGAGGAATGATGGAGAAGGACATACCTCCTTATTTTGTTTTTCTTTGACGATCGTGGTGTGAGACTCAGTTGAGAAAGAGAAAAAAAAATTAAACGAAAAATGGAAACTATTAAATGTGGTAGGTCAATTTGCGGTTTTCTTAGCTCTTTTCGTGGGTGACTCGCTACCGGAATCTGCCTCGTCGTAAACAATCTGACAATCATCGTCGATGGACTGTCCAATCTTTTTGACCGATGATTTTTCAATCGCCACTTCTTTTATCGTGCCAGTTACGGATTTTACGTCAGCATTGCTCTCCACAATGCAAATATCATCGTCATCGTCCCCGCTCGCAAAATTCGTCGCAACTTTTCGTTTCTTCGGCGATGGATCCTCGACCATCGGCGATTTTGTTCTTCTCTTCTTAGCCACGATCTCCGATATTTCTGGTGCCTGTGGAGAAGACTCGGACTCAACGATGATCACCGCATCGTCATCGACTTCGTTTACCTTTTAACGAAAATAGCGAAAATGATAAAAATTTGAATTAAACGAATTAACGCTTTCATGACGCTTTCTCTAATCTTGCGATATCTATTTTTTATCCAGCTCAAACATTTTTTTGCATCTAATCTTTGTACAATCACATTCTGGTACACTATCGACGAAAAGTTTCCGGACAAAACTTCAAAAAAGGTCTGCAACGTTTTCATATGCCATTTCGCTCGAAGTCAACGTAGACTAATTCAACAAGCGGCATTTTAAAGGGGAAGAATTCTGCTTTATTTCCTGATTTTTAAAATTATTTTTACAAATTGTTTTTAGATTTGGACTCTATTTTGAAAACAGCTGTTATTCGCCTTTTTTTCTCTCTCTTAAGGTGCACCCATCTTCTAGAGAAAATTTTTTAGATACATTTTTACGATTGGATTCATAAAGGGGGAAGTTTGAGCTTCAATTTCCTTTTTTTTTTTAAACTTTGAGCAATTTTTTTCTACAAAGTTATTCTGTTTTTTGAGAAAAAAAGAGGAAATTTGAAAAATCCCGTATAATACGAAAACAAAGAGGATTCATGAAAAACTTCAAGACAGCAAAATGTTGCGTCTGTTTTTGTTGAGTTCAGAGGAATTTTTTCAGATTTTTTTACCAAAATTTTCTTTTTTCATGTTGAGGTTGGAAACAAATTTAGGGAAAAAAAATTGAAAAAAAATTCTTATGTGTTGAAAATGGTAAAATAAAATATTTCTCTTTCTTGAAATTGTATCAATAATTCCATGGTTCTTGAGTTATGGTAATTGAATGATCTGAGCTCTGACCCAGAAGATGAAAAAAAAAAAATTGGTAAAAAATATCTGAAAAAATTGTTCTGCACTCAACAACAAGACGAAACTTTTTATTGTCTTGATGTTTTTCATGAATCCTCTTTGTTTTTATGTTATACAGGATTTTCCTCATTTTTTTCAAAAAAAAAAAAAACAGAATAACTTTGGAAAAAAAAATCGCTCAGAGTTAAAAAAAAAAAAAGTAAATTGAAGCTCAAACTTTCCTCTTTATGAATCCAATCTCAAAAATGCATTGAAAAAATTTCCTCTAAAAAATGGGTGCTCATGAAGAGAGGGAAAAAAGGCGAAAAACAGTTATTTTCAAAATAGAGTCCAAATCTAAAAACTAATTGTATAAATAATTAAAAAATCAGGAAAGGAAGCCGAATTCTTCCCCTTCAAAATGCCGTTTGTTAAATTAGTCTACGTTGACTTTCGGCGAAATGGCATAAAAAAACGTTCCAGACCTTCTTTGAAGTTTTGTCCGGAAACTTTTCGCCGGTAGTATTTATTGTAAGAATAAAACTTGAGACGTTTTCAAGGACATCAGCACAATTCTCCAGAATTGACGATTGAAAACGCGCCGGAGCTTCAATGAATAAAATCTAATTGAACGTCTTTCTTCAATTTCTAGATTTTCTTTTTGTACGAATAAAGTCAACAATATTCAATTTTATCTCTACCTGGCCATTAGAAGTGGAAGGTGTCTTGTCGTCCTCCTTTTCGTCCTTGGGCTTAATATCCTGTTCATCGGCGACAACGAGAAAATCGGGACTGTTGTCTCTGCCGTCGGGTTTATCGCGATGTACAACGGTGACGGTAAGCGAGTAATTTTGCAAAAAATCATCGACCTTCAGAATAGTACCGTCCTTGACACCAAGTTCCTCGAGTATTTTTCCATTATTTGCCTCGGTTTCGCCCTCCTCGCTGCTTATCAGTACGACACCTTTGCCATCGATCATAACGTCCGGTGCAATCATATTCAAACGTCCCTTCAAAACCGCCTCGTCGAGCTCGGCAATCGTCATTTTCGTCGTGTCAATGGCAAGCACAGCCTGCGGCGTTGGTGCGCATACGTAACACTTTGGATTCGGTGGATTAACGTATTTCTCAGGTACCAACAATTGATTACGATGATTCATCTTGAGCCTCAGATAAACCGATCTGCATGCTTCGAGATTCTTCTCGAGAATACGAAGAGCGTGAAGTACGACGACACCGGCGATTATAGCGTTTGTTGTCGCTATTGCTGGTACTATGTTACCTGCCATTGCTGCTCAATCGTGAGAAACAAAAGGAAAAAACGAAAATCAAAAATTCTCTATCAATATACTGCAAGAGAAATTTTTGTTAGGTCCGAAGACCTAACAACAAGCGTAAGCGTAAAATATTGGCGTAAGGAAAACGATAAAGAAATGGGCTCGTTATTTGTACATATTTTTGTTAATCTACTTTGGGGTCAAATTCTAGTCTTATCGCGAGTTGTAAATAATGCATTATTTTGATCATGCATTACTGTTTTCATTACCCATTGCACTGCATAACGTGAAATGGACAAGTGTAACATTACAAAATACAAAAGTAATGTGTAATAAATGCGTGTAACATTACAAATAAAAAAAAGTAATGTGTAATGGATGAGTGCTCCATTACAAATAAAAAAAAGTAATGTGTAATGAATGAGTGCTCCATTACAAATTACAATTGAAAAAAAAGTAATTTGTAGTGTGTGATTAATGTGTTTGTACGACAATTTAGAGCAGGTACTATTTCGCTCAAAGGTAAGTCTATTAATTTTTCAGTGAAAATAATTTGTGCAAATCAAGTTTTTGTTAACATTACTACCGTAGTGGTAAATGTATAAGCAGTGATTGTTTGGAGTAATTTTTACTCCATTCTTGAATTGTAATTTTTAACAATGAAGTAAAAAATTACTCCAAAAAATCATTGTTCATAGTCGTCATTGTATAATAAGTTAATATACACTGTATATGTATGAACACTAAGTTAATATACAGTGTTCGGACATTTGAGACTACGATAGTAAAGTTAACAAAAACTTGATACACATAAATTATTTTCGATCAAAAATTAATAGACTTACCTTTGAGCAAAATAGTACCTGCTCCAAATTGACGTAGAAACACACTAATTTGTAATGGAATATTCTCTACTACAAATTACTTGTTTTTCAATTGTATTTTGTTATGGAGCACTCATTCATTACATGTTATTTTTTTATCTGTAATGGCACATGCATCCATTACACATTACTTTTATTATTTGTAATGGAACATGCATACATTACATATTACTTTTTTTTATTTGTAATGGTACATGCATCCATTACACATTACTATTTTCATTTGAAATGGAACATTAATTCATTACACGTTACTTTTGTAATTTGTACAAGAAACATTATCCAATACACATTGTTTGAAGTAATGGGTAATGCATTGCTTTTTACATTACTATTTTCACAACTCTGGTCTCAACTATCTCGAATTCACCAAATATAGCGTAAGATTTATTCGAACTTTTCGAAAATGGAATAAAAAATTTAAAAAAATGTTAAAAAACAAGATTTTGCAATATTTACTCACATTTTATGTCAAAGCGAGTTTTTTGCGGTATTCCAAAAATATAGGCTCTTATATTGGCGCAAGCTGCGACAAAATCCATAGCGCCCTGATCGTCCTTGTCCCAGATCAAATGATCACTCGGCTTTCTTGCTTGAAGCGTTTCCAATGATTTCTTCAAATTATTCAGAGCATTGGCAAATATCTCGCCGCACTTTGCTATGCTCCATCGCTGCTGATCCTTAAGGGCGTACTCGTCGGTACGATCTTTGCTGCAACCAGCGACTGCAAAAGTCGAGGATAAAGGGGTTTTCAATATCCAAAAAAAAAAATATATATTTATAACAATATTTTTTTTAAAGCTTTTTTTTCTTCAATAAATTACCTCTATCAGGAAGCTTTTTCCAATTCAGAGGCGTGGGTGGTCTTCGCTTTTTCCACAGATTGTCCATGCTCAGAAGATACTTGATGTCATCGTGAAACAATTTGGTGAACAATTTTTCTGGATCGTAATCGGACGATTGCGCCCAGAGTCTCGTGGAAGTGCGAATAACATTACCATTGTCGTTTGATTCAGAGTTCAAAGCTCCCTCGCCAGCTTTGTCTGGAACAACAGAATCGATATTTTGTTTCTTCAATGTAACTTAACTTGAAATTAAGTGAAATCTTGTAGTATTTAATTCAGGATAACTCAGTAAATTCCATTAAATTCATACATATTTCGATTCATAGATTTTTTAAATGGAATTTATCCTTTCTAAGAATGAATTCTGAGAAAAACAAAGTTATTGAAACGTTCTTATCAATAATCTAAGGGATTGATTTATAATTACCGGCAGCTTCTGGATCGGCCGTGTCGGGCGAAACATCCTGATCTGGATCTTCTTCTCCGAACAATTGGCTGCGAAAATGCAATAAAATAAATTCAAACGTCTTTGTGTTTGAAAAAAAAAAATCCAACAGCGTAAATCATTTTCAACTCACTTAAAGAGATGCTTGGACCAGACGATACAGTGAATTGGCTCGCTGGGCGTATTACGAATAGTGCAGCCTGGAAATGTTTTTTGCGCGGCTTTTGGCGTACACTCGTAACACTGGCTCAGACCTTTCTTAATGAGTTCAACCTGTCCCTCGTAACCGGCTGTTCCCGATTCAATGAGCGGAACGTCAGCCGCCAGACACATACGATTGACATGATTTCTGGCGGCTCTGTTGTCAAGCGCATTCATGACGAGGGTAAATTTCTTGAAGAACGACAGACCAAAGTCAGTTCTGGAAAACAAAAGTAACATTTATCGCATGCAGTCGCTGAAAATTTGGATTTTTTTAGACGTGATACGCAGTTAGGATTTTCAAAAAATTGATTTTTTTAATTTCATTTTTGTAACCTTACGTTTATTTTGATGTTGAAGTTTACATCGTTGCGATGCAACGAAAATAATTTTTATCAATTAATTTTTAGCAAGATTTACGTTTTGGATGTGCACTAAAAATTCCAAGTCCTTAATAAAGATCCCAAAATACATTTCAACGGTTTTTCCTTTGAAAATTGCTTAAAAAGCATGAATTTAAAAAAAACTATTGTTGTTGCATTGAAATGATAAAAGCTTCAGCATCATCACATATTTAAGAATATACACAGAAAATTTCATATCAATCCGACAAATATTTTTGAAGTTGCGAGCGTATTTGTAAACTTAAAACTTTGAATGCATTTTTCTCAAAACTGTGTTTTCAAAGTTGGTGGGCAAGATTTCTCAGAAACAGCAAAACTGATTGATCTCAAATTTGTACACAAGCCTTATAAATATATTTTTTAGTAATTGACCAAGGATTTTTTTTTATCGATAAATGTTTTGTATTTTATAAACAATTTAAGGCAAAAATTATCATAAAAAATCAAAATTATCTTGTGAGAAGCTGCCACTCTGTTAGAAATAAATATTTTTTTATTTTGGATGATCCAATGGAGAGATATCGTGCTCATCGCAAGATGCCTTTTTTTGGAAGATGTCCTGAAGATCAGCAACAGTGGTTTCAAGAATCATTATTATTGAAAATAAGAAAAATTTTACAATAAAGTTAAGAATTACAAAAATATGTATATAAATTTTCATGTTAACAAGTTAAAATTTCTTTCAGGAAATTTTTTTAATTTACAATATGGAGATATCCTGCTCACTGCAAGATGCCTTTTTTTAAAGGACCTTCCAAAGATAGGCAACAGCAGTTTCAAGAGTAATTATTTTTTTAAATAAGAAAAATTTCATAATAAAGTTAAAAATTACAAAAATATGAATATGAATTGTTAAAAAATTAAAATTTCTTTCTGGAAAAAATTATTGAACAATTTTTTTCGCCCTCCGGACTGTGCAAAACCTCTTAAATTAAAATTTACAACAGAGACTCACGAAGTAATGCTGTCATGATAAGACGTTATTTTGACATCAGGATTGAAAGTCAATGCCGTTTCACGCGCTACCGCTGATTTCGACTTGCCAACGTGCTCTTTCTGGAAGAGGAACTGCCTGTTGAGATTGCTGACATCGATGGTGTCGAGATCGATCTGAAAAGAAAGATACAACGATGGAATTTCCGCTCGAGGTGAAGAAGAGAATTCGCGTATTCTCACGTATAAGAGAGAGGAGAGAAAGCGCGTCAACGTTTTCCAACCTTTTCGTCAAAGCAGCATCGCCAAAAAACATTATTCCTCGATCACTTTACACACGAATATTGTACTTACAATTTCGATATCCTTGAAGCCGGTCATCACGAGATTCTTGAGAATCTCACATCCGATACCTCCGGCACCGACGACCAAAACTTTGCTCGATAATATTGCATCTTGCAATTCCTTGTGAAATACACCGTTCACGCTGGCGGCCATCTTTGTTGCGGAACTTCAAAAACGAGATGTTTTTCAATCCCCGCGAGCAGCGGCGTGTGCTTGATTGTTTTTTTCACGTTTGCAATGTATATATTCCGAAAAATATGCGCGAGATAAAAGATGAAAGACGTCGCGATACCGGCTTCGCCGAGAAAAAGGCGTGCGGGGGAAGACGCGGCAATAATATGGCGGATAATGAAGCTGCGCGCGCAAGTCTCGGCATCAGCGCTTGCAGCGCCACAACGGGCACTTTGCGAAATAAAAACCGTCTGCTAAAGTCTCGAGTCTCGACGGGACCGACAGGACAAAAATATCAAACGGAAATGAAAATGCGACGGCGATCCACTATCCGGCGTCCCGGCGATTGCAAAATTCACAGAGCGCGCGCTGCTGCAAGACCTATAAATATTTCGAAAACTTTTTCGTTCAGCGTTTGAAGTTCGAGATTTTGTCTTCTCGGGACTTTGGGATGACTTTACATCCAAATGGACATTCGTGAACATTCGATAATAGAGATAATAATATTCCCAACGTAGATGCAATAAAACAAATGCAAACGCGACTCAAGCTGATATAACCTCGAAAATGGTCAAAACATTTCTTCTTCTGCAAACATACATATTTCAAATGCTTATTCATATTCGTTTTTCCAAAAATTGAATTTAAAAATCATGATTATTCTTTTGAGCAAGCAAAGATGTCTGAGGGATCTTGATAACTTATTGCTCATTCTTCATTTTTAACATTTCAATGGTATATGGTGAAGAAATAAGAGATGAAATTTTTTTAAATTATTTATTTTATTTACGTTAATTTTTAATTATTTATTTTAATTTTTATTGCAACTTGATAATGATAAATTGCACAGCTGTTGGTAAACTGAAGTTTTATTGGAATATCAAAACTTACGACAAATATGTTTTTTTTAAAAGAATTTCTATGTTTTTATATTCCAATAAAACGAGTTTTCCGAGTCTCACCACGTGGAGGTCACTGCTCATCGAGACTCAGAGTTAAGAGCACGTATTTAGCCTTACTTCTGAACCTACTAAAGCGAATTTAAGCTAATATTCAAGGGACTCTAGCAAAGATAGCTTTGGATTAAGCAAAAAGAGAAAATGTAAAAATCTCACCGAGCAACTGGAAGAAAAGAACTTTATTGTAAAACTAATGGCTGGTATACGTGCTTTACCCTCCTTCTTTGTTCTTGCTTTAAAAAAATAAAAGAAACACAGTGCAGAGGAACAAAAAAAAAATTAATATGCGAAACAGAGACAAGTGTAAGCGGAAAATAAAAGCAATTACCAAAAAATTCCATCAAAGGTCTGAAGCAGTCAAGCTTTAAACTGCAAAAATCGATAATGTATCGAAAAATCCTTCGAAACCCTGCAACATATAAATGAGAAACATCCTAGCCCTGAAAAGAAAATATTTTATTAAAAAATTTATCGAAGAATTAATACATATAAATTAAAAACACGTTATGACTATAAAAAAAAATTATTAAAAAATCCCTCGAAGACCTGAAAAAAACAAATCAGAAACATCCTAGCACTATAAAGAAAATGTTATATCGAAAAATGCCTTAAAACCTTAAAGATATATTTCAGAGACACATTATGACTAGAAAAAACAACAATTTGATTAAAAAATCCTTTAAATGTCAGAAATATATATATAATTATAATTAGAAATAAATCACACAATAAATAAAATACATTATAACTAGAAATAAATCAGACACATTATATGACTAAAAAAAACAACAATTTGATTAAAAAATTCCTCAAAGACATTAAACATATAAATTCAATTTAATTAGACTTAATATAAATTAGACTTGAACATATAAATTAAAGACACAGTATGATTAGAAATAAAAAAACAATGTGATTAAAAAATCCTCCGAAGACCTGAAACAAACAAATCAGAAACATCCTAGGCCTAAAAAACGAATATCTTCTCAAAAAATACATCGGAGAGATCAAACATACAAATCAGAGACACAATATGACTAGGGCAAACAACAATTTGATTGAAAAATCTCTTAAAAACCTTAAACTAACAAATTAGTAATATCCTATCTCTAAAAAGAAAATGTTTTTACGAAAAATTCATCAAAACTTAAAACACATATAAATCAGAGACACATTATAACTATAAAAAATAACAATTTGATTAAATAATCCCTCAAAGATCTTAAACCAATAAATCAGAAACATCCTAGCCCTAAAGATCAAATAATTTCTTAAAAAATTTCTCGAAGATCTGAAACATAAATCAGAGATATATTAGTACTCAAGAAGAAAAATTTGATCAAAAAATACCTCAAAAACCTGAAACATAAATCAGAGTTATATTAATACTCGAAAACAAAAATTTGATCAAAAAATACCTCAAAAACCTGAAACATAAATCAGAGATAATATATTAATGCTCAAGAAAAAAAGATTTGATAAAAAAATCCCTCGAAGACCTGAAACATAAATCAGAAATACATTAATACTCAAAAAGAAGATTTAATAAAAAAATGCCTTAAAAACCTGAAACATATAAATCAGATATATTATGCGTGAAAAAAAAATTGAAAGACCCTTCGAAGATCTGAAACAAAAAATCAGAAACAGTATTAACAGTATAAATAGTATAAATTTAATTAACAGTACAAAGTATAAGTTTATTAAAAAATCTTTCGACGACCTGCAACAAAGAAAGAAAGAAAACATTCAAATTCCCACCCAAAATGCGATTCACATAAAACGCGTGAATCGCGCGAAATTTGATTTTTCACGTGAATTTTGTTGATGTTTTAAATATTGTTATTTTACTTCATTTGCGATACAATATTAATTATTTTGTTTATACCGCGAATTTTGGGGACGATTCTAGACACTTTTTTCCCAACAAAGACTCGACTACTAAATTAACGATATGCGAAAAAAAGAAATGTCCCGGGACAAAACTTCTGCGCATATCAAAAATTTTTTTACAAAGCTGGGTGTCACACGATGTGACTTTTTATCCAAATGCATAGTGACGACGTAATTATGACAAATATAGTATTCTTCAAGAATAAATACCAATCATGACTTTCCCACGATGAGCTGAAAAAAAAAAAGATTTCTCAAAGATTTTCCAAAATTGGTAAAAACACTTGACAAAAACATATCGAGCAGTCTCGATGGAAAACAAAAATTTAAAAATCTTTGAGCAATCTGCACAAAAATCTGGACAAAAAGTCCAAAGCCTTGATGTCTATTGTAATATCTTAACTCACATTCCCTGAAACATACTCGAAAAATGTTCACATTTAAAAAAAAAAAAAACGCGAAAGATCCTGCCTATCGTTCACCCACATATCGGTTAAAAGCAATTCTTAAGTCGCGACACCCCATTCAAAAAAGTCCCTAAAACCCAAGTGGCTCCACGTCGAATTAACGTTTAACATCAATCATTCATTCTCATTCGCACCGCTCTGGTGCCAAGCCTGCCCTACGGAAAACTGGGTTTACCAGTTCACGCGGTTCCTGAACCAGCGTCACGTCCCGGGACGTGTCCGACACCAGAGCTTTTAGGAATTTGGGGCTCCTCTTGCCCAAGGAGGAGCGCCGACAGACATTCTCATGCAAATTCGCTATCATCGCACCTCGCAGAGCGGCAGCTCTCCGCGAGGCACAATGATCAATTAAATCTAACTACCATAATCATACCTGCAAAGCCTATCAAACGGATTATTAATCTATCACGGACTAGGAGACTCTAAAAAAAAATATTGAATATATATTCAATATATATTCAATTAATCAAAAAATCCAAATCGTGCTGCCCGAGATGGATTTTCTGACTTCGAAGCGAGTGAAGCTCGCCTCGAAGAGTACCTTATCAATTACAACAATACTCGTGAAAGAATTATTTTATGAGAAAATATGTAAAAAAACAATTTTATATTATTTTCAACAATGACTCGACATTTTCTGAATTCACACAAAAAAATAATCATACACTGAACGAGTAAACGTGCTTTAAGAGCCAAATGTTTATAGTTTATTTAAATTTACAAATATGCATTTATCAAAATGAATTCCCGTTGCTACCTCGCGAAGAGTCTTCTCGGCCGAGAAAACTAATCTTTTGCATTGAAAGAAAAAGCTTTAATTTGAAAACAAAGAAAAGATGTAAAGGCCATTGGCTTTTGAAAAGTGTATTGATATAACATTAATTGTTTTTTTATTCTACTTTGCATTGAAAGAACAGCCGAGAAAATCATACATCCTATCTTATAACATACATATGCATAAAACAACAAAGGGGTCACTCGCGAGAGGTTTTGGAAATATCGAGAGCTTCTCGATATTTCTAAACATCTCGCGGTCACTATGCATTGGAGTAGGAGGGGAAATCAATGCTAAATTACAACAAAAATCAACGTTACGATTTAGATGGTCTTGTAGCTCGATGTTTGATGACGTTCCTTTGCAATCAGGCTCAGTGTCGTAGAAATCCATGACTGCATCGTCGCTGCCGAAGACCATGACCTTGCCGTTGGCATCACAACAATCCCTCTCAATATCTTCCATCCTGACAATCGATCATCTCGGTTGACAGTCCTTAAGAGCTTGGCGTCACTTCGCACACTTCACTGCGACACATTTCACCCTGTTTTTACGAAAATATTCAAAGTCGTGTCTATGATTATTATAAATTAACAAACTCACACGAAATAACGTACTGGGCAATGATAAGAGTAATAAACTTGTATTTTAAATATTTTGGAGCAAGTAAAAAAGTGTCCCAAGTGTCAAACTACGCGATCGCGAAAAAAAGACCGAATAATGCTCGCAACTGTAAATTTCGAGGTTAATCACGACACGTATTAATCGCATGAATATTGCGAGAATTTAGCTTTTCCATTTAATCACGAAAAACACGAAAAAAATGCGAAAAATGACGCGATCGATTTCGAGGTTATGCCGGCTCAAAAAGCCGGCACAAGTCGAAACCGGTGTCACGATTCTTGCACAAAATTGTTGCACACTCGTCGCGAATGTATTATTCATCGCCACGGATATAATTTTTTTTTTTATATTGACCAATGCGTTTGTTCACGAATCGCGAAAATTAACGAGAGACGTCGGTGAAAAGAAAAAGCTGCGTATCGAGAAATTTTGCGTTCTACGACAAGGCGTCGTCTACTCGTATCTATTATCGGCATTGTTAACGACTCAATAATTACGGGGGTGTATAAACGACACGAAATTATTAAATCAAAGTGAGCACGTCGAAATTTGGCGCAGCGAGACACAAAAAAGGAAGGTGCGCCGAGGCAAGATGGCGGCAGACTGACGAGAAAATCCCGCGCTCTACGTGTCGAAGCACTCGAAGCCTGTTCGCTGTTCGCAAGTGACCAGCGCCGAGAGAGGGGGAAAAGTGGGGATAGAGAGAGCCCGAGAGCGACGGCCGAGGCGTGACGTCACAAATTCCACAGTGAGAAAGGTCACGTAACACTCGGGGCGAAAAGGGGGGTACATGCTTATTATATACATATGTATATATGTATATACCAGCTACAAATGTATGTAGCTGGGGCAAAATGAACCAGCTTTCGACGCGCGCTGAACGTTAACGTAGCATAAAACAAGAGAGGGAATATTTTCAAGCTATCGTCGAGTTTGAATCGTCGAATATCCACGCACAAAATACGGGCCATGAATTAAGAGAGGAAAAAAAAGTCGAAGCTCGAGAATAATGGGCGCGCAAAATTTTGATTCTTTTTTTCCATTCTTTTTGTGAATTCATGATATTACTATCGAATATTGAATGTTCTACTCACGCGTGTTGCTCTCAATTTGTATGCAAGATTCTTTATAGCTAAACTTCCTTTCAGATCTGAAAAAAGTTTACCTCTCAAAAAAAACAACGCTATTCTCCGCAAACTTGCATTCTGCAGAGAAAAAATTTAGTCGGATGGTGGCGCCGCTCACGTGACGTAGTGAACTATTTTTTACGAGTATAAAATGACAAAAGCGCATATATACATGCAATATATAGAGATAGAATTTCAATGATTTTTCGATTCACGTACTTTTTTATTCTGCAGAATGGTAAAGGGAAATAATTGTGGCTCGAAATATTCTTTGAAGCTAGAATTTTACGCTCTCAATATTCTTTTAACGAGTATAGACGATATTGTGCTGAAAAAGACTGCGAAAAAAATAACCGAGCGAGCGCGCGCGCGCAAAACGCGCCGCGTCTTTTCTAGTTTTTCTTTTGATATATTTATGACGTTACTATCGAAATATATTTCAAATATATATTTTCACCTATCGCTTACGGTTGAGTAGAAGGCTGAGACGCTGGCGAGAAGCTTTATTGCGATTTTTGTGAAAAAAAATTATCTTCGTACGGACGCTGCGCCAACAAAGTTTTTTCCGCCATCTTTGGACTACAAAAAAAAAATTACACCCGGCTAGCAGCACCACTCACACGATTCGGCGAACAGGGCGAACTATACACACTGCACGTATATATATATATATATATATATATAACATAATGCATCCAACATAATGTATAAATTCCATTGCTCAATTTTTTGTAATTTATAAAGAAATGCATCCCACTGAACATTGAAAAAATCATGAATGGTAGATTTATAAATAATAATGATAATAATATTTATGAATGCAATTACAGATTATTAAAACAATTTTGTCTTGTCGGGAAAAACGATCTACTGAAATCCATGGAAACCACGAAGTAATAGTAATGGAAATTTTCGTACCGATAAAAACCACACGAATTTTCCATCTTTCTTACTTATCTTCATCCGGAATCCTCGCTTCAACCGGAGGTAAGTAGATCCCTGCTTTATCGATGAGCATTTCTATCATGTTCGCGAAAACGCCGCGGCAATCGTTTTTGGCGTATATATATATATATATATAAGAATGTTCGCGGCGACACAAAAATCTAGTTGCTGCCAAATTTCGAACGAATTTCTGGCAAAAGATACGAGCGGAGAAGGGTGGATGGTTTATTGCGTTTATTTCGGGGACGCTGAAAAGAAATTATCGCGTGTTTTACCTTGAGTGGCAACTGAGTTTCCAAGGTCATTGGCATTCGGTATGCGAGATGAACAAAGCCAAAAAACGGTATTCCCAACGTCTATTCTCATATTTCCGTTTGTGTACAATCCGGCTTTTGCATCGTGCTTTTTTTTCTTCAACAAAATTGTTTTATTCTCATTAAATCTACGTGGATCGACAATTTGGATAATGAAAGAAACATTCCATTTAGCAAAAAACGATTTTTTAAATTTTTATTCAAAATTTTCGCACATACGGAGCGTAAAGCGTGCGTGAAATGTAGCAAAATAATATTTTCACGTTTTTGTAATTTATTATTAAAGGTGCCAGCCCTCGCGTCATTTTTGGGGGAATATTATATGTTATGCTTATCGATTAGTACAAACTAAAAGTACATACTGATGAATGAACTTTTTCTTACAATTTGAGGTTCAGGCCTTACATTTTAATTATGAAACAGGCCTTTCTGGAAGCTTTTATTGTTTAATGAAGGAACCACGTGAAATTGCCTATCAAAATTACGCAATAAGGCACGATCGTTTTTCACTTTCGGTTTAATTCCCTTGGAAAGAAAAGTTAGTTGGCGATAAAACGCACTATTATAACTTAATTGTTCGTCAATTTTTTTTTGCAAATATTCTCGTAAAAATAAACATACAATAGAAATTCCGTCCTAGTGTCCGACAATTGATTAGCAGCCCATTACCGTAACATTTTATCAACGTAAAAATAAATATCGCCTCGATCATCGATAATCTCGTGAATTCTCTTAGCGGTCATTTTGCTTAAATTACAAATTCAACCTTTATCTTTTCTCAATTAGGCAGAAGAAAAATTTCGTTTTCTTGGAAAAATTACTCGAAATAGACTCAAAGATATTTTGTTTTTAAATCATTGTTTTACCGATGTCTTTTTTATATGATTTTTATTATAATACTTTTAATCCTACGGTTCTATCTTTTTGAACACAGTGCCAAAACAATATTTTTTCTTTTGAGATATTAAAAAAAAAATAAGTAATAGAGTAATTGAACAAGTAGTTGTAATTACTTTCGTCATTAAAATGTAATTTGTTAATTTTTAAACATTATTTTAAGGAAAATAATTGATTTGAGACTTTGTACAAATAAGTAGAACTGCTGGCAACGGATTGGAAAAATTGTGAGGGGCAAAAAATCATTTTAAATTAGATATCGGTAAAATAATGGAAAAATAATTTTTGAGACTATTTTAACTTGCCTAACTTTGTTGTCCGGTCAATTTGACAGTTGCCAAAATTTAGCTTCGATAATTTTACAGTTGCTTCAGTTTTTTCATTGAGACATGGCCCTCTTTCATTCTTTTGGAGTAAAAAAAAATAGAAAAATTACATTTTGAGACAACGAAGCGTCTTTGCTGGAACACGTGAAATATACTCGAAGGAATTTTGCCTCGGTGCGTTGTTCGCTTGAGGGTTATCGTCGCCCTCTCGATCATTGGCCGGCAAATCGATCCTCTGGTCCTCGATCACAATGGCGAAATCACGATTTCCCATTAATGTAACGAGGCACATGTTCGATTCCTTTATACGAGCGCGTACCAGCATTTCCAGAGTGAAGAGATGCTCGTCATGAGCTTCCGGACAAAAACGATGCATAAAATCCGCTAATCTGAAAAATATTTTTTTTTAATTTCAATCCCTCATTTAAAGATAATTCGATCTTGTGACACTAAAAGTAACAATTCATCCATTTATATTCCCAATATTTAAAAAAATTATTCAAAAATATAAATAATTTTTACTTCAATTTTTGAGCCCATTTTTTTTTGAATCATATGGAAATACGAGTACGTACAAGAGATATGCAAAAGTATATAAGATGCATTGTCAGAGAATGGAAGCAGAGTCCGATATTCCCTCATTTCACGATAAACATAATTCCTCACGCACAGATACGAGAATCTCTTAAAATGATTCATAAAAAATCAGACATTCCACAAACAAAAAGCTCCATTTATGGTAAATTTAATTTTCACTAAATATATGAAGATTCTACAGTCCAAAAGCATCCATAAAAATTTATAATCTTTTTTATGTTCTCAAATCGAGGCAATTTGCATATCTGATTAGTTATCGCAATTTATAATTATTTAATGGGTCGATTTCTCGGAGGAACTTGGCAATTAATTTACTCATCGTTTTTGAACTAAATGCATTGACCGTTTAAATTCGATATATTCAATATGAATAATCAATAATAAAATTTCAACGAGATTGATTTTTTTTTGAACTCACATGTGGATATAAAAACTGATGAAAAAAATATTATAAATCTGAGTATTTTTTTAATTTTGAATTCACATGTTGATATTAAAAGTAATTAAAAAAATATTATAAATTTTCATTGGCATATCTGCAACCGACAATCTATTTTTCTTCCCAAGTTTCAAATCAATTTCAACTGACTCAATTTGTTTTCTTAATTATTATAATTTTTTAATTTACCTGAGAAGATATTCGACATTGTGCCCGCTGGATCCCGCGCATTCTGATATTTGTCTTGCTATCGAATGTAACGGCGCCTCGCCAAGCCAATGCTCGTTTTTATCGGTTGCTATGTAAATTACAACAGGAAAATTCGATTTTCCGTCCCTCGTGTGAAATGTCGATATCGTTGTCAGATAACCACCGAGTGAGCACTCCCTTTTTTCCAGATACGGCAACGCATCGTCGTTTTTCACTTCAAAAGCTCGCCCATAGACAATTTCCTACAGACAAAAATAATGAAAATATTTTCAATAACATTCTGTAAATGATCGATATTAAATTCAGATCAATGATGGATGATACAATTAAATTGATCATATTTTACAAAAATGATTATCAGAATTGTTACAATTTTATTCATACTCGGTTCATGTTTTTTAAAAACTAATTATTAATATTTAATGAATACCAAAAATCAAAATGATCATTAGCAAAACCGAATATATATTTTTTTTTTATTTTACACAATTTATATTTGCTTTAATGTAATAATGTAATAATCTTATTTTTATCTCACCTCTTTCTCTTCTATAAGAGTTACGACACGGCCAGGCTGGAACAAAGCAAAGCAAATATTGTGTTTAAAAATATATATATATATTTTTACATGCAAATATATTTCGACAACAGTGGAGGCGCTAATAGTTCAATTAATTCCACTAAATTCATTTATTTCGTTTAATCAATTAAATTATCATACTTGCAGATTGCATTGAACGATAATTTTTGCTCAAGGGCAAATTTTCACACATGCCACAGACGCAAAAGAAATAATTTATTTAAAAATTATTATCCATACAAAAAAATGAATGAATCTTTGGTGGTATTAGTTTTGTCGTGTCCCGAGAACATTTTTTTCATCATTATAGAAACGACAGACAATTTTGATTCCAAAATAATAATTTAAATAAATCAAAATTTACAAATCTAAAAAAATATATTATTATAAAAAATTGAGAAATTTAGAAATAAAAATAACAACATTTAAATAAGAATGATGTATAGATTAATTCACATTGTATATAATAAAGACTGAATGAACACAATTTATTAATATATATATTAAGAATAATTTAATTTATACAAAATAATGTCTATGTTTATTGATAAATATATTAATAAATTGTGTTCATTTATTTTTTATTATAGATAATGAAAATTAAAAAATATATCATTTTTATTTCTATATATTCAATAATTTTATAATTATAAATGAGTTTAATAAATTTAAAATGTAAAATAATTTTCATCTATTGCCTTTATAAATGCCTATATACATTTGGATTTCATGTTGCTAATTTTTTTATATAAAAAAAACATTGAAATAGATTGTCCCAAATTTTTTCAGAATTTTTTGGCCACGCGTTTTCTGGATTTTATTTATTTTTTCGTAAAAAAGAACCGCTTTGTAAAATCTGAAAAAATTCAGAAAAATCTAATAAAATATAACAAAATTTTTGAGCTTCGTTCCAAAATGAAAATTTTAATAATCTGTGAGTAAAATTCAAAAAATTGCAAAAAAAAAAAATTTTACTTATAGTAAAAATTATATTCATATTAAAATCTTTATTTTGGAACAAAGCCCAAAAATGTTATATTTTATTAGATTTTTCTGAATTTTTTCAGATTTTACAAAGTGTTCCTTTTTTTCGAAAAAATAAAAAAAAATCCAAAAAACGCGTGGCCAAAAAATTCTGAAAAAATTCCATACTGTACTTCAATGTGTTTTGTTAAATAAAAAATTTAGAGGAAAATCGGAATCATAAAGGCAAGATGTTGATCGAATAGCGTGGATTGCTTCATATATACACATTCGCTCACTCCCTTTCTCCCTCTCTGTATACATTCTCGCTCGCTCTCTTTCTCCCTCTCTCCCACCGCCGAGCCGCCAAATGTTCGCCTCAATTCACGTATTTCTCTTCCCCCACTCTCGCCTACTGCGCAGTCGTCAAAGATGGCCGACCTACGTGGTTCAGTCAGCGCGTCTGCTGCCGAGTGTCGAACCATGTAGAACGCTCCGATATTTCACGCTGTACTCTGTGCTAAAATAAAACTTTTGTGCGTGAAATAATCACAGTAATTGCTTTGAGACAATGCGAAATAAATTGTTTCTCCGCGTGACAGTGGTTGAATACAAATCGCGTTAAACACGCCGGCGTCGTACGCGTTGCAAAAATCGAGCATCGTGCGTGTCAAAAAAAATCGAGCCGCGTACAGTGTGAAAATATCGGAGTATGTATTCGGAGTCACGATCGCAATTTATTTCGTATTGTCGCAAAGCAATTACTGTGATTATTTTACGCACAAAAGTTTTAATTTAGCACAGTACAGCGTGAAATATCGGAGTGTTCGAGATGGTTCGACACTCGGCAGTAGCCGTATATTCTATACACATATATATATATATGTATAGAATATACGTGTCATGTGCTTTCGTGGCGCGTTTCGCTCGCTCTCTCCCCCCACTCTTTTTACCTAGTGCTTGGACTGGGCCGCAAAAATGTTTACATCGCGCGCGATAATATTGCAAAGAATTGTCGTGTAATAACAAAAGCATCGAACAGTGAAATAGGTTCAAACGTGGATCGCCCTAATCGATTATGTGCGTGAAAAAAAAACTTGAACGAAAATTTGTGGCAAATAAATTCTCGAAGTAGAAAATAATAAAATATGAATATATATAAGCATGGGAAAATAATTTCTTCGGGATTTTCGTTTTTAAATAATTGAATAATAATAATAATAATAATAATAATAATAATAATAATAATAACGCTTATCATCGCGTCATAAGTGAAAAAAAAAATTATTTCCGTGATATAGGTTGGCGTTAAAAAAAAGGACAAAGTTCAAATAATCAAATTGAATTGTAGAGTAAAATCTCTTTTTTCGCGGGATCATTTTTTTAAAATAAATAAATAAATTAACGTGTGTGTGTGTGTGTGTGTTGGCGATGAATATTAGGACAAACACTTTTCACTCCAATCAATCTGAGGCCAAGATTCTGATGCTTTTCTTGGGAGAACGAATTAGAAGGTCGGCAAAGATGGGGGAAGCTCAAAATCGTGGAAGATTCAATCGGGTAAGTTTTTGAATTAATTGCTTCTGTCTCTGCTAATATAAATAAATAAATAAAATTTATGCTATGCTAATATAAATAAATAAATATATATTTATTTTATAAATAATATTTTGTATGTAATTGTATTTGATCAAATTCGATTTAATTGATTTAATATCGAATCGAATTCATGATTTGATTTATATCAAAGAGCATGAAAAATACATCGCACATCTATTATTATTCATTGATGAGGTGGAAGTTTGATCGTTGCAACGAAAATAATTTTTTTAAATTAATTTTTAGTGATATTTACACTCTGCTTGTGCATTTATTATCCTAAGTCCTTAATAAAGGTCCCAAAGTACATTTCAATGATTTTGCACTTTGATAAATTCTCAGAAAAATTAATTGTATTAAAGAGTAACCTATTTTCGTTGCATTCAAAATATGCAAACTTCAGTATCATATTCATTTATATTTTGCATACAATTCTTTTTTCATAAATAATTTTACCATTTGAATATTCATTATCTTAAATCTAACGATTTTTGTTCTCGATTCTTTGGCAATTTAATTAATTCCAAATCGTTTTTGTCCGTAATAAATTACCATTATTAACATTCCTGCAATTATTTGTGCGATTTATCCCGCTTTGACAATAAAATTCTTGACAATATGCCGCAATATTGAATATTGATTGTTGAAAATTACAAAAAGGTGCAACTCGCAGCTTTTTGCGTTTTAATACGTGACAGCTTTTCAAATTTATTTTTTTGTTTGTTTATCAATCGATCTAACGTTGATGCAATGAGAAATACTCGGTGCTAGTCACCAACTTGTTTACATTTTTATACGTATTTTTACATAATATACAGACGGTGTCGATTTCTGCAAGTTTGGATTCTCGATTTCATTATATAGTAAGCGTTTTTTTTAAACTTTTTTTTTCAATCTCCCATTGACCACACGTATATCACGAGACTCGTTGTAGAGGATGGAGAGAAATCTGACGTGTTCTCATTCATTCGAGAATATCGTGTAGAATCTTAAATCTCTGCTTTATGGCAAATTCCACAATTTTTTCCATTTTTTTTCTAATGAATGAATTTTATCTAGGTTTTGGGTCGTTTATTCGCGATTTTCAAAGTTTTGTAAAGTTCGATAGAAATCAAGTTACAGATTCTGAAATTACATTTACCGGATTTTTTTTACAATTTTTGTAATAGGGAAAAAATGTTTTTATCGACTTTACCGAAATTTTTAGGTCTCAGTTATTAGAAAATTTGCCGCTAAATACCGATAAAATCTACTTTTCACGGGAATACGGTTAACATTGGGAGAAAAAATGCTTTTATTATAAAAAAATTTTTTGTAAATAATATTACAAAATAATCATATTGCAGAAAAATAACAATTATTTGGAGTATAATTAAATAGATGGTATAATTAAACGAATTAGGAGCGTCGATTGAAAAAACCTCAAAAAGTTTAATAGAAATCAAATTGTGGATCCTGAAAATATGGATTTTTAGATTTTTTTTTAAAATTCGTTCTAATGGGCAAAAATCATGTTTAGCGATTTAATTAGGAAATTTGCCGCTTAATACGAATAAGCGTTATTTAAAAAATCTAATCTCTGCGGGAATACGATCAACATTAAGAAAATAAAAATTATTTGCAACAAAATTACAATTACGTGCAATGTAACTAAATAGATGGTATATTAAAATGAACCAACAGCATTGTTTAAAAAACAAGAAAATCCTCAAAAAGTTTAACAGAAACTAAATTATGGATCCTGTAAATATCGATTCTCAGACTCTTTTTTAAATTGTTGGAATAAACAAAAATTATTTTCAGCGACTTTAGTAGGAAATTTGCTAATACGAATAAGCGATATTCAAAAAATCTAATCTCTGCGGAAATACGGAAAACTTTGAGAAAATTATAAATTCTATTCCAAAAACATTAGAATTTTTTGAAGCATAATTTTTAAAAAATTATAAATAATAATAATAATAAAAAAATATAAATATAAAGCAGAGAAAATTATAAATTCTATTCCAAAAACATTACAATTTTTTGAAGCATAGTTTTTAAAAAATTACAATTATTTTCAGCATGATTAAATAGAAGGTATAATTGAACATATGAAAAGGGAATAAAATATAAATATAAAGCACGGAATCACGTGATTGTGAAATGAATAATCGCGAAATAAATTCAGGTGGGTTAGTAAAACGCGACACGTGTGCAGCGCTGTTGAGACACCGAGAGATAAATAAGTAAACACTTGTTTTTTTTATCTCGCCGATACTATTATAATACGCTGGCAAAGACAGGGGAAAACGGAATGCAGCCATTAAAAATTAAAAATCTCGTTTTGCGTACATCAATAATGTTCATGACTAAATAATTGTAATTATCGTTAAAATTCATGAAGACTAAACGGATGGGCAATCAATAAAATCAGACAGTGATCTATCGGCGGAGAATTTTATCTAATTAATTGGGAATAATCGTCTACAATTTATCTACCATCGATTGATTCGCTACGAGGATAAATTGCTGGATGAACTTTTTTTTTCTTTATCTCTTTCTGTTTTATCGGGGAAAAATATCCGAATTTTATAGATAAAATTAATCCCGTCAGAACGAAATATTGAAAATAAAATTCTCGCGAAATTTTACATGCCCAACACCATTCTTTATTATAAATTATTTTTTTTTCGACAATAAAGAACAGTTTTGGGAAGATGACATTAAAAATTGAGCAAATGGGAAATTTGCTTTGTTATTATTTTTGAAAAATGTTTTTTTTGTTTCTTATTCTTGACTTGCTTGTAACCATAGTTTTTTGAGAATTAAACAAAAATCGAGCACATTCTAATTGACACGATTTTTCCATTCTTTCTTGATACTAAAAAATAAGTTTGATCGTATTCTAAAAATTTAAGATTCATAATTACAAGATCACAAAAGTTGTAACGTTCATGGAGTTTTTTTTTTAAATTTACAAATTGATTAAATCTGACATTGTAAAGCGATTTGAATACAATACCAACCATCCTTATTATCTGATCAAGTATTGCACAAAAAAAAGAAGCTCGAAACTTGCAAAATTGCAGTTTTTGAATTGCTAAATTTTTATTTATTTCTAAATTCATTAAATTTCAACCTCAAGCCATTTTTTAGCATGTTCAATACTAATCGTGCTATATTAATTTTTTATTCAAAAAAAATCATCTTAATACCGCGAAATTTTTATTTTTCAAAATTCCAACATTTTCAAAATCTACATCTTTTGAAAACGATTCATAGCAAATTCAAATGGAAGATGATTAAATATTTTTGATGCTGAAATACGATATATCGATAGTAGTTGTGATATGAATAACAAAGGATTTTTTCTGTAAAATAATTTAAAAAATGACATTTTTTCTCCGAGTGGGAAATCGAAGAGTGCGTCAGAAAGTTTGGCTATCGTCAAGCAGGTGACACCCTTTAATAGTGTCTAAAAAAAAAATATACAGAGATAATAAAATATCATGACAAAAAATAAGAATTGAATTTCGACATTGCTCGTGGCTTAAAAAAAAATGAAATAAGTATCTACGTTATCAATCAACATGTCGTAAACACGATTTTTGGTTCCGAGCCAAAAATCAATGAACGTTGATATACACCCCCGCTCAAAAGTTTGCATACACTTGTCGATATTTCTTGCCGCACTAGAAGTTGCATAATTCCGTCAAAAAAAAAAAAAAAGATAATCGAATTTTTAAACAAGCGTCTCGACGGGAAGGAATTCAGCTTTGTTTTCCCTATTTTTAATTTTTTTATGATTTTTTTTCGACCCGGTATGCATTTTTGAACGTGACCGTTTTTTGGCGTTTTTTCGACGATCGTAAATCGAGCGCATAACTCGAGGCCATTTTTTTTTTGAGGACGAAAAAATGCCAAAAAACGGTCTCGTTCAAAGATGCATAACGGTCCGAAAAAAAAAATTAAAAAAAATTAAAAATAGGGGAAACAAAGCTTAATTCCTTCCCGTCAAAACTCTCCTTTAAATATTCGATTATCATTTTTTTTGACAGAGTTATGCATCTTTTGGTGCGGCAAGAAATATCGACAGGTGTATCCGAACTTTTGAGCGGGGGTGTAGCTAAAATGTACTTTCATGATACGGACGCGTGAACAATGAAATTGGAATATTAACAAATCTCTCTCTCTCTCTCTCTCTCCCTCCCTCTCTCTCTCTCTCTCTCTCTCTCTCTCTCTCTCTCTTTTCTCTCCAGGGAGGAAATTAAATTTCCTACAAGATATTTTTTTTGCCTCTCGAGTTTGTAAATTATTCCCCTCTCGTGCTTTCAATCAAAATATGCAGTTCTATTTATTGCGACCTCGACCATCAATCTATTGCGTCCAACTTGGAATTATTTGTTTTTTTTTGCAAAAAGAAAAAATGTCTTTTGAAACAACGTTTATAAAAAAGAAAACAAGGGGGTTTTCTGTAAATTTTATTAATCTCAGCTCGTTCTTGGAGTATTATTTTAGAATAATAAGAATAATGAGTTTGAAAAAATTTCAATAACTTTTTTACACAATTTGTTTACGTTTATTTACAGCATTTATAAAAAAAGAAAACAAGGGGCGATTTTTTAAATTCTACTTATCCGATCTCGTCTCAAAGTACTTATATTAAAATAATAAGAATATAAATTTGAAAAAACATCAATAATTTTTTAATACAGTTTTTTCAAACTATAAATTCCAAAATTATGTGACATTTCAATTTATTCTATTTATCATCGTTATCAAAAATCCAATCAAAATCTGTAACGATTAACAAATTCAAAAAAAAACCAAATCTTACTTTTTCGGCTGTGCCTCGATGAGTTGCATTTCCTTGCCAGAATTTTCGTCCAAAGCCCTTCACGTAACCGATCGTGCTTTTCTTGAATTCGAAGCCGGGATTCCAGCACAGCGAACCGTAGCCAAAAACCCAGAGGCCCAATTCGTTCGCCATATTATTTAAATTTTTCGCCCCTTTTAATTAAAAAAAAAACCCAAAAAATATTATTTTTATCGGACGAATTTTCTTCACTGATATTCGCCTTATCGATCCATTCTCAAGCAATCAAAATACCTCAAAATAAAATGAATGGAAAAATAATTCACGAGATTATCGATGCGCGAAAAAATTCATTAATTTCGTTCATAATTAACGATTCATGATGATCGGTAATTATTTTTTTTTTTAAAGCTTGAAACAAGCTCTCGTCAACGTTCGTGCCACCGAATTTTCATAAGGTCATCCGCAACTGCCGGATGAAATTTCCTGGTGTAACGATAATGATAACGATTTTCCGATATCGTCGATAAATAGATCGAACTTTCGTCGATATCGGGATGTCGCACGATCGGTCGATGCCAGTTTGGTAACGTTGCCCTCCGCACGTCGACTGAGACGAGCAATCTCGTTGTCCGGTCGTATTTATTGTTCTCCACTTGTTCCTCAGCTTCTTCCTCCTCTTCTTCTTCGCGACGCCGAGCGATGAATCGTTCTGTATCGGCCGCTTCCATCTACCCGATCGGCACAGACCCTTCTTCTTTTTTTTCACTCGATTTTTATCTATCCTTAAAATAATTATTTTTATATTATTCTGTCTCTTTTTCCCTCTCTATCTTTATTTCGATAAATTGAACCGTGAACGACGAGAGGACGGACCTTCGACTGTCGTTTCGTCACCGCGAGGTCAAAGCTTTAAAGCTCCTGCGTTGCTCAGTCGACGCTCCCGACGTCAGCGCTCCTCAACGGAGCAACGGACGATTCAGGAAACTCCCCTTTCTCTCGCTGTTTGTCTCCTTTATTTTCTTTTTTCGTCCCGCAATACGTTCGTTCTTTCTTCGACTCTGTTGACGATTCAATTGTTTACAAGATTCTACAATTTTCCTCGAATTAACTTGCGGCAGTCGGAGTACTTTTAGAGTAGTGCAGAATACTGAGAATAAGTTCTTGGGCGCGGTTAGCCTCGATTATTGGAAGGGGGAAAATACTTTACTGGTACTTTGACGATGGAAAGCGAATTTTCCTCTTTTTTCGAAGCTCCAAGAGAGAAAATTGGACGTCAGGATTCTGTAAAGTACTTGTTGGCTATGTTAAATGCCCCGAGATAGTCTCTGAATAGCCGGAAGTACTTTTTGAGAATTCTAGAGGTCGAAGAGATGACCTTCCGAGAGATTTGAAGGTCGAGGAACTCTTTGAATTCTCAAACGACTGAAAAACAATATTTGAACACTTTTCTGAGCGAAAAAATAAATTCACAGACACTTTTGACGTTGATGTACTCTTGCCAAGTACTTTTGAATTTAAGAAGCACGTTTCAAGGATCTTTGAAGGTCAAAAACACTATTCCCGAGTAATTTAAAGGTTGAGGGACTTTTTTAATTCTCGAACGATTGAAAAATAATCTTCAAGTATTTTTCGGGTTAATAAAAAATTTTCAGAGTCACTTTTTACATTGATGTACTCTTGTCAAGTACTTTCGAATTTGAGAAGCACGTTTCCACTATCGTTAAAGTTCAAATTCACTATTTAATTTAAGATTGTAAAATACTTTCCAAATACTTTTGAGATTTAAGCACTTTAAAATTTTTTTTTAGTGTGAAACTGTATTTTTGAGTGTTTTTGTGATTGGAAAATTTCTCAAATTTATCCACGAATAACACAAACGTTCAGTTTCTCAAGCTTCGATGAATTTTTTTTGAGATGACAGTGTCAGAGCTTTTTCTTTGCGCTTTCCTAAATACAGAAACTTTTAAATTTTCTCCCACTCTCGAATCTCCTCTATTATTTTTTGTAACTGTGCAAAACTCTTTCGGAGTTTTCAGTTCCCCGAACAGTGCATTTTGTCGTACTGATTGTTCTTCAAACACTTTGAACAATTCATTTTTTATTTTTTTTTCTAATTTTATTTTTTACAATTTCGAATCTTCGTTGCAGTTTCTCTAGTCTTCAAAGACACGTACAATTCATATTTATCGTTACCTCGTTTTGGTCCCTGACACGATTTTGAACTTTCAAGCTGTGAAAAGTAATTTTTTCTCTCTTTTTTTTCTTTTTTATGCCTGATAAATCTTGACCTCGTCACGTTTTGCTATGACCTTGGCGCTTTTTTTTATCACTCAGTGTCCTCTGCCTCGATGCGTTGAACAACAACGAAAAAATTTATCGTTTTCTTTTTGCTTTTGAGACTTGGTCGAAGAGCGCAGCCGCCGCGTATATCGAAATTTCGATGATTTTTTTCTCTCCTTTCTGCGAAGACAATTTACGTTTCTCTCTGTATATAATTTCTTGGGCGGGTCTCGATCGAACCCTCGAGGAACTCTCAACCCCTCTCTTTCTCCTTTACGGGGATGAGAAAGTGTGATGCAATTCTCCGGCGATTTTCAGTCTCGCATCGAAAAAATATATGTATATATATATAAGTATCACTTTTGTTTATCTCAAAAATTCTCAGAATTGTTTTCCTTCCAAGATTATCCACGTCACAACGTTGTTTTTTTTTATTATTTAATTTTTGCAATTTTTATTTTCCTCTCACAACACTCTGTTGATATTCTTACGAATAATTGAATTTATCCGCGCAGAGGAAATTGAAAACCAGCGCGGCTGGGAAAAAAAAAATTTCTTCGAGAAATTAGGTCAAATTTTTTTTCCTCACTCTTCTTTTCCTCTTCACTCGATAATTCGACGATTTTGTCGAATATGTTTTGAATCACAACAATTTGGCCACTTTTTTCTTCGCGCTATCGCGCTTTTTTTTAATCGATATTTTTCGGAAATATTCACTTCGAATTTTTGAACGCTGTTGGGCGATTATGGGAGAGACACGAATTCGAGTGAAATGAGGCAGGAAGCACGCAGACCGGGAGCAGAAAAAAGAATACGTGCTGGCTGTTAGAGATAGAGGATGTCAGAGTGAAGAAAAGACCGTGCTTGCCTCGTGGCAGTGGGGGGAAAGAAGACACGAAACTGGCACGAAATAGTCTCAAGGTGGGGGAATACATGTGTATATGGGGCATTCCACACGATTCGACCTGGGTCTGACCATTCACCTCTCTGATTTTCCTCCAAAATTTTTTATAATTTTGTAGCACCTCTGAAAGACACTCAGGATTTTTTTCAGATTTTTTTGGAGCAATTTGACCTAACTATAATTTTATAAACAAATTATTTTTAGCCCAAATTTAAAAATCAGAAAAAAATCACAAAAATCCCTTTCTTTTATATGAAAAATTTCAAGCGTTGAGTTTCAAGCGCAGGGTTTTTTTTTATCATTATTTTTTTTTTTAATAGGAGGAGGAACCTGAATTTCGTAGGCCGTTAAGCGAACATTTTTGTATAAATTGGAGGTGTTTAAAAAAATGTTTGAATAAGAGCCCACTCAATTCAGGTTTCTCTTTCTATTTAAAAAAAAAACTGAAAAAGCCTGTTATAAATGGAAGGAAATCCCTGCCCACTTTGGCTCAACGTTTGAAATTTAATTTTCATATGAAAAACGGTATTTTTGTGATTTTTTTCAGATTTTTAAATTTAAGCGTAAAATAATTTGTTTACAAAATAATAGTTAAGTCAAATCGCTTCAAAAAAATCTGAAAAAAATTGTGAGTGCTCTTCAGCGGTACTGAAAAACCATTAAAAATCGCGGACAAAATCGGAGAGGTGAAGGGTCAGACCCAGGTCGAATTGGTGTGGAACGCCTCATATATATTCGTGCAGCATAAAATAGCAAGAGATGGCTGATGAAACAGTTACCAGCGATTGGTGGCATTCGTTTTTATGTTTTTATTTTTATTTTTAATAATTATGCAGCGATACTTTTTACGTCACAAAGCGGCAGTCGGACTGAGATAAACGTTGAGTCAATAAAAAATAAAGAATGAGCAGAGATAGGCAGGTCAAAATACTCGGAAAAATCTCATTGTTCGATTATTTTACCGATATCTCTTTTGATAATGATTTTTATTGTTTTTTTAAAATCTGTAACTCATGATTATTCTTTTTTTGCAAAAGACAAAACGCAACGTTCAGGGAGTTTTTATAGAAAAGGCAAAATATAATATTTTAGATATTCTATTCTAAAAGAAAATAGTATCGAAGATCATTGTGTGATTATTTCATTATTTCACTCATATTTTTTTTCAATTGTGATTTTTATTATTCTTATAATTTTTTGAAATTTTAACACATGATTCTAGGTTTTATACCAAAAAAATTATTTATTAAAAAAGTACAGAGGGAGTAGATAAAAATTAAACAACACATATTTTCACTGCATCGACATCTTCTTCGTCAGACAAAGACGAGCGATAAACCACGTCGAATAATTTGTCAAACACACGAAATAATCGATAATTATTCTAAAAACATTAATATCTGCGTTACAACATAAATATCCCATTTTCTTTTGCGCGCAAAATACTTTTACAGAAATTAAGCGAGGATTTTTCGTTGGATCGGCGATTCGAAAAATTGTTACGTCTAAAATGATTTTTGGTTCCTGTTACCTTCGGGTGATAAAACGCGACCAGCGAATAAAATACCGTTTGTCGGACGATGAACTATGGCGAAGATGAACGGTCGATCGACCCGGAATAATACGTAACTCGGACCGATTAACGGTATAATGGAGATTGCTGGAAAAAAAATTATTTAATTTTATTGACAGACAGAAAAAAAACGATTAAATTGCACTAAAAAAACAAATAAAAAATTTGAGTGATTTTTTATTTACCGATTGATTGTCGAATAGTTGAGAAAAAAAATTATTTTAAAAAATAGAAAAATAACTAAAATTGACAATATAATTAATAAAAAAAACTTTGATTTAAGAAATTAAAGTAAAAAAATTTATTTTTTAAATGGAAAATATTACTGTAATTAATTAATTTTTTTTCAATTTTTGAAATATTTGTTTGTTTTAACTATTCGAAAATGAAACGTTAAAAAAACAATCCCTCCGACTTAGTATTTCTTTCAATTTAATTAATCAATTAATGTTAATCGATTAACTATCTAACTGATTAATTAATTAACCGAATATATTAATTAATTGAATTAATTTTAATGTAACTGGAAAATAAACATGTTTTCGTGACATTTACATGTGACTGCGGCGGCGACAGTTCCAACCTCGTTCACCCTGATTTTTGCAGTATGATGAACGCCACCAATGCGAGCCTCAACTTCCGGCAAAATGCCCGAAAGATTTGCGTTTTCATTGAAAAGATCTCTGATCCCGATCTGCGTGAATACATAAAAAGAATAAATAACAAGAGAACCAACAAAAAAATGTTCTTCAATCACTCAACAAAATTTGCAAATTCATTCAACTATTCAAGATAAAAATTAATACTCATTCGAATTTCATTTATTCATTTATTTTAACAAAATTTATAAATTTATTCAACTATTCAAGATAAAAATTAATATTAATTCGAATTTTATTTATTCATTTATTTCGATTGAAGAATATTTTTTCTTTTTTTTTGACAAGATGAAATGAATTTCCCAATCGTTTTTTATCGATATACTCACGGTCTCGAGAACTGGACGAAGATCCTGTTTCGTCTCAATACTGAATGTAGGAATTTGCAATAGCAATTCCGTCTCTTGTAGATTAGCAAGAATAACGGATAACGGAGTGTAGGATAATTCTCTTGACATTGTCTGAAGGCCCTGGACGCTCTTGTCGTTTGGAAGAAATACCAGCATCGACAATTCTCCTCCCTGCAAAATGAAAATTGATTAAAGATTACGATTAAAGACGAAAGATTAAAGATTAAAGATTAAAGATTAAAGATTAAAGATTAAAGATTAAAGATTAAAGATTAAAGATTAAAGATTAAAGATTAAAGATTAAAGATTAAAGATTAAAGATTAAAGATTAAAGATTAAAGATTAAAGATTAAAGATTAAAGATTAAAGATTAAAGATTAAAGATTAAAGATTAAAGATTAAAGATTAAAGATTAAAGATTAAAGATTAAAGATTAAAGATTAAAGATTAAAGATTAAAGATCAAAGATCAAAGATTAAAGATTAAAGATTAAAGCTTAAAGATTAAAGATTAAAGATTAAAGATTAAAGATTGAAGATTGAAGATTGAAGATTGAAGATTGAAGATTGAAGATTGAAGATTGAAGATTGAAGATTGAAGATTCAAGTTTCGAGATTCAAGATGCAAGATCAAAGATGCAAGATCAAAGATTTAACATTGGAGATTCAAGATTCAAGATTCAAGATTCCAGATTAAGGATTCAAGATTATAGATTATAGACTAGGAAGTTTTCAGAATGAAAAATTGTTGAAATGTTTTTTTGGTCTTTAATTGTTAAGGACAAGATGCTGAATGCACGGGTAAAGCGTGAATATCACCAAAAATGAATTAAAAAAACTTATTTTCTTTGCAAAGCTACAACGAAAACAATAATGGGAGTTTTTTAAAAATATCTTCTTGCAGAGATTTTTACAATTTATAAAATCTTGGGGGATTTATAAAATACCAGAGGTTTGTCGGCAGAATTGTATTTAGGTAAAATTAATTATTAATTATTTTAATAAATTAATTATTTTCCCTACCGCATACGGAATTTCGGCCACTGTTGCTCCCAGAGTTGATACGATACCGTAATTGTACCTTGAGACTTGTTCCATCATTGGAACATGTTTACAACCGACATTTGGCACTTGAAAGCAACGTACGGTAGTGTCATTGACGTTGAATGACTGAAGCCAACGGCCCTTAAAATGAAGGGCCGATGTCAATAAAAGTATCGTCTGAGGATCGATGTTGGCTTGAAAAAAGAAGAAATAAACAATAATTAATAATCAATCCTCAGAGATTTTCTGAAATCTTTCATTTTAACACGAAATCTGCTAATTTTAATAATCTGCTAAATTTGCAACTATTTATAAAATTAATGGAGTTGTAAAATATTAATCTAATTAATTCAGGTATTTTTTTAACCTGGTCAGTTGAGGAAAAAAATCTCACTTGGTTCCACGATCGATTGAATCTTATTGTGCGTTTGAAGTTTTACCCACTCGTTGATAGAAACAGCTGCGTTAACTGGATTCGTAAAATTTATCGTTCTTATGTCACCGTAATAATAATTCTCCAGAGCATTGTTGTAATCGATGGAAACGTGAGAGTTTGGTCTTGTCCAAATGCGCGTTGCCAGGCTCATTCTGCCGTTCGATTTTGCATTCTAGGATAAAATACAATTTTATCGATTATTGCATTTTTTTTCTTCTAATTTTGGATGTTTTTTTTTCAAATTTGGGAGACGAAAACTAAAAAAAATCACTTATACTCTCAATTAATAAATCAATAGATGAAATCATAAAGGAAATTGATAAATAATCCGATGAATGAATTGATAAATAAACTGATAAATAAATTAGGAAATGATTAATTAATTCCGCGGTAACTTTAAAAAATCTTTTTGCATCCTATTTTCTATTTCAGGATGGATTAAAATTATATCGATTCGTCAATTTTTTTTTTAAGAACAGGAACTTATTTTCAAAAGTTTTTGAAGAAAATTTAGAAGACGGCAACTAAAACGATAAATGAATTGATTAATAAATTGATAAATATAAATAACTAAAATATAAGTATAAATAATTTGATAAATATAAATAAATAAAATATAAATATAAATAATTTGACAAATTGATAATTTGACAAATAAACTGATAAATAAATCGATAAATTATTAATTAATTTCTAGATATTTAGGCAAATTTTGAACCCTGACATGAAAATATCCGAAAACTTTGTTCCATGAAAATCTACGAATTTTAAATCTGATTAGAACGGGGGACGAATAAAAATGTTCAATTTACTTGAAATGGTGCCAACGTATATTTGGCGTGGTTTCTAATTTGCGAAACGTCCGAGGGAAATCCTAAAGTAGAGATGAGCTCCTGACGGGTTTTGCCACCGGTTCCTTCCATAATCGCCGCAAGAGCGGATTTTATGCTCAAAGGTGAAACCACGACGTTCCCTTCACTCTGCTCGTTGATTGCCTGCAAAAAAATAAGAAATCGATCCACTTTTGAAAATCATCATCACGAAGAAAAAAATCTTGGATAATTTATCCCATCACTCTAAAACGATATTTATTTTTTGTTCACTTAAATTCTTTAATAAAATTGGCGCTAACAATGCAAATGCAATTTCTCATTTATAATTGACTGCCAATTTCATAATCAACATTCTAGAGGAAATTTCACTCTGATAATCACGAAATTGCAAGTATAAATTATGCGACGGTATTTTTTCCCCCATCAATCGTTCTTTTTTTTTCCTTTTGATTTTTATTTATTGACATTTTTCAATTACCTTAAGTAGTTCAACGTCAAAGTTGGCGTTACGATTGCCATAGCTTGGTGCGGGATTTGCCGCTGAAAAGAAAAAATTATATTCAAATCATTTATTCCGCCAAATTACATTGATATCAAGATTGATCGAGAGATTGATTAAACTAAATGATGCTGAAGTTCGTATTATTTTAATGAAACGTCAATTGTTAATGTATTAATAAAATTTATTCTTCTTGAGAAGTTATTGAATTAAAAAATCGTTAAAATTCATTTTGGGAAAATTATTGAGGATTTGGGATTTTAAGTGCACAAAGAGCAAAACATAATTACGTTTCATCGCAAAGATGCAAACTTCGAAATCATTTTAAGTGTGGATCAATAAGGCAAACTTAACGGGTGATTTTTTTTTTCGAACATAATTTATGTCCCACGTGGGCAAAGTAAGAGAGCGAAGAGAAACGGGTTTTTTCTACAATTAAAAATTCTTGTTGGTGATTCCACGCGATAGGGAAATTCTCAGGCCTGAAACGAAGCATCTTCGCTGGAACAGCGACCATATAATTAGTATCTTCCATCAAATAGAAATTAATCATCTTAATTCTGAGTAATCCTGAATTGTTGATGACGTAGATAAATAATAATAACAACAATAATAATAATAATGATGATACACGATGAAGAATCACTAGATTTTTTAGAGTTCAATCATTTATTTTTTATTATTCAATTTTTTATGAACGACTGTGAAGAAAAATATATTTAAACGAAAAATAAATATATAAAATATAAATATCTGTCGAATATATACTACACGCATTGTAAATATGTAACGTAAACTTGACGTATATCGTAACGTAATTATCTTAATTTTTTTAAATATAATATATTTATAATACACGCATGAAAATATAATACATTTCATTGTTTTATATATGCACAATAAATTACATTAAATGACTTTACATATTCGACATATATTTTATATTGTTTATATTTGTCAGCACTGTGTTGTATCCATTTGGTCATTTATTTAACACATATTTATTTATTTAACACATCATATGACGAAAAATTCAAACATTTTTAGCCCGGAATATTTAATAAAACAGCTGTTGCTGAAAAAAATCTACAATTATTGAGAGTATTTTAACACCTTCGTGGAATTGTTAAAAAAAAAATTTAATTTAGAAGTTTAAGGGTCAAACGTTCGACAAGTTGACTTGGAATTTCCCATATATCTATATATATATATATAAATATGGACGATCACTTTTCGAGGTCAAACTGTTCGTGTAGATAATGAGAAAGTGATTGAGGAACGATGATGGAATGATGGAACGTTCCTTCACGTTCGAACAATTAAATTCACACGTACCAGCAAATCCATGACAAACGATCATCAACAAGACGAGATGCATTATTTCACTCGATGATTATTCACGGTTTATTTATTTCTCATACGTGTTATCATTAATCTGAGTATTACCCGGAAATAACGGGATGGAGGACGAAATATGTGTAATTTGAAAATACGAAATTTCGCGAAAAAGCCGATTTTAGAAATAGAAAAGTTAACTTCTTAGAGATACGCGCACGATCGAAGCTCGAAGCAAATTAACCAATCTTGAATATTCCGACCGATCCTCCTGGATCTTCGGCTTTTATCCCCTCTCAATTTTCATATTCTCACATTAAGGAAACGTGTGTATCGTTGAAGAATTATTCGACCGGTTCCAAACATACTAATAATAAATATCTTTCTCGATAGAAGTTTTTGGGTTTTTTCGTGCTCTTCCGATTTAATCGGATTAGCACTTGCGACCGGTGAATAACTATTTATGTGTGGACTCTATTCAAGAATTGTATTTTATATTATAGGTTTAATTTATAGGAGTCAATTTTGGCAGAATGTGTTTTAATGAAAAAGGAACTTTTTTCAAGCTTTTTTTCATTTTCTCTCATTAATTAATTTCCTTTTTTTTTACTAAAACTCGGCGTGATTTGCAATCAGCGGTGAATTTCCCATTGAAGTAACGTTTGAAAACGATAAAGATAAAATAAAAAATGTTTGCTTATTTTTTGGCGACTTTTCGAAAATCTCAAAATCGCGGAATTTCAAGTGCTTATAACATCAGTTCGGTTTGTCCGATTCCAAAATTTCCTCTTCGTACGTGAACGTTGTCACGAATCTTAGAGAATGCCGTTTGGTTCATTCCGATATCGCAATTCTTGTAGAAATGAGAGCAGTTTTAAAATCACCGAAAAAAATGGAAAGGGGTATGTATGCAAAAATTTGCAAAAATCGATGGTCCAACTTTAAAAATCTGCCAAAAATTGAAATTTGATCCGAATCGGATGAACCAAGCGGCACTTTAAAGCTTCAACGGTCACGAAAAGAATGAACTCAAGTGAAAATGGGAATTACATCTAAAAAAAAAAATTACAGTAATTTTAGTGAACTGATTCAATTGTTGCCAAACGGCGAAATTTTTTTTTTTTATTTATTTCTTTTCAAACAGTATATCGATGTATTTTGCCCTCCTAAATACGAATCTACCAATAATTTTATCAAAAAATGAAAATTTTGATGAATTCCCATCAAAAACATCTTTGCTCAATGTTGGCCCCATTTTCAAAAACCTTAATTGAAATAGCGAAATTCCAAATACTCATAAGTTCAGCTCGGTTTGATCGCTTTGGAATTTTTTTTTCGTACACAAACACTGTGACTAAACTTAGAAAATGCATCAGAGAATATCGAATAGAATTTTTTTTTCAAATTAGACCTGCTTATTCCACAATAAAATGGTAGAAAAGAAAACATTATCAACTAAATCCGAGACTGTCAGAAATTGATTCAGTTGACATGGAATGCCCCATAGATATTTCAAATTAGCGTAGGATGAGTCGTTTTTCAATACTGACAATGAAAACCAGTCATCGGTTCATTGAAGCTTAAGCTGGGTTTCTCCAATGACAAGGCTCTGTTGACTTTCGAGGACCTTCGATAGATTATCGCAAATGCTCGGGAGAAGAATAATAGAAGCTCTCTTATATCGGAGCCATTCGTAATACAAAAAAAATAGGCTAAAATGAAATTAGAAAAAAACCAGTTTAAATCCTTGATTTAAAAAAAAAATCGTAAGGAAGCATATTTTGTGTAGGAAATCCAATTAAATTAATTGTGATTAAAAAATCGATTGAATTATCGATTCATCGAATCAAGAGGAAAGAAAACGAATAGAGAAATTCTACTTCTGTTTCCGTGCGAAACTAACAAAAAAATCCGGATATTTAAATCCTGATATTTGGAAAAATTTCATCAATGAAAAAGCTGTAAATTCAATTAAATCAATTAGGCATAAAAAATTCCAATTAAGCCAAAAGTAAAATCAGAAATTTTAAAAAATACTTAAAATCTAAAATAATCGATGTGCGATACTTTCCCGTTGTCCTTGTTTAAATTTAATAGTGCAGAGAGCAAAAAAGAGAGTGCTGAAAAAAAATTCTAAAAAATAAAATAAAAATGGAAAAGGAGAGATAGAATTACAGAAACAGAAATGAAAGAATAGGAGTAAAAAAATGGAGAATAGCTAAACGGATATAAAAATGGGAGAAACCGGGAAAACCGAAAAGGGAAGATGATGATTAAAAAAATTATGATAATTGATGATTAAAAAAAATCCAATTACAGATGGGCGCTATAAAGAAATACTTGAACCAGAACGCTCAATAAACAAAAGCTTTGAATTCATCGTTGTAGTCAATTTTTTTTATTTAAAATATTTCCGGGGAAAAAAAAATTTCCGCGAACGTTACTATTCTATAGATTGCTTGGATAAAAATGACAAGCGAGTTATTTTCGTTTCGGTGAACCTTCACCGATATTTCTCATGCGTGAATTACAAAATGCAAACAAAAGTGTTTTTCAACCTGATGCCATCGGTCCGACGGGGCGACTGTTCAATTTCGTACTTCCGGATTGTTCCAACGGATCCGAAACTCTACCCATGTAAAGAATCGTTTCCGTTACTTCATCGTTGATGAAGAACAAAAACGGATGATCGGCGACGAATACTTGCTCGCGCATTTTGTTACCCAGCTGAATCTCTTTGTATCGAAAACAAAAAAAGAGAAAATTAATTTTATTGATTGTTAATTAATTCAATTAATGTATTTAATTGAGATAATGGATTTTCCAATCAATTCATTAATCACGAGACGAGAGAAAATTAATTTCATTGATTATTAATCAATTTAATTAACGTATTTAATTGAGTTAATGGATTTTCCAATCAATTTAATCACGAGACGCAGTTTCTTCATTTAATTCCCTAAATCAGCATTTTCGTTATAATTGACTAATTTTTGAAAATAACTCAAATTTTATCAAATCGTCAATTTGCAATGATAATCTCTAATTATTCAGCGTAATTGAATCAAAGAATTTTTCAAATTAATTGATCAATCAAGACACGTAATTCCTTTAATTAACTCATTAAACCACCATTTTCGTTATAATCGACTAATTTTTAAAAACTAATACTTAAATTTCATCGAATCGTCAATTTGTGATGATTTGAATCGAATGAATGGATTTTTAGTAAATTAAGTTAATTAATTAATCAAGACACGCAATTCCTTCAGTTAATTCATTAAATCACTGTTTTCGTCACTATAATAATTTTTTTTAGATCCAAATTTCATCTTTAATTTGTAATAACCGCCAATTATTCTGCGTAATTCAAGCAATGGATTTTCGAAACCATACAATCGAGACACTTGACTATTTTGTTCGATTAATTGATTAACCATTATCTTTAATGGAGTATTTTTTTTTGTTTTCTCATCACTTGAATCATTTTACAAATCGATGATCGAATTAATTTGATGTCGCAAAAATTATTTCGACATACCGGTAGTTGCGTAAGCGGTGGTTCCCTCCTCGTTAACTTCAATTCCGGTCTTTTGGACAACATCCGAAACAACGACTCGCGGTGAATGACGTTTTGCACGAGCGATCTGATTAAAGGTCGCCGTTTCCTCAAAAATATCACGAATTCCCATCTACGTGAACAAAAAAGAAACCATTGAGCAAAATTGAATCATCCTAAAAAAAAATTAATGTTGCCTAGATATTTTCTTATTCAAGCTGAAAAAATTAATGATGCTATAATTAATAATTAAATAATTGAAGTAATTAAAATAATTGAATAATTAAAAATAATTAATGATGAAGTTTGCATCGTTGTAATGCAAAGGCAATTATTTATTAATTAATGAAATCAATGCTTTTTGAAAAATTTTTGAATTGAAAAATAGTTCAAATGTACTCTGAGGTCTTTATTGAGGTCCTAAAATTACAAATGGACAAGCTAAATGTAAAACTTAATTGCTAAAAATGAATTGAACAAACTTATTTTCGTTGCATTGTAACGATGCAAACTTCAACATCGTAAAAATTAAATTATATGAACAGCATTAATTAATATATTAATTGAAAATAATCCGTCAATATAAACGGTTATATTGACAATGAATAGTGAATAATTATTATATTGAATTAATGGTCAATGAATATAATTAGTATAATTAAAAGTTATGATTAATTATCTGCAAACTTACTTCTCGCAAAGTCGATTCCAAGTGACTCGTAAAGTCAAATTTGAATTTTGGTATTTTAACGTCGACTGGCAAGTCCTGCATCGTTCGAATTGTACGTGACAGTGTACGGGAATTAATTTTCTTAACAACATCGTCGAGTCCTCCTCTGATTTGGGGCACAACAAAGTACATTGCGAATTTTCGACCCTGTAAAACAAAATATTTTACATTTATATGTAACATGCAAATTTCCAAACGACGCGTTTTAACCGTCCAAACACTTTTGTATATTTTTTTGCCAGCTAAAATATCTGTTTTCAATTAACGGTGGAGAAGAATATTCCTTTTTCAAAAATACTTACGACGTAAGGGATTCGAAGCAAAACAGCGTCAAGCTCGGGCGATTCTGTGTAAAAAAATTCACCGTTGGTGTTCATGAATGGAACGTCTACCGTAGAATTGGCAGATTTGTAGAATTTTCCGGTATTAGTGTCATTTGGCATGAATGTGTTTTTATGCCAGGAACCTTTGAAGTAGAGGACGTTCAATACCAGCATCACAGTATCCTTCATAATGTCACCTTCGATTAAAAAAAAAAAAACAAACAAACCTAATAATTTAAACAATATAAAGGCACAGAGAAAATTGTAGCCTCGTATCACATGAATCTCATTATATTTTAAATGTTTTTTTTTTCATGTGAAAATTTGAACAAGTTGATGAAATTTCCCAAAAAACATTTAAGGGGGTCGCAATCTCTATTATATTATTTTCAGGCGATTGAAGTTCATGATGCTGAAATTTGCATTCATTTCAACGTCACAAAAATTATTCATTTTCATCAAAATCATTGCAAACTTCACCTGCAAACTTCAGCATCATTAAATTTTTTGTAATCGTTTGATATTCGCAATTTTGTACCTCATCAACCTCAATTTTTGTGTAACAGATACACTCGATGATGAGAACGGGTTGGGATTGAATTTCAATATAGAATCACTTTAGGGATTCGATTTTGAAAAATTTCGCTATTCAAAGAAATATTCGTGAATTCTCTAATCTTGGTAATTCAGCAGTTATCGATTTTAATTTTTTTTCACAGAAGCTCTGATTAACAAAAATTGTTATTGGTAATCCCCATATTAATTACAGGATTTTTTTAATCAATGAATGCATTTTTGTTTAAGGAGGTCGTCGAGTGTGAAACCTGTTTTTTTAATGTTTTTTTTCGAGAATTTTTTTTTTACAAACCATTAAACTAAAATCATTTATGAATTGTGTATCATTTTTCTTAACATTTGAACAAACTTTGTGAATTTTTTGGAGTCAATGTATTAAATATAATCGGAGATACACCGCCCAACAGGAACACATATAAAAAAAAAAGGTGCTCCACTGCTGCCATGATTCCGGCCGTTCTGCATATATCTGAAATCAAAAAACCAAACGCCATTTCAATTGTGAGACTTGAGGCTCTACCGTAAACCAAGATAAAGTCAGATTTCCAAAAAAATCATTTTTTTTTAACGCTTCAGAAAAAAAATTCAATGCAAAAAAAATTTTTTTTTCTAAAGCGTTAAAAAAAAAATGAATTTTTTGGAATTCTGACTTTATCTTGGTTCACGGGAGAGCCGCAAGTCTCACAATTGAAATGGCGTTTGGTTTTTTGATTTCAGATAAACAGAACGGCCGGAATCATAGCAGCAGTGGAGCACCTTTTTTTTTAATATGTGTTCCTCTTGGGCGGTGTATCTCCGATTATATTTAATACATTCACTTCAAAAAATTGACAATGTTTGTTCAAATGTTAATAAAAATTATACACAATTTATAAATTATTTTATTCTAATGGTTTGTAAAAAAAAAAATTCCCGAAAAAAAACATCAAAAAAACAGGTTTCACACTAAACGACCCCCTTAAAAAAGTTTTTACATCTCTTTAGATACAATCGCGTTTTTTTATTACGCGCATGCAACTATTCTATTATTATTATTATTATTCTTATTATTATTATTTCTATTTTTATCGCATCACAAACTCACCTTCGTCAATAATGTTTTCTATATTCGTTTGCGTCACGTTGCTAACCCAATCGTTCATTGTCTTGGCAGCTTCGATCGTTTTTGCAAATTCCGTCGGTACAACATCGGTACGATAAAATTCTTTAATTATCGAAACGTAACGTTGCGTCGTGACGACTTGTGAATCCATGAAAATTCGTGTGCCAATATTTAGCGTGAACTCGTCGAAAGCGGGCTTGATAAATTCAGTAAGAAACAAAAGTATGCTTGAAAATTAATGTAAAGAGTAAATTCGTTGAAATTAAAAAAAAAAAGGAAATTAAAATCAAGTGTTTATAATCAGCAGAAAGCCAGATTGATGCGATGAAAAAATGGCTAAAAATTAAACAACGAAAATTGGTGAAAACAAAAATTCATTTTAATCAAATGGTTTTCATTCCAGAAATCAATTCTAAAACATCCCTCTTGCAATTGAATTGAACAAATATATTAAACAAAATGAACGAAGATTCTTTCTGGCATAATGAAATTGATAGTAAATCATTGATGATTCATAACTAATTTTTAATAATTTCTCACCTGTAATGATCGTAGAATGGATGAAAATTTATCCCTAGTTGTGGAACGTTTATCGGACAAATGCATTGTATTTGCAAGTTCCTCGGCTGTTTTGCCCATGGAACCCTCGTACAACAATATAAGCGCCAATTTTAGCGATATCGGTGATATCAATAAATTTCCTTGACACGTGCGAGACATTTGCTGGAAAGAAAAAAATTATTTTATTCATCATTTAGTATTTTCAGTAATGTAAAAAATTTATTTGACATTTAAAAAATTAAGTAAACAAATGATGAAAAAATGTATTCATAATTTGTTTAATCGTTTGTTTGTTCGTACGTACTCTGTACAAATCCCAATCAAAAGCGTTGAAAGCGTCTTGAGGATAGGGCACGAATGAATCCTGGTCCTCGGGGATGAAAGTGTTTAGAGGGGTAGTTGAAGGCCTCGTCGGTTCATCGCTTATTGTTTCATTTTTTGGTTGAGGTAATCCAGAGCACTCGTTTTTTAACGAAACGAGCGCGATAACTAAAATTTGCCATCCTGAAATGAGAAATGAATGAATTAAAAATAATTCACCGGATTAAAAATCGATAATGATTTTTTTTTTTTTTCCCAAATATTTCTGATGTACAATTTCAAACCCTCCGATTGATTTTCACCAAATTTAATACCGAAATTTTATCCCTTTGTTAACTATCTGAAGAAATTCCTTGCAATATCTTGAAAATTGCACAAGTTGGCGTCTGTAGTTTTTTTTCAATTCAAAATTTTTAGAACTTTGAGTGATTGATCGATTTTTTTTCAATTTCAATGGCTAAAACGTGGTTGAAAAAGTTGAAAACAAAACTGCCACTTCGATACTTGAAAAAATAGTCTGCTGGAATTAAATAGGATTTATTTTTACTAAGAAGGATTTATTACAGTCGGAATTCTTTTTTTTTTCTTATTCAATTCATTCAATTCAAGCTCATTTCAGTTGAATAGAACATTTGAGTAGTTCTGCTGAATCGATTTCTCCTCGATGTATCCTGAGGGTTAAAAAAAAACAGTTTCAAAATAGTGGGACAGGGAATAATGATTTTACCGTTTGTATTGTTCAAGCTCGACACACATTCGTCATCATAAGGAATGTCTTACGTAAATGGATGTATTATTCAAATTTAAAAAAACATGTAAATTCACAAATGTATAAATTATTCCATGTCGATTGAACAAACGTTTCATCTTCCGCCCGCTCGATTTTGGTTCAAGATTTTTACTACGATTGTAATGATTATCGAAAACTCCAATTTTTTCATATTCTTCTCTAAAAGTCATCATTTGCTCGTGAATTTTTATTTCGTCAAACGAAAATGCTAAGACAAAAAAAAATTAGAAATATGAAGAAAATTCCCACAACTTTCAGCGAAAATTCATCGATGCCATTGCTCTATTTTTTTTTCGTTTGCTGTTTTATTTTTATAAAAGCTTAAAAAAAATAATGCTTGATACAAAAGTGGAAAAAATGAAGCTTTTTTTGAATTTTGGTAAAAATCATGAAAGAAATCGCACGTCGGGTTTGAAGTGATATTTATGTTTTTTTTATTTGGGTGATTTAAAAATTCTATAAGAATTCTCCATTCTATAAGAAATGTACGAAAGGTTCCTCAAAGAGATTTTTCGGTTTCGGTTCTTTCGATCGTTCAGGGTCTTTGCATCAGCTCTATATATATCTATAGTCTAGCTTTATAGTGATACATAATCGAGGGGTCATCGGAAATTAGATTTCAACGCGTTGAAAAAAAAAAAACAAAAAATAAACACTCTCGACGATAAAAACATAGGAAATAACGACTACGAAATCTCATTAAATTATCAGAGTCGAATGAAAATATTCAGATTATTAAAAAGTCGAAAAATTTATCAATATGAAGACACTAAAGTTGAAAAAATTAAAAACATCGCGGAACTAAATTGTCGACGCGCATATTAATAATTAATATAATCGCAAGATGATGAGAGATGCCATCGATTTCAACGCATCATTAATTATCCCATTGATGAGAACGTGTAAGAGTATTTAAAATAAAAGTATTTAAAAAAAATACAATTTGTAAAATTTGCAAATTAAAAAATAAAACTAGATTTTGTAAAATATTTATTGGTCTCCTATTTTTATATACACAAGTATGTAAATATGTAAACTTATTGAAAATATCCAAGATAATGGGGAAGTCGAAATTTTTAATACGATGCTAAAAGGCATTTAGAAAATTTGAATAAAAATATGAAAGTGCAAAAATAAAGCAGATCTTTGCAAAAAAATTATTTCTTGTGAATGTGACGTCCGATATCACTGATTTTCGATTCATATCGGATTTTATTAAAAAGCTTTATGACGTCAATGACCGCTGCTGCGAAAGTTCAGTATTATCAAATGACAATTTTTACATTATTAATCACTCATTAACCATATTCTTAACTGTTGCCAAGGTCAACATTGTTAAAATAATAGTTATAAGAATCATAGGTTTAAATGGAGCAAAACTGCAAAAAATTCTGAAAAAAAAATTTTCGATACAAAAATATATAAAAATTTCTGAATCTTCTAATAATGGGCTACATAATGCTCAATTTTTTTCATTTTATTTCATCCATTTATTTATTTATTTATTTATTACACTTGCCCAAATAACTTGACTTCTTAATGAGTGTCCTTTGTCCCGAGCTTATATTATTAATCACTCATTAATCTTATTCTCAATTGTCGTCAGTTTCACTATTGTAAAAATAATAGTTATAAAAATCAAAGATTTAATTACTTAGAGTGAAAATGCAAAAAATTCTGATAAATTTTTTTCGAGACAAAAATAGAGAATGCGAACTTTCTAAAATTTCAAAATCTTCTAAGAATGGGCTAAAGAATGCTCAGTTTTTTAAAATTATTTTGTTTTATCTATATATATATTTTTTTTCAACTTGCCCAAATAACGTGACTTCTTCATGATTGTCGATTGCGCCGATCAGTTGAAATTTCGATTTTACGTATCGTTGGAAAAGGAAACCTTGCTTTTTAAAATCGCACAAAATTCATCAATACTATTGGAGATCGCGATGCTTCACGGTCGACGATACGAATGAGAATGTTTCACGGGCAAAACCGGCTTGCTCGGTTTTACAACTTGTTGCTATACACGCGGATGAGCGGTTCTTTTTCAGCATCGTTCGCTTATTTGCCGAGAGAGAGAGAGACAAAGAGAGAGAGAGACAAAGAGCGAGAGAGGAAGAAAAAAAAAGTTTGAAAGGGAAGGGGAAGTTTCGGCCAAGAAGAGATAGGAAAGAAAAGATCAAGACAAGGCAGACGTTGCGCTTTAAAATTTCTGTAATGAGCGACTTGAAAAACCCCACGACCAATTATTCGGAGAAGTAAATGTCTCTCTGATAATCGGCGTCGAGATGCTGTAGCATCTCTTAACGTCAATATTATTATTTTTTTCTGACACACGTGGTCTGTCTGCTCTGTTTTCCAGCATAATAAAATTTGTCAGAAAATAAGACAATTTCGACAATGATAATTTTTCAATAATTAATTCTGATAAATCTTTGTAATTGAACTTTTAAAAAAGAATCAAAGGCTTAATTATTTTATCACAATTACAAAAAATCAAGAATCAAACGTTATTACACGGTTAGTTTTTTTGCTTAACGAAAGAAATTTTGTTTTGATACCATTTATTCCAGTTCGAAATGTCTTTGCAAAAATATTTTAAAAAATTTGCTGACCTTGAAAAATTGAAATGTAGTTTGGAGAGGGTGACAACGGCCGTTTGAGGTCAAACATTGCTGAAAACATCTTCCTTCAAAATATGTCGGCAAGCTCCTTTGAACGCAAACTCCCGTTAAGGGACGTCCTATGTTCAAAAACCAGGGCTTTGACCCCCGTTTCCCCCTCTTAAACGAGATACCTTTTTTTATATACCTGATCTCCACCGCTTGATCGCTTTTTTCTCACTCTCTTCTCTCTTTTATTTTTTATTATTTTTTTAAATTTACTTTTCGCAATCTTCTGTTCTGAACTATATATAAGGAAATGTAACTTCAGTTTAATCCAAATTTATCTTAATTCAATTTGAATTATTTCAGTTCTCACGTCTTATTCCCAATATCTATATTCTTGATATTCTCATAAAAAAATTCTACATTTACCTAATTTAACTTCCAAGGCATAATAAAAATTCAATCAAACTCTTTTTTATCCGGAGAAAGCTCTGAACAATAAAGCTACTTTCAGTCAAAATTACTGAACAATTTTGATTTTGAAGTAACTTTGAATTTTTCAAAAAAAAATGACTTGGGATGAAAAATGACTTTTCTGTCTTCAATTATTTTGCAAGTATCAAGCTCACTTTTTGAATTATCGGTCCTTCATGCTGGGTGACAAAATTGTCTGGTATTGAATTTGAAGTGAATAGCTTAATTGGTTTAAATTTTTTATTTGAAAAATTGCAAAATTAGCGACCTTAAATTTTTTAATAAAATATACCAAATGATAATTTGTGTTGTGAGTTGCTTGAGGCGTCAGATTTTATGAAATTTGAAGATTTAAAACAAAATTTGCAAATCGTGGAAAAAAAAATGTTCATTATGATTTTACTTTAATTTACAGACGATAAATAAAATACAGAGCGTAGATTTGTGTTTTTCCGAGTTTTTATTTATTTAATAATCACACGAAGTAAAATCGATATTAAACAAATCGAGGCTAAAACATTATGAGCACATACAATGTCTTCAGTTCCTTATAATTAGTAAATTACTCATAATTAATTATCATAATAAATGATCAAATATCGAAGTAGTAAAAAAAAATATTTTTATATTTTTGTCGTCACATTCGTGACATTTAAAAATTCTTTTAAAATGACGCGATTGGCGGCAACAAACAGTTTGTTTATAATAAATGGCACTTTCTCATGATACGAAAACGATAGTTTTACGTCGTGTAATGGGAACTTTGGGCATACGTTTACTTTGGAATGAATAATTAATTGTGCAAATTAATTGGGTAAGAAATTCCTTGATTTTGACTTCTCTCAAAATTTCAAAAAGCTATCAGGAAAAACTACAAATCTCATGAAGCACTTGATTCACAAACTTTTCCTCCTTAAAAATTATTAAAGATCTGTAAAGTCAGAAAATGCGCGATTGCAAATTTATCATAAATAATTAAATAATTATTTCAACCATGAATGGAGATTGACTGGAGGGTTATTTCTTTGATCATTCATTCGATCAACGTCTTCGTCGTTTATCGCTTATTTTGGCGTCTCTTGCTCTCTCCTCTTCCTCAAAATGACGACGTTGAAGTTCGGCGTATTTGTCGATCGCTCTTTTTACCAAAAGCGTCGCGGCGTCCATGCTTTCAGGTGTTATATATGCACGTGCCAATTCCGAGACTTGTTCCCTGATCTGAAAAGCACGAGAGTCAAAATTAATTCAAATTCAAATTGATCAAACGTTCGCAAAAATATTAGCCCAATTTTTGGAAAATTGTACATCTTGAATCATTTGGTTGGAACCAAATTTTTTTAAAGTATCAAATTGCAACCCTTCATATCGGATCTGACCAATTTTTTTACCGAATAATTTGATTCAGTATATTGGGTGTTTTTTACAAAAAATTTTAGGGCGGCAAAGGAAAAATTTTAATCAAATAATAGTTGAAAACAATTTTACGTATAATGAGACTTTTGACCGGCAAAACTTTGAAATTTAAAGAAAATTATACGAATTACAAAAAGTTATCTTTAATTTTTTTTTTTAATTCAAAAGTTTCACAAAATCTGAACTTTTGAAAATTAAATATAAACAATTCACGCTCCTCGATGCATTTATATCAATAGTTTCGATAAGTGGAAAATTATGAACATCAGTGTTGAGCATTTTTCCATAATTTTCAAATTGAAGAAAATTCAACAAAAGTTTATAAAGCTAAATAAAATCGAAAGAATTATACAATATTTAATCAAATTTTATTGAATTGAACACAATTTAGCAATATCTAACTGTGAGCTGCAAAATGATGAAAGTTAGTGTTAACAAACTTTTTTTTTTAATTTCCAAATTTACGAAAATTTCACTACAGTTAATTATTTTAACCAAATTAATTTAACAACAAAATTTGATAAAATTTAAGTCAATTTAACAATATCTAACAAAATTGAATTCCTCAAACGATTTAAAAATCAATACCAACCATCTTTATTATAAAATGCATTTTTATAAAAATGTGGAGTTCAATTACTAGTTTCTAGCTGAAAAAATAATAATTGGAAAAAATTCCACAAATTAGAAAATTCAAAATATTACCTTGTGTTTGTTGATACCGAGGCCGAGAAACGTGATGGTGCAGAATGGGGTGAATGTGCATATCGAAGTAACGAAGAGTCCACCGATTATCAGGAGGAGAAACAGATGCCAAAGATAGGTGCCGATTTTCGTCCCATAGGAAATTGCATAACTAGAAATAGGCACGAGGGCCGAGAGTATAGTCGTTGACCAGGAGCCTCCTTTGGGGGTTGCTATTATCGGTCCAGCAACAGGCAACAAATAACCATCGTAACCGGTCGAAACTGGATAACTTGCATCCGGATCGTAGGTCGGATAAGTCGGTATGAAATATTGGGTCGAGGGTGATTTTTGTTGTCTTGAACTTTGATAAACAGGTGACTTTTCATTGTTCCCCGAATTCAGAACTTTTTCCGACAATTCCAAATTTCGCGATTCCTGATTCGTAACTTCATTTTCGGGTGTTATTACACCACCGATTACCGCACTGGCCGTCATCATCATCAAAATTAACAAATGATACATCTTCGCAGTCGATTGATTTAAATTTTCTGAAAACAAACAAATTTTCGAATTCTTACATCAGAGCGAAAAATTATTTTATTATTGGCAAGATCTGCATCTGCATTTTTCGATTTTGGTTTTGATTTTCGAACACCAATAGTTTTTTTCAGAAATCAAGAACTTCATAAATTTTCATCAAAAACTTTTTTTTTAAGTTTAGAAAAGTTTTTCCTTGTTTGTTGTTATGAATAATTTTTTTTCGACAAAAATTTGGCGTGATTCGAAGTCAGCGATAAATTTCGCATCGAAATATGCTGTTGAAAGGTTATTTAAAAAAAAAAAAAAAAAATTTATTTTTAGGTGATTTTTTAGAAACCTCAAAATCGTGAAATTTCAAGTACTTATAACATCAGTTTGGTTCGTCTGATTCCAAAATTTCTTTTTCGCACTTGAACGTTGTCACGAAACTTAGAGAATGCCGTTTGGTTCATCGCGATATCTCAATTTTTGTAGAAATGAGAGCAGTTTGAAAATCGCCGAAAAAAATGGAAAGGGGTATGTATGCAAAAATTTGCAAAAATCGATGGTCCAACTTTAAAAATCTGCCAAAAATTGAAAAATGATCCGAACTGGATAAACCAAACGGGATTTTAAAGCTCCAATGATCAGAAAGAGTCTGAGCGCAGAATCAAATAAAAATTCTATCTAGAAAATAAATTACAGCCATTTTAGTGAACGGATTCATCCTTGATCGAAATGCAAAAAAATTAAATTTTTTAATGAATTTTTTTAGAACCCTATGTCGATGTATTTTTCCCTCCTGAACACGAATCTACCAATAGTTTTCCCAAAAAATCAAAATTTTCATGAATTTTTATCATGAGAGCCGTAGAAAATTTACAAAAATCAATGGTCGAACTTTAAAAGTCTGCCAAAAATTGAAAAAATTATTGGAATTGGATGAACCAAGCAGCATTTTGAATTTTAGTGAAAAGATTCAATTTTGGTTAAAATGCAAAAAAAAACACATTTTTTGTGTTACAAAATCTAAAATTCGCTTTCCCAGTTCAATCCACACACATTTTAATTAATTGTAATTTTTCTAATACTTGTATAATTTTTTTCACTCACCTTGACACTTAAACAAATTCCAGTTAACTGTCGAAACAATTTTTTTTATTTCCAAAAAAAAACCTTAAAAAAATATATATATACTTTTGGAGTCACGGAAAAGTCTCGTCGTTAGCGGTGGAAAAGTGCGTACTGATTTTGCAAATTCCAGTTTCTATTCTTATATATTGCAAAGTTGGGGGGAAAAAGAAGTAGTGGGGTTAAGGGGAGAAAAAAAATATTTCACAACCCCTAATGGTGACCCCTTGGCGAAAAATTGGATTTTCAACTCATAAGAATTTCAGACGACCATACCTCACAGGTAACAAATACCCCGGGGGTTTTTCCCTGGTTCGAGAATGTATTAGGAACCGTGGATAATTATAGCCGAAAGAGTGGAGGGACTGAAAAGTACCATTAGCCCTCGCTGCTATATCGAAATCGCGATTTCCTCGCAATTTTTCAGTGACGTTAAAACCCTCTTTGCTTTCTCTATGGTCACGCCCCTTCGAGCGTACAAAAGATTTTGCCAAGCACGAAAAAAGAACCATGAGAATTGGAAAGGTCTTCGTGGTCCTTTTTTTGAATGATGATTCATCATTTAAAAAAAAATGATTAATCATGAAAAAACCCTGTTCGAGATACTTTAAAACTAACTAAAACTAACTAAATATGGCGAATGACGTGGAATAAAATTTTAGTATAGTCAAAAAAGCTGCGAATTAATCGTTATTGAAAAAATATTGCAATCTTTTTTTCTAGCAATGGAAATAACATTTCTTATAAATATAATTGAAAAAAATCTTATGTCGGATGAAAGTTGCAGTAAATAATTTTAAATTACAGCACCCCTTAAATTCTGCAGTGTTGTCGCATCCCTTTCTTGGATTTTGCTGAATTGTTTGCATATCCCAAAATCACAAAAAGTATCGAGGCCGTTCGTCTCTAAACTACCCACTTAATTTCATTCCCAATATTTTAACTTTTCATATTTACTTTCACGTTTACTCTTGGAAATGTGCAAAACGAGAATAGAAGTAATGAGACCCATACCTGAAATTGTCTTTTATTTATGAGGCACATTTTTGTTCAATGATGATGAAAAAATATTGTAATCTCAACCGCAACATTCTTACGCTCAAAATATGTTATTTATTCGTATTAAAAAACATATATGATTCGGTATGTATATAACTCTGTATGAATAACAAAATTGAAACATGAAATTTGGCACGATAAAATAAATTTGAACAGTGGACTGACGGATATAATAAATTAAACTAATTGACCTTAATTTCTGGTTGACATTTGACTGGGGAAAAAAACTAAAATAGCTTAGAACTGCTTTTTTCCTCGCATTGTCAAAAGGGTTCCAGCCACATATTTTCATAACGATTTTTTTTTTTTCGATTATCAGACGCCACAATGGAACTTTGTGTTTCTGTCGAAAACATAACATTAATTTATAAACTCTATCGTATCACATAATACTCTTTCACCATTCAGTGATTGTTGTGTCGAAAAAAAAAAATATACATCATGTTTTATGCTGTGAGAGGAAGAACTAATCGCGACGATTTTTCAATTTGAACGACTCGTCTCGAACTTGTTGTCGAAGTTTTTCTATTTCATCCTCGCTGCTCGTCGCATCCGATGACTGAACCAGGACTTTTCGCTTTCTCGCTGCACGGGATTCCTTCGAGTCGCTGCGTTTGCGTTTTTTCCTATTGCGTTTCACAACGATATCATCGAGATCCGTGAACTCGTCGGATGTCGTCGAATCTTTGGAAATTTCCTCGTTCTCGTCGACGCAAAACGAATCCTAAAAAAATATGAATCATGGGAAAATTTGAAAAATTTTCCATCAACGATAGATTTTTTTAAACTCGATTGTCAAGCGGTCGTAAATCTCTCAGACCTTCTTTGGAGTATAATGAGAAATTAAGTCATCGACATGTGGATCAATTACACAGGGATGATTCAAGATGATTTTCTTTCTTTTAAATTTAATTTTGACGAGTCTGCTAATTCAACTAAATAGGAGTAATTTTTCTTTGACAATGGATTACAAAAGTTTTTTTTTTCATTCTACCCTCATTATTTTCTATCAATCCTTAAAACTAGAAAAACAATCATAGGGAAAATAAAAATTTGTCCATTGCTTCCCCATTCTTTTTTTCACTATTAGCAATCTCAAATAAGCCGGGGACAAAATACTCTTTTAGGAAATAAATTTACTTCTATGAGGAAAAAAAATTGAATAAATGCTCACATAAATATAAGCGTCCTCCTCGGGCACTGCTTGAGAATAAATCTGTAGACTCATATTCGGACTCTTTGCTTTTCTTATGAAGAAACCTCCTGGTCTACGTGGACTTTTCACGGATTGCAAATAGTGGGCTCTCATGTCAACCGGTTCGTCGACTTGCGTGTAACTGACAAAATTTCCAAGATCATCCTCGTCACTTTCGGAAAATTCCGACGTGTGATCATCGCCAGACGTGATTTCGGCCTCGTCGTCGATGAATTCGTTTCTCGCTCGTGATCTCCTGGCAATGTCACTGCGTCTTTTTCGTCTCTTTCGTTTTCTCCTATCGAGATCCAGGGAAACAGATTTTTTCCTTCCAAGGCCCAAACTTCTGTCGCTGCTCGATTCTCGTGTTTTCTCATGCTCCGCATATTTAGCGGGAGCGGAAAATTTGTTTAGCTCTTTAACGTCAATTTTATTGTCATCATTCCTTCTCAATGACAGAGGACCCCTCACGAATCTCCTCGAATTACTCATCGGGGAATTGACGACGGATTTTTTTAATGTAACAGGAATTGCGGGTTTCGCGAAATAATCACTCTCAATCGCCCGTGATATTGTCGTTTCCACTCTCGAAACGCAAAATTCGTTTTCCGAGTCTGAATCTGGTCCCTTTACGGTCGATTTGTTCGATGAATGATTGCAAACATTTCGTGATAATTTTTTGCCCAATGAGGGACGAGATTTTGATGTTTTGGATGATAACCAGCCAGTGGTATCTTCGACCTTGACGATTTTCTCTTTTTCCTTGCTATTTCTCGACGTTTCAACGCGATTCTCGTAATCGCTGCTCCAATCGCAATCGTTGACGAGATAATCAGCCACAGAGATTTTCAACGGAGTCGGTTCTTTTATGGTTTTGTCATTTTGTTTTTTACTGCACGAATTCTTCGGATTTGTTTCACGAATTTGAAATACCTCGTTGCTTCCGTTGCTATTTTGACGATTTATCTGAAATCTTAATGTCTTACCGGGCGACGATTTCGAATCTTTGGACTTTTCGTTCTCTTCAACGAACGATTGCTCGATCGAAACTCCGCTAGCAGATTTTTTTCTACCCCAATCGTTGAGATTCACTTCTATTCTGAACGATTTTGATGGTGATCTCTTCGTCTCACTGATAGCATCGTTTTTGAGATTATCAAGATTTTTTTGGATTGCGTTTGACTGAGGGTCGACAATTTTTGTCGACCGTTCGACGGTCGAGCGAGCTTTACACTGATCGTTCTTGTCGTTGACACTTTCAACGAATGATCTTTGTTTTTCGCTTGTGTTTACATTTTCCATGCTATTCTCGATTTCGTTTATTTTCTCCTCGAAATCAGAATCCACCATGAAATCATCGACGTCGAAAATATCGTCCTCGGATTCCGGAGTTTCGTCGATTTGATGCTTATTTACGTTTGTCGTTTCAGCAATAATCGTGCCAAAACGCGAATGCTGACTGTTCGAAAGGCCAGCCGACCTTGACGACCTCGAGTGATCTCGAGCGACGATGTCAACAAACTTTTCATCGTTATTCCTCGTGCTCATTGTCGCAGTTACTTGAACAGGATTTTTCGGTATATCGAACTTATTGTCGAACGCTATCTCGTCGATTTTCGTCTCAGCCTCGGAATTATCGAATTTATCATCGATACTCCTTCTCACGTTTTTCATCTCGGGCGATCCAATTTTGGGACAGAATTCTTCGTCGATTTGAGTCTCATCTTCAGACGAGAAGTCCAATATTTCCTCAAAAAGCCCGATTTTATCAATTGTTTCTAATCGACTCTTCTCATTGTCCTCGTTGGTTTTCAAACTCTTTTTTGGATTCTCGCGAATTCCAGTATTTTCCGGCAGTTCTGACATTAGTCCATCTATCGTAGCGTCGGAGTCACTGTCACGATGAGAAAGATTATTTTCCAAGCTCGTTGACGAATCTTCGTTCAATAAATCCTCGAATGTGCCAAAATGCTTTGGAGAATTTTTCGTTTTTTCGTTCTCGCTCGTGGGAGATACATTTTCTTTCGATCTCGATCGTGAGTCTTCCGCGTTCAATAATTCCTCAAAAGTAACAAATCCCGTAGACGAAATTCTCGTTGTCTCGTCGAGTCCAATTTTTCGATCGCTCGATTTCGAATCGGGCTTCAGTAAAATTTCTCCAACGACAAAGTTTTTCGTCGACTTTGTCGTTTTTTGCCGATCGAACGTGTCGGATGAATCTTTTTCCGGGCTCGTTGCCGAATCGTCGTTCATCAAATCCTCAAAAGCGCCGAATTTCGTCAATGAATTTCTCGTTGTTTCGTCGAGCTCTGTTTTCAAATTTTGAAAAACATTGGTTTTCTTTGGAGAATTATTCTTTGCCTCGTCATTCGTAGCACCAGATTCATTTTTTTCCATGCTCGTTGTCGAATCTTCGTTCAACAATTCCTCAAAAACACAAAATTCCGTCGAAGAGTTTCTCGTTGTTTCGTGAAATCCTGGATTTGGCTCGATCGTTCTCGACGTTGATGGCAAATCCTCAAGAACGACCGAATTACTTTTCGCATTTGTCTTCAAAGCGTTAAGATTTTTATTCGACGTGCTATTTTCATCCGATCGATTTTTATCGATGCTCATCATCGAATCATCCGACCAATCTTCGTTGAGTAAATCCTCGAAGCCCGAAACCTCGTTGTACTCACCCCAATCGACTTTTTCCGTATCCGGGAGATCGTCGTTTATTGCCACGGTGGAATGAAATATCGCATCGGGATTATCGCTGCTGGAATCATCGAGAATTGCCTCGAATTTCGAATGACCTTGAAAATGATCGTTGGAAAATTCTTGATAATCGTCGAAACGTGGCGTCGGCCAAAAACGATCATTCTGGTTACATATCGACGCATCGTTATCCTCGTTCTCGTTATTTTTCGGATTCGGTTCGATCCAGTACGTTAATTCTTTCAAACGATCCAATAACTTCACGCATGGTATTTCCAAATCGCGGATTACATCGATATTCTCTCTTTTCTCGTGATACGATGGATAATAACGATTCGTCCGGGCTTTATCGTCTTTTTTATTCTCATTATCGGTTTTTTTCATCGTGCAGAGCGTCAAAAATTCAACGCTCGCATCGTCCGAAGTTAGAAGTTTCACGTTTCCCGATTTTACGATATTGGCGTTTTTCGTGAGAGACGATTGACTATTCTGCGTCGTAGAAGATGGACGAATTTCGTTGATGTCCATACGAACAATATCATCGTCGATTTCCATAGCAGGAGCATCTTGCGCTTTCTTCAGAAATTTCATCAACGAAGATTGACAACCGGAAGTCGAGGGTTCGGCTGAAAGATAATGCACGAACGATGAAAAATTACAACGAATTTAGAAGCTCTCAGAATTAAAATTGCCGTATAAATTTCGACGTACGTCCACGAATTTATTGAATTTCAAGATTCGATGGAGGGTCACAGTTTTTGAACGAAAATGCTTGAGAGTCGTGAAAGAATATACTCACGATTTTTCACATTTTTTCCTTTATTATTGGGATCTCGTCGTTTTCGTGGCTTTCTCGGTTCTATTTTTTTTCCTCCGGTCTTCGTTGACTCAGGAACTTTTGACATCGACGCTATATGCATCATCATGCACTCGGGGTTCAAATTGTCGGGAACCATTCGCGGACTTTTCTCGTACAGAGCATTGATGATACCGCTCGATTGCAAAACTTTGTTGTTCAGGGAATCTCGTCGCGACATCGCTGATTTCAGAGTCTGCGAGAATTCAAGATAAATAAATTTTCCTATCTCATGGGGAAAGCTTCCCTCTCGATAAAAAAAGTTGAGAACTTTCGTCACAGTCTGTCCAATCATATATTTTGTCTGAATGATAATTTGCAAAAATTATAACGTACCATATGTTCTTTTCCATCCGTTACCAATACTATGATGTGACCGTTTCGCTTACGGCCGGTTCTTCCCATTCTCTGAACAAGACGAGTCGGCGAATTTTGCGACGTGTCGAAACACACGATAAGGTCAACTTCGCCAACGTCTAGACCCTCCTCGCCTGAAAACAATAAGTCAATATGATCAGTTTGATTGATTTCTCAAAATTTCGCAAATTACGGGAAAAAAAGTTATACAAGTTCCAAATGTTCAGGTGAATGAAAAATCGAAGATCTATTCTTCAAAAGAAAAATTTCAAGAGCTGGCGAATTCTTGGTGAATGATTTTTCTAAATTAGAAAAAAAATTTCAATGATTATATGCCATCTTTTAACGAGATCTTAAATTTTTTCGATAATAGAATACATTTGTCAATATTACGGTCTCACGAACGAATCGAGATTTAAATTTATAAAAAAAAGGGAAAATTTACACACCTACGGATGTCGATATGAGAACATTGACTTTGTTGCTACGAAAATCTTCCAACGCTTGTTTCTGCTGTTTCTGCTTTTGTCCCGCCTGACCGACGAATTTTTGCGGCCTTATGAGCGGCAATGATTGCAAAAGAAGAACATAAACTTCGTTCACGCTGTCTCTGAACTGTGAAGGAAGAATATTAAAAATTGAACGATATTTTCTTTTTCCTGCTATTTAATTTTACGAACCTCGACGAAAACGATGGCCCTCGTGGTTTCTTCTTTATCCTCGTAATTCTCAAAGTGCCGCAATAATATTTCTCGAAGCTTTTGGAATTTGTGATGGCCAAAACGAATGTCATGGGGAATCTGCGAAAAATCAAAAGGATATCAAGACAAAAATTAATCGACGTTAAAAGTTCGGTGAAGGAATAATGCGATTTCTCGACTCACATCTGGAAGACTTCCATCGGGAAGTGGTTTCGTGTCGGGAAATGGTCCGAGATAATAATTTACCTCTTCCAGTAATTGGATTAATGACTGCTCGTCTTTTAACCAAAATTTATCATCATGTTCTACGAAAATAAAATAAAATATTATCAGAGACTTTAGTGTGCTGAAAAACGATTTTCATAAGTAACATTTTTCGGATGAAAATTTATCAAAGTAATTTGAGGAAATAACGATTTTTGAATGACTGTAAAAATTAATTTACGGTGAACTGACTGTGATAAAAATTGTAGAATGCTCTTAAACCGTGACGAATCATAAGTTCGTAAGCGTGATACATCGTCAATAGTATCATCAGAGTTTTTGTTATTAGACCGTGATTTGGTCCTTTGTTGGTCCTTTGGTGCCAATCCTTGTTTATGAGAAATATCTGTGAAAAAAATGAGCGAGATGAGCTAATATTTCTCTTATTTGCCAAGCAAAAAAATAAAATAAAAACTATGAGTACAATCACGTACTCTCCCCTTTGATATATTTCCGGTATTTCCACGTATGATGTGATTGTCGATCAGGACACGTACATGGCGATCCATAATTCTAACGTAACGTTCTTTGAATTGTTCCAAATCGACTCCTAGACCGACCAGAATGATGTCGAGCTTTCGCTCATTTATATACGGTATGATGTCCGGTGAAGTATCGTCACGTAACTCCAAATGCGTTATGTGTAAATTTCGTACTACCTGAAAATAATTCACCAAATTGAATAGCAAAAATTCTTAGATGGTTTATCTATGCAAAATTAAATTTGTACAGAATTTATCAAAAGACTTACTTCCTGAACGGCATCCAATTTTCCACCAGGAGTCGCAGAAAGCCCGAGAACTCGAAAGTACTCACTCTTCTCGCTCATTAATCGAATACTCTGTTGATTAGAATAAATTCTTCACAATCAAATTCTGATACAGCTTTTTTTGAATTATAGGCTTTACTATCCGAGGATATTTGTATTATTCAAAGGCACTCCTCTGTTACAAATAATTTGAATATATTTCACTTGCAATTTTCATTATCTTATGAAGCTTTGTCAACGAATCATGAAAATTAACTTGAAGATTTGATATTCTGTAAATTGTATCTCATTGCTCAATTCTCGGCTGAAAACTTTATGAAATTAGATTCGATTTATTTCTGATGCTTTCAGCAATGAAAAATCTTTTTTTCACATTCGATATTTTGATATACAGGAAAGAAAAAGGAAATACCTCACAGTAAGAATGTTTTCCAAGTGCTCTGTGAGCTTCGTCGATGATTATGCACTTTACAAGGTCAGTGGGTAATATGTTTTTCTCAAGATCTTTTTGAAAGACCTGCGGAGTTGCAAATATGACCCTCTTATTCATCCAGGCTATTTGTCTCTTTTTCTGATCAGTCGCACCTGGAAATTTATTCAACAGTCAGAAATTCTTTTAGTGTTCTTTAAATCATGGTATTCAAATGAATACTAAAATAATTTGTATAATATCTACAACTAAATACCGCGCAAATGGTTCACCGATCCTTTATGCAAATTATTTAAATTATGCTATAAAGAAAAAATAAACGAAAAAAAAAAAATTTTAGGTAAGCAATTTTTTAAAGATTTTCCTGATTCGATTCAGAATCGATTAGAGAATCGATACTTTCCTAAGAATCAAACATCCCTAAAATATTCCAAAATGTTGAAACAACAAATGCATTAAAAATTGTTAATATTCAATTTGTGAAGAATTACTTGTGGGATTGGAGGTGGATGAAATTTCGAAAATGTTTAACAAATCATGGGAATTAGAAATTCGCAAATAATTTCTTGATTTCTCTTCGTCGCTCGTTAAGTTTTGAAAATGAAATGCATAATTCAACTTGCCTGTGAGCTCTACAGATTCGTCGCTCGGTATTCCCATTATGTCCTGACAAGCATTAATCTGTTGAGCCACCAGAGGCTTCGTGGGTGCGAGAAAAACTATTTTTCCTTGCGGATACCATCGCCAATAATTGTACATAACTACAGCGGCTATGAAAGTTTTTCCAAGGCCTATTGAAAAAAAATTTCGAAACAGTAGTGAAATTACACTGCGCTATGGAAAACTGGGCAATTTATTTTTATTCACACTCTTCCTTACCGGTTGGCAAGCAGACCAAGGTATTGTGATATAGAGCCGATTTCACTATGGCCATTTGATAATCCCTTAACGGGAAATTCTCCGGATAAATCCATTTATTTCCAGCGGAAAGGTCGAAACCTTTCGTGTCTGGATCCGTGGAAAATCGAGGTCTCTGGGATAAGAGTTCCATGGCGTTTCAAGGTCTCTTTGAATCCCAAAGTCGACCTTCAAGTTTACAAATTTTCAGCATTTTTCATTTTCTTGGGATATCGAGAATATTAATGGGTTTTTTTTCTTGAGAAATTCTAAAGTAATTTTCAATTAAATTCTCTAATTCTTTCGAAATGAAAGTGTCACGAACTTTTTTAGGTTAAAATAAACAAGGGTATCAGGATAACAATGAACTGACCCTGTGTTTATTGCCATTGAAAAAAAAGATATTAAAAATTTTGAAACTCACGAGAAACTTCCAAAGCCTCTTTGAACAAATATCCATGAGTCTTTTTGCCGGATAATAAATAATCAATTTAGTGTCGATTCTAATCTTATCATCGATGCCGCGGACACATTTCAAAAAAAAAATTCGTACTGTCTTTACAGTTCTAATGAAAAAATAAATCTTTTTGCTTAGTTTTCATTTCTCGTCGGCACTTTCCGAACATTTAAACTGTTTCCACGCAGAGCGAAGCTGATAAGGGAATGGAAGAATTGCGCACAAAGCGTTTATCAATGTACAGTCTGTGTCAAAAAAAAAAATCCGGGAGATAAGTCACGTTTTGTTTTGCAGTAGACTTTACCAGACGCTGCGACGCGCGCGCCTTCGAGCGTGCAATTATGGAACTACAATATTTTTGTTCTCCCACCATAAAAGGAAAGAGTAGTCTAAAAGCCAAAAATTGGTATGCTATTTTTTCAATTTATTCTCATTTTTTTATTCAATTCGTTCTTCAAGGACTTATTTACTAGATTCGGATGTAAATGAAGATAGAGATGGTAGATTGTGAAGCTTTTCTTTCTGTTGTAATGCGGTAATACAAATTTATCTTACAATTATTACCCCATCGTGAAATAAATAAGCAAAAAAAAAATTTATATATCAGTAACTAATTTGCGATGCCTAAGTCGTATTCGTCCATGATACTTCAATAACCAGAAAAAGCATTTGCCAAATCGATTTCTCTTGTATTTTTTTTGTTCTTCTTTCTAGTCGACAATCTCCTCTCCTCTCCGTCTCGAAAATTTGTAAATCCGAGCGAAATGCCTCATTCGATTTCGTATGCTCGTATATCGTAATTTTCATGATTTCGTCGGGCTAAATCGTGTGTTTGATTCCCACATCAATGTAATTCATCGTAACACGAATCCTCGTTACGAGGAACGCGCTGAAAATATTATACGCAATGGTTTTTCTCGAATCGTTCCTCAAAAATCTTGTTCCTCTTCAGGGATTAAGATTCAACTTTGCCGCTTCCTGACGTATGACTGATATCAATTCTTGATTTATTAAAAATATAAATCGCAGTCCGGCAATCTGAAAAACAAAAATGTGGGTGAGGCTTAGTTTCATTTTCCTTGACTATTTTTTAAAAATATATTTTTATGCTTTTTAAATTATTCTAAAATGTTCAAGGTGCAAATGTATTAGGAATTATTAATATTCAATTTGTGAAGAATTACTTGTACGATTGGAAGAAATTTCGGAATTGTTTAACAGATCGTGAGAATTATAAATTTACACATCATTTCTTAATTTCTTATATTAAGCTTTGAAAATTACCTCTATAACGCTATTGTTATTCAATTTCATTTTGTTGCCGGCAAGTATGGGTCTACTGTCGACGAAAATTGGTCTTTTTCCCTCGGATGAGAGAAAAAAATCCCCGTTGTTTCGCAATCTTATTATTCCTTGACGTCGCGATACTTTCCATGCCGGACCTTCGAGAGTTAGATCAACATCGACGTGATGATCCTTGGTCGTTCGTCCGACGGTTATCTTCGATTCGATTAATTAGAATTAATAGTAATTAACTGCAAATTTATACTACAATTCGCATTCCGAATTACATCCGATTATTCATCGAACAATTTAATTGTTGAATTGATTTTTTTATTATATAATAATATTTTTGAAAAATATTTATGCAAATATTTTCTCTTGACATAATTTTTATTTCTATTTTCTTGATTTCAGGCCGCGCTGTTGCAACCGGTATAGCAAATCACGTGAGTTTTTTCAATGATTCATCACCCCATTGACAAGTTATTTTTGTTTGTTCCGTCTAATTATTAGAAGATTTTTTCTTTCTTGACTTTGATTCAACAACTCGACAAATTGTATTCGAGTAATTTTACCTTGAAACTTAACGATATTCCACCAAAAGCAAAGCTCAGAAAATTGTTATACATTTTTTTGGAGTATTCAACGAAATTTCAATTAATCGAATAAGTTTTCGAATTATTCAAAACTTCAGATTATTAAAAACTGAAAACTTTTAAATTGAATATAATTACTATCGATACACTGAGATAAAAAATTACTAGAACCAAAGAAATAAAGTTTTGAAGGCAAAAAAAAATTTTTTTCATTATTTGCCAAAACATATTAGATTGGTTCCCTTATATATTTACTTGGTCCATTTTTTTCAGTCAATTCCATAAATTTCTATTTCAATAAACAAATTTACTTGAATCTAACAATATGTTATCAATTATATGTAATATGTTGTTTGAATCAAGAACATATTTAGCATTCAAAAAATGCATGTCTTTTAATACAGGAAGCACTGAGAAAAAAAATTTGTTGAATCAACAAATTAATTAGTCCAATCAACAGGAAAAATGATTGATTCAATCAAATGCGTGTTTATTAATTGTTGCTAAACATTTTATAAAAAATATATAGCCCTTGCCAAATAATTTAATATGCATAGTTTAGTGACCCCAAAAAGAGATAAATAGAAAAAAAGACAAATCTGCGCCAATTCTCCGATCTAATTTCTCTGTCCGACCGAGATTCGAACTCTCGACCCTACCTACCATCATACCTATCCTACCTAACTACCTAACACGCTACCTATTACGCCATCGACTACTACTATGCACTTGAAAAAAGTTAGGAGTTATGAAGATTCGAATATAAGAAAATATTTAAAAAACCAGTTTTTTTAATTTTCAATAACTTATGTATACTATTAAAGTATACTAAAGAAATGATAGTTCTTTGCTTGAAGGAAGTAAAAATTTCATCGTTCCAAACAAATATTCTATTGGAATAAAATAATGTGTTATTTCTTTTACTACAGCTTCTTTTCAAATAATCACAATCAATTTTATATCTAATAAATATTGAAAATACTACAGAAATATTTTTAGAAGTAAAATGATGATGAATTTATTCCAAAGAAATAATTTTGTTCGAAAAAAATAATTTCGTATTGAAGTCGTTTTTTAGATTCAAAAAATCTAATGTTTATGATGCGATAAATGTAATTAATCTAATGAATACAAATTTAATCAAATCTATCATGCATTTAATTGTTACTATTAAATAAGAGTTTAATATAATGGAGTCATAGATTCGTGAAAATATTTTTTTAAATGAAGCGTAATTTTCTTGGTTCAACAAATAAATAATCAAATTAATACTTTCATTTAATTAATAAATTCATGTTCACAAATTCAGTAATTTTTTCTCTCAGTGTACGAGTGATCAATCATTACAATTTTTTAAAAAATAATTATCAAAACGTTGCTAATTTTTTTTTAGACATTTATAAATAAAATATGTAAATAATTCTACCAACCTCTCGTGATCTCATGAGATAACGAACGAGTCTACCTCGCAATATCGCCAAAGTTTGATTGTCGAATTCCGGTGGTGTAGCGCCGGTAACGCTATCGACGAGTACCTGCCATCTTCCCAATTCGTTCTCGATAACGCGAATTTCCTTTTTGTTTTTACGATCGGCCATCGCGAGTTCGGCGTCGATGCACTCGTCTTTCGGCTCGACGAGCTCCGCGTCGTTTATTATGTCCTCGGCGTCGGAAAAATTTAACACGTGTTCGCTCCTCGGTAACGCTTGCACCGTTTGATCGGGTAACAAATGATATTGTTTCATAAGTTGCCAGTGTGCCAAAAGAGCTTTGGCCGTTCTCGCTGGATAAAAAGTTTGGGCATTCGTTTCCAAGAGTTTTTGAAAATTTTCCAGAGTCGGCTGCGACGCCTGTAACGATAAAAAATGGGAAATAATTTTTAAACCGTTGAAAAGGATCTTCTTGCAATCGACGAGGTTATTACGGTTTTCTCGAAGCTTTTTTGCAGGGTTGCAATTGATCGTTGAGAACGTTAACGTACCGATTTTACTGTTCCAAGCAAATCCTCCTCGGCTTTGCTGTACAACGTTCGCGCCTGAACGCTCGCTATTAATTCGGGATGCAAGTTTCTCATTGCTTGAACCGCTATTCGCGAAACCGCGCTGTCGTAGAGAAGAGCGTACCATCTCTGCTGTATTTCTTGGAGCGTGAAACGACAGGAAAATTTTGTACCTCTGTGAACCTGAAAAAATGGATTTTTTTCATACGAGGGAATGAAACTATGGCACAGATTTAAAATTCCATTGTTATTAGAAATCATTATTCTATAGCAGATTCTCCTCTGATGTTAATCGTTCTGTATTCTTTGCTCTCTCACAAAGGCGCAGCTTTTTTTTCATCGAAGATAAAATTGACAAGTTCTAAGGGCAAAAAAAATTCCACATCCATGTGCAGAGTTCAATTCGGACGATTTTAACTTTCCTCCTGGATAAAGCTAAACTTCTTTAAAGTGGATTTGAGAAATCAAAGTTTCAAGCACTGCACAAGAATTTTGTGAGTCGCACAAATATTCAAGTTTTTTATTTTTACCATTCTCAAATCATTGGTTTGTTGTACTCCTGTTATGAGAGCCAAATCATCGGTAGGTTTCCATCTGCCGAGATCCTTGGTAGCGTTTACGGAATGAGGATGATTTTTGTTCTTTTTGCTCTTTCTACCGGCGCCGTTCGAACCGCTAGGTCTGCTGGGTCTTCTGTTGCAACGTTCCGGTTGTGTTATTGTCATCGGCAATGGTGCCGGACTAGGTAAATTTTGAGGCAGCGCAATGTCCAGAGGTCCCGTCGATACGGACACTGTTCTCGATCTGGAATTGGACTTTCCACTGGTAGTCGGCGGTTGTAGATTGAAGGTTGTCTCTACTAGTTCGTCGTCGAATTTCCGACGCTTTATCGTTCTGGACGAGCTGTGAGAATAGCGCGGAAGAAAATTATCATCAGAAATACGCTTTTATTATGGGGGAAGGACAAACGTCAACGTAACCCCCAAACTTTGTTGACGGATTCTTCTCGACGATAGTTTGAGGAAACAAAGACCGAATAGCGAATACGCCGATGCAGTTAAGGGGTCTCAATGGCTTTTTTTGTTGTTCCTTCATTCCGTTACATCGTTTTAAAAAAAAATGTGTTAATTTTTCTACATCCTCCCCTCCGATATTATTATCTTCGAGAAAGATAAACTTGCCTCCGACGTTTTGTGCCCATGGCATCCAGTGATGTGTCCATAGGAATATTTAAAAATCCATCACCACTGTGTGAAAGATTACCAGGATTCATACTCGAGGACGGTGAAATATCCATTGTTTTTTTTTCTAGCCCGTTTCCGCGTTTATCAGCAAAGCTCGTTTAGAGGTTATGTGACGAGAAGAGAAGAAAAAAAGCTGATATCAACACGCTTGAGATAGTCTTTCGCGTTCAACTGAAAATCACTCGCATTAGACAAACGTCCGTATAAACAGAAGCGACGAATTCACCTTTTATTCGAGAAAAAAAAGAAGATTCATCGTTCGTCGTTTCACTCATTCGAGCATCATCATCGTTTGTTTTGTCGAGGATGTTTTTGAACGCGGGACTTCAGAAAAAAACTTTAAATACAATTCACTAGAGGTGAAAAGAATTTAGTGACTCCTGTTTTCAAATAATGTTCTAATCAGAGGCAATTGGAATATTTTTTTTCTATTTGCCTCTGTTTTGATTCAGATTTCAGATGACAAAGAGCGACAGCAGACATTTTTTGCATGTCACAAAGTGAATGTATCAAGAGAGCGAAAAGCTACGAGAAATTGGAAATTTAACCTCTGGTGTCAAAATTACGATTCGCGTTATTTCAGTCGCTGCTCTTTGATTCTAAATACTTTAATCATAATTAAAAATCTTCAAGTTACAATAACCAAAGGATGAATAACAAGCAGAAAAGCGAGGTCGATAGAAGCTAATAATAACAATTGAATTGAACACAACGACGACTGAATACCGTATGACGATAAAGTAGTTTTGAATCGCGCGGTCTGTCATTATAGTTCGGTGCGAAAATCACAGATGGCAGCTCTTCACTTCCGTGGGAAATCCCCGCCGCGAGATTCAAAATTCTTCGAAGCGTTTGACAAAGAAAATCGCGGTAAAAAACGAATGTTGACAGTGAAAAGGTAAAAAAATCCATCAACCGAACGGTAAAATAAATAGTGAAAGTCGAAACATTCTTGACGAACGAAGAAAAAGCGTGATACGTGAGATATTATTAACGAACCATCTTCGGACACAGTTCGCGCTTTCTTCCGGCGCAGAGAGGTGATCTCTCGCGCATTACCGAGAGCTTCCGACGAGTGCCGAAGATTCACGATGTCGCGATTATACAGAATTTCTGCGCGAGGGACAAAATGGCGAATTTGATAAAGTCTTCGCCGCCCGTGCTGCTGCCGAAGGGGTTTCAGCGTTTGTTTTGACGCCCGCGCGAGTGTACGGTTCTCCGGTGTGTGTTCCTCGCGTGTTTTCCTCTCGCGATCAAAGACAACCCGTCGACGGAGATTGCATCGTCGACGCGAGATTCGAACGTTTCGGTCTCGGAAGTTCTCTTTCCTCGGGTCTAGGCCGTTCGAATTCGCGAAAAGCGAATGTAAAACGAGGAAAAAGGAAACATCGCGAGTGTGTAAAATTATTTTTTCGGCATACATACATATACATATATGTATATATGTGTATATGTATGTATATATAGATATGTAACGTTTTTCGATTTTTCTCTGGAGCATCCATAGTAATATCAAGTATAGTATTGTAAATTTCGGTGCGCGACAAGTTTGGACGGCCCGATGCGGGTCGCGAAGATATTATCGAGATCAAATGATGACTTCGATGCTGCCCAGCTTTAATCCGCCAATTGTCAAGCGGTTGCTGGGCTGGAAGAAGGCCGAGGGCGAGGACAAATGGAGCGAGAAGGCCGTTAAGAGCCTCGTGAAGAAGCTCAAAAAATCGGCTGGCCTCGAGGAACTCGAGAAGGCCATCACGACACAGAGCTGCAACACCAAGTGCATTACCATACCAAGGTACGTGTCCGCTATATAATCGCGTGTTCATTTTTTTTTTAATTCTTAATTTTTTTTTGTAAAAAAAAATTGAATCCATATATGCTTGTAGTATGTACATATATTGTATATATCTTATATATATGTATGTATATATGCAATGGAAAGTGCCAATCTCGGGATTCGTTTCGAGATTACTGCTTCGAAAATTTCGCAATTTTTTTTTCAGACATTTACCATCACGATAGGTCGCTTTTTTTTGTTCTTTCGCGTAGAATATCATTGACAATTTTGTTTACCATGAAATTAATATGAATACGCAACGGATGTGAGAAAATTTAGAGAATTGTGGCGAGACACGATCTTGCGAATTTCGCGCTTCGTTACGCCAGTTTTCCTTTGAGAGAAGAGTGCAAAAATCCTGCACTGTTATTATTTTGCAGAGGACATTGGCAAGTCATTTTTTTTAAGCGAATTTTTTAGTTTTTTTTCTCGGTAATGATGAATCGAAGCGAATCGAATGAAACTTGGGTGAATGAAGGTGCAGATTTTTTGAGAAAGATCTTTGTAGTTTAGGGAAATGAATTCGGAAAATTTTCAATTCTTTAGAATTCTCAGCAGAGCGTGGGAAAAATTCTGATTGTTGCTTTTTTTTTTAAGAACATTTGATCTTGAAATATTTATTGAAATATTTTCCCTCGAAGAAACATTTGTTTGGTACAGTTTTGAAATTTTGAAATTGTAAGACAATCGCAATTTGGAGGGATTTTTTATTTTTCTCCAAATATCTGAGGCTGCTTTAACTTCAATAATTTTTTTTATAAAGCTTGCATCATTTAAACGCAATGGAAATAGTTTATTTCTCAGTAAAATCAATTCTTGCGAAGAAGTTTTTTCACTGAAACTTGTTTAAATGTATTTTGGGATCTTTATTAAGGATTTAGGATGCACGAGCAAAGTGTAAATATCACTAAATATCAATTCAAAAAATCTTATTTGCGTTGCATTGCAAGAACGATGCAAGCTTCAACATAATATTTTTTCAGTTGTCGAGCTCAATTTTTATGTACCGATGCATTCGATTATGAGAATGGGTTTGAATTTTGACAGAAATGCTCGAAGCGTTTTTGGACAAATTTTCTTACGCTGCTTTTTGAAACTTGATTTTTGAAATTTTTCTCAAATATTAATTTTCCACAAGCCTCAAATAACGGTACAGAAATGTTTATGAAGCGATTTATCTTGCAAAATTCTATATGCAAAAATATGTCGAATATATCTTTGTTTTTTGTTTATACATTGGGCATATTTTTTTTTATTTCCACGAATTTCGTGTTTATATGTGTAAAACCGTGCATGGCTTATATCATGCTCTCGTCCAAACAATGAAAGCCGGATCCACTCCTCACACAATTACGCCTTTGTCGAAACATTCATATATATATATCTAATCCCGGGCTTTGGTGTGAATAAATCGAGCGGCACTTGCCAAAATTCGATTAGACGAGATTGGCCGTTCCTTCGAATTTTTGAATTCAATTCAACTGTCGCTCATTCAGTGCACAATTATAAAACTAACTATTATGGGAGAGAGTGATAAACATTTTTTTTCAAATTATTCAATAATTTATTTATTGTAATTTAGCATATTGCTCATACATTTTTTTTTGTTTCTCTTATAATTTGTTTTGATTATAAAATTAAAAAAAAAAATACTCTGCGTGGAGAATTTAGTATGTTTTATTTTTTTTGTCGTTTTTTGGTACAAAGTTGAATTAATAATTGTGGGAATTTGTGGCTTTGTAGCTTCACTTTGGAAAGTTGATTTTTCATTCTTCAATTTGCAATTTCCAAGACCGTGAATTTTCAATTTCACGGGAAAAAAATATACACTTTCTCAATACATATCGTGACGAAATCACGGAGTTCTCTCTTGTCGTAAATCAAACTCGTCGTCGGATATCTATAATTATTAATCATGCATCTATACGCGTCCTCGATTGAAACGGGCAATCTCGAACGTATGATAATGCATAGTAAAGTTTAATCGGTACATACGTAATTATAAATATATATATATATATAAATATCAGAGTGGTTAAAAAAAATACTATCCCATTCAATTGCTCTTCTCATCGAGATTATTGTACCTTTTCTCTAAAAATAGATCTCACAAAAACGCAAGTGCATGATTTTTCTTAGATACAGTTGCACATCAAATTTTTGTTATCCGGTATTTATTTCCAAAAACTCTGCTTTTGCGAAATTTCCATGTTGAACAAAATTTCGAGAAAAATAATGAAAATTAAATAAGTTATAAGCTGGCTCATAAAATTAAATTTTACATTTGTAATTTAAACAATCCGGGAAAAAAGGCTGTGCTATTAAAAAAAAGAATATATTTTTAAAGCTTATCTTGAGGCGGTATTCTGGTCTAGAGACATACATTTTGAGCGTTTTGTTGAACTCAATAAAAAAAAACCAAAATATCTTTACAATTCTTTTTTTAATATTTATTAATATTTTGCCAATAAACAAAAAAAAATTCGAGCAATAAAATGAAAATTAAAGTATAAGGTAAAGTTGGGCCCTAAAAGAGGGGTGTGCTGCCTGACGCGATTGCAACCCTTCTAATCATCAGATACAAAATTTAAAAAAAGATTCTTAATTAGTAAGAATGTCGTTATAGCCCCTACCTTAGAGAAAACGGAAAAAAAAATTTTGCAAAACGACGACTGTCTGAAAAAGGCGTTTTTCGACTCTTTTGCATAGATCTTAATTTTTTTTACAATAGTAAAAAAAATAATTTGGATACAAAAGTGTTAGGGGCGATAGAGAGTTATCTATTGAAGATTGGTAAAAAATTTAGAGTAAATTGAGTGGAAATTGAGGATATCATATCAGCCATGTTGAGAAAATGTACTTTTGAGAAAAACGTCTATTATAGTCCCTGCCTCACTAAAATAGTTATAACTCCGTAAATGATTGGAATTAAAAAATTTCCTTTCGTGAATATATTTGTAAGGGCTTAACTTTAAGAATATGCCCAAAAAAATTAATTTTTTCAAAATTCTAGACCAGAATACTCCCTTAAATCTTGAATCTGGCACAGCTACGGTTTTTTTTTTAGCAAAACGATCAGGTTATAAAAATTGCAAATAGAGGAATTAATTAGCATAAAATGAGCGTTACATTCTTATCATGATTGGGCACGATCGTGCTTATTTGGCTGTGTTAACTTCACAGATGCGAGTTTTGCACGTAATTTATGGAAAGGCTCGGGTTATATTTCTCCATCAGCATCTTCACTCATTACAAAGTATGCTTATTTCGTACACACGCGATGCAGTAATGTAACTTTGCTTGAATATAAAATCCGATAATTGCTATGCTATGTAACGAGCCGTATAAACATAACGTTCACTTGTGCAGACTCTGGCTTCCCTCTCGTTGCACATAATAATTGTATATAGGTGCACACACGTGTGTGCATGATAATATGGAAGAATTATAAACGTCAGTAGTGGTAACATCATTACTTACACGCTGAAGGACGTCATCACTGTCCAACACGTGTAATTCCATTTTATTATACCGATCATTGCTGGATTTAGGTAACCGATCATGGAAAAGGGTTCTCCTCAATTATGATTTTGCACCATTCCATATCATCCGAAAATAAATTATTATATCGAGTTACATGAGTCTGCAAAACTGAACGTTACCTAGCACGGAAATTTTTTAATTCAAATTTGGCAAATGAAAAAAACCAAGATTTTCCAATTGGGGGCAAAATGAGCACCTTAAAAGCACCTAATTCTGGTACAATTTAAATTCATTTTGGAAACTTGTCCCTGCACTGAGAAAACAATTTACCAGGCTTTGTTAACTGTTAACAAGTGTAAAGTTGAATGTGGCGAAATCAATGATTTTTTAATCGTTAATAAATTGAATAAATATTTTTTAACAGTTACTGAATTATTTTGACACATTTAAAATATTTCTTAACGACTAACAAATTTTATAACAGTTGAGGAATATTTAAGCAAAAGTGCCAACTAAATATTTACAACAAATAAACTGTTTTCTCAGTGCGTGAATTTTACAGAGGTCGAAAATCGTCAATATTTCACAATTTCCGCATTTATAAGAAATATGAGTTCTTTTTCAATCGGGCCACTTTTTTTTTCATCCTCTCCAATTTTTTTCAAAATCTGCCAGTTTGAGATATTAGTCAAAAGGAACGTCTGTGATTTTTTTAAGATTCTTTCAGGCGTCCGTTCAGGATTTTCAATTTTTCATTACGAACACTGTATCTTAAAAAATATTCATCAAACAAAAAAAACATAAGCATAAAATCTCTTTTATTTGTTCCACGTTATCGAAAAAAATAAAAATCATAATTCTTCTGCATTAAGAAAATTGAAATTTGGCAAAAAAATGAGAATAGATTTTTTTTAAACCGAATAACAGACTTTAGATTTCGGTACAAATTTTACAGGATGTCTGTCATTGGGTAAAGAGTCTGCAAAAAAATTTCAGAATGGCTCCTGCAATGGTTACGATGAAAAAAAATAAAAACCCTGCGAAATCTTTATGCGGTTATGAGATTTCGCAGAGTTTTTATTTTTTTTCATCGTAACCATTGCAGGTGCCATTCTAAAATTTTTCTCGCAGACTCTTTACCCAATGACAGACATCCTGTAAAATTTGTACTGAAATCTAAAGTCTGTTATTAGGTTAAAAAAAATGTATTCTCATTTTTTTGCCAAATTTCAATTTTCTCATTGCAGAAAAATTATGATTTTAATATTTTTCGATAAAGTGGAAAAAATAAATAAGTTTTTATTCTCATGTTTTTTTTGTTTGATAAATATTTTTTGAGATACAGTGTTCATAATGAAAAATTGAAAATCTTGAACGGACGCCTAAAAAAATCTAAAAAAAATCACAGACGTTCTTTCTGACTAATATCTTAACCGGGCAGATTTTGAAAAAAAATTGGAGAGGGTGAAAAAAAAAATTGGCCCGGTTGAAAAAGAACTCCTCATGAAATAATGTAATTTTCAGGAATTTTCCGATTTGTACTAAAAAATGAATGTTTCGAACAGTGGCAAGAATTTTTTCAACATCTTTTGAGTCCATTAAGGGGGTGAAAAAATGGCAGAGACTGGTTGAGAATGGTGTACAGAATGTTGACCCTAAAATGAAAATTCATTGAATTATTAACCCCATCCGCGTTATAATTTTTTTCTCTCATGCTTTGTTTTCACGATAAAGTAATTTTTAAATCTCGAAAGACTTCCCAAGACATTCGGTTTTTTTAAACAAATTTTCATCGATGAATTCAATTTAATTCCTGTGATATAATCGGGCCTTTAAAGCGAACGATTTAGTGACGCAGGACAACTTTGTTTTTCAGTTCTATTTTATATATATAAAAAATATACGTGCTATCGCGCACGTATGTCGTGAAAAACACGTGTCTTGAGAGTGCGACTCCGTTTATTGATCCTCCAACTGAATTTCTCGCGTAAAAACTAATTCAAATTCAGAGTGCGCAGTTCGTATTCGGCGTCTTTTACGAATTAACCGACGCGGTTGTTTACAGTGGTGCTTTCAATCCATAGATTTTCACGAGATAAGGAATGAGAAAAAAAAATTACTCACCACACACGCGGAAACCCTCGATGAGAACCGAGGAATATTCGAACCTTAAAATTTTTCTATTTTTATGCTATTTGTATTCCTGGTCGTGGATAAGAAGGAAGAGAAAAATAACTCTATTCGTCTTGGTCATTCGCTCGATAGATAATATAAAGAAGTTGTAAAAAAAAAATAGCAAATTGAAGGTAGGCAATTTTGTACGCTCAGAATGAGCGTACAAAATGATGATATTGCAGATTTTGCAACATTATCAAAGCTCGTCTTTTATTATGTACTTATTATAGACATTCTCGGATGAAATGTGCTGTCAAAGAAGCCAGAAGACGTTTTCACTTTATCGAGATCTTAACCAAATAAATCAGGGTGGCCACTGTCAGGGAAATCAGGAAAATGTCAGGGAATTAACCCTTAAATAGTAGGTAACGTGTTTTTTGGCACCTTTAAATGGTAAGTGCTCAAAAAAATTCCGCAAAATTCATGAAATCTCATCAACTATCCTAGAATAAGGACCAATCACTATATTGCTGATTCGATCATATGTTTAAACAATATATTCATATAAACAAAGGAAAACGTGAAGAATGAACCATTTTGTTCAAAAAATCGAAACTTTGGATGAAATTAATATTTTTCAAAATTTCAAACGGAAAATTAAAGCTTAGGAATGATACTTTAAGGAAAAAAATATTAAGATCCTGTATGAAGAAAAGGAATGCTTAAGTTTTCAGCATGAAAATCGGGTTTTTTTTTTTAAAGTACATAAAGAGGTTCAATTTCCGATAAAGTAGACATTGTCTTATTTTTTACTCAATTTTATTATCCAGAATGACATCAATTATCAAAGTTCACTCAAAAATGAAAGGATCTGAATGGCTTGTCAGGGAAATTTTCGAAAATATCAGTGCAATATCAGAGATTTTTTCCCTGTAAATGTTTAAAATTTTCCGGTCGAATCTTTCGATTGCGGGAAACTCTTTTATTTTATAAATTTATAGCTGGTTATTAATATCCCATTACAAACTCCACGGGAAAACGAGTATATAACGTAAAAACTTTTTAATAAATAAATAAAAATACTCTATATAAAGATACTCTTTCCATACTAGCCTTTTATTTTCAAAAACTATTTTTTTTCTTCAATACCACATTCTCGAATTTCTTGTTATAAATCTGACGTTGATTAGATCGTACGTAATTTTTTGTTTTTTTCATAAAAATCCCTTTTACAATTATTTTATTTTGATATCATTTTATTTTTTCAAACAATACTACAATTTCTAAATTTTTTCATAGAAAAAACGGATCTGACCGATAATTTTTTTTTTCTTAAAAATC